>LR812521.1:66218846-66376346 GCA_903798195.1 Danio kyathit | reverse complement strand
CAACACCAACCTCATTTATGGTGGTTTTACCAAGCGGCAACCTCCCGCTCTCCCTCGGGAAGCCAATACGGAAGTAACTAAGTCCAAGGGCTTTCTTTCTGCATTGGTAAATTGGCCATTTTACAGCTGATAAAAACATGTTTACAGCCTGGTACAAACGATGGTTTTGGTGCATATAGCTATGATTACCCTTCATGACAACTCTGAGGGGGGTGAATTTTTTTATAACTCATCCGTTTCGTTTTTATTAGGTTATATTAAGTTTGCATAATTAAGGGCGTGGCCACTTGAGTGACAGCTAGCCCTCGCTGGTCGCTGTCTCGTCACCTCAGCTGATTCTGGCTAATTAGCCACTAAGCTCGGCATATACATCGTTTTTGTTTTGATTAATGTTTCTTTACACAGTCATTTGCCTTTTGGAATTATTTCCTGCAATTATCAGATGATATGGCATGATGTGTGGATTCAATTGTGCTCACAAACCGTTCAAGTTGCCTCCATTTCACAGGTGAGAGAAATAATATACTTCTATAACATCTCTATAAATGTATTTGTTTTATTTAAGATCATTTATCATTTAAATGTTCTTTAGAGCTGTAATGCACTCCAGAATCTGACAGATTGATTAGCTGTAGGCTATAAAACAGTCATCTGAAGCGTTTTCATACAGAGTTAGTGCTGGATTTTTATAAACAGCCTTGCATTTACTAACACAGACTATATCTGAAGTGTTTGATAGTAATCCGCGTGTTCCTCCTGTCGAAAAACATCATAAGAACAATGTTTAGTGGCTCAATGTGTTACAACAGTGTTTTTAAAAGTCTAAACACTTTATTAATATAGTGTACAACCAAGCACATGTGGTCAGAACACAAACGAGTCACAGGCAATGAAGTATTAAACGTTCTCCCAAAGTAATAAGTCTGTTTTAAGCCACGTCTAAGCAAAATGCTGAGAATCCAGCATGTCTGTAGCTCCGCTCACTCTCCGCCTCTTTGCCCTTATTTGGTATGCCGCGTTTGGCGCGATGACGCGCTAACAAAATGGCGACGGTTGGCCGCGCCTACTTGTGGCTTCTTTTGCAGTGTTCAGAAACCTATGGGTGACGTCACGGACACTACGTCCATATCTTTTACAGTCTATGGGTTTTACACATTATCATCCTCTGACTAATACCTCATCCGATCACGCTGGTCTTTTGAAGTAATTAACATTTTTGTCTTGATGGCAAGTTAACAATGCCAACAATGGCAATGTTTACAAGTTTGTGAGCGTAAGAGTTTAAGTTTTTTGTCGCCACTGGCTTGCATGGTTCGGGATCTGTAGAGCTGTGCATTGATGGAATTGCTCTTCAGTGTTTGGCCTCTTAGTAGTGATTATTAACCCACACTGAACTGAGTTAAACTGAACTGAACTTAATCTCTGAAAATTGAACTGACACTGTTTCAATTTACTATAATCTTATATGTGAAGCTGCTTTGACACAATCTACATTGTATAAGCGCTATACAAATAAAGATGAATTGAATTGAAGGGTATTGCTGTCATGTGATGTGTGTTTGATGGGACTGACTGTACCGCATTTGTTTCATACAGATTACAAAACCCAAAACCACCTGTTTTCAAGTGTATTTGGTTCGTTTAAGCCTAGGATTAAGCCTGATTTGAGCCCGATTTGGAAGTTAATGAGCTCGCCGACGGATCGGGCTGTGATTGGGAAGAAATCTGCGGGTGCACGGCACTCGCCAGTCTTTATGTGTGAACTATTGAACAACGCATCAAAGAGGTTCGCTGACGTGTCGCTAACACCTCGCAGACAGAAATCCAATATTTAGCATGCTGAATATTCCAGAGCAGTCGGCCGACTCGACCCCACGTGTGGTCAGATGTAGTGACGAGCTGCAGCCAATGAGAGCTGAATGCCTGTGAGCTCAGGAGCCCAACAGAAACGTCTGTGATTGGCCAGAATGGGCATTGATGCACTCGCTTCATTCTGCGTTAACGCAGACATGAGAGTAGGATATATTAACAGTGGAACTAAAATCCTGTAACTATTAGAATTACCATACTGGTCATTCTGACCTTTCTCATATAAGACGTCATAATGTCACGTCATATTTACATTTAGTTTGGGAGTGTCAGGGGAGGGAAAGAGGGAAGGATTTGCAAATATGGGAGTTTCTGTTTGGGCATGCAGATGCAGGGGAGAAAGACAGTGACTGTGTTTACATGGACATCAGTAATCAAATTACTTGCCAAATTATTAATTTGTCGACTTTAACTGCAGTTTGGCACTTTCACTTTTTATTCAGGAACATATCCTGCATGTCGCCCGTGACAAACGAGATCAGTCAGGAAACTGCTGGAGAGTGGAGTTTTAATGGTATGTTTGATACCGCACGGCGAATGGGAGAAAAAAATCCTCCGCATTTCTCGGTAACTTAGATGCACTCAGTAGGTAGCCGTGTGTGTATAGACTATCCTGTTCCAAAATGCAGCGAAAATCCTGCACGATGGGAATAGTTTGATTGCTGTGCTTAAATGTGTGCTTAAATGCAGCATTTACAGCAGATCTTTCAGTCTATAATATTGTACTTTAATATTGCAGTGATATTAACATACTGTTAACTTAGTAACTAAATCATTTTGACTGAGGTATGTCTTTAAAAACTGAAAGAGCACTGCTGACGATATGAAGTAACTTTGCCATCTGGGTTAAAAAAAGGGCACTGCTCTCACACACACTTACCAAATCTGTAGAGACAGGACAATCCAATAATTTCCAGATGCGAAAAGCTCTCGGGTAACAATGTTCCTTACAAACGCATTCTGTCGCGTGTCGCGTGCACTGTTTTCCACACGTAAGTCCAGCTGTGCTCTCATAGCGGGAAAATGCAAACAAAACCTTCGTTGCAGCACATTAATAAACGCAGCACACTAATAAATGCAACACTGACGACCCGTGTCTCCAAATTCTTGTTCTTTTACTTCTTTTTTACTTTTTTACATCTCTCTGTCGTCTGAACACTCCGAAGCTATTATGCATATTAATGAAGTTGCACCGCATACACAACAGAGTGCGCTGATTGGTTTGAAGTCTTTCTCATGAATTAATGCCACACACTCAGAAACGATGTACTCGCAGGTACAGACAGCCACTCTCCACATTGGATTTACACGCAAGTATTTCATGGCCGTGACACAGCTTAAAAAATTTGTTTCAAACCGGAAGAACGAATTTGCTCAAAATAATGCAAAAACAACCAATTTTCCTTTTTTAGTGAAATATATGTGTCCTAATAATGTTTATAGCAGCGTGGGACACATATATGACTGTCAACAGCTCAAAAAATGTGTTTTGGTGTTTCGTGATCCTTTAATGACACCATTACCCTGAAAATAATATCCTTTTTGGTAATACAGCCTATAAATATGTAGTTAAGATACTAGAACATGCAAAGGTCTGGGCCTTGCTTTCGCTTTCACTTTCAAACAGGAGCTATTTCGCAACACAGAATATGCTGTTTTGAAATATATATCTGAAGTAAATTTATGTTTTTGCTTTCAGAAAGTTTTGTTTATGTTAGCAGGAAGTTGCTATGTAAAAAATGCACACAGATTTGAAGTCAGAGCGAAAAGTATCAGACATTCATGCAGTCATTTGACTGATATGGTAATTAAAGGTAGAGATGCTCAGATCTTTACTGTTTTGTAATTAAAAAAAACAACAATTTTTAGAAAGACATACACAGATATTTAGGAAACGTCAGGGTGTTATAGATATGTTAGTTTTATTTCAGAGTTATAAAATTTAAAATATTAAAAACTGTATCTATTCACTCAAACCTTGCAGATGAGCAATTAATCCGCTGATGCATCAGCTGACTGACGATGTTTTTAAATGCTCCCTCAAAAGCTTAAAACGCTGTCAGTGATGTAATCAGCACACAAGCACCCAATAGTGTTCAGCTTTTTCTGACTCCTCCCTCAAAATTTCATTGGCTGTGGTTTGGTAGCTTGAATGAGCTGTTGGGGAACAAGTTGTAGTCAGATCATGTAGTGTGTGACCCCCCTCTTGTGGATCATTTGCATAGTGTCATGTAGTGTGAACACCACAGCGATTAAAAGACACAAAATCAACTCATGTAGTGTGAACGGCACAGCGATCTGGCAGTGTTTAAAATCCTGGAGTGTGAACTAGGCTTTAGAAGTAGAGATTTTTTTAAAAGTACATTATGTTGTCCGACAGCTGCAATGTTTCTCAAACTGTAGAGTTTATTGATCTGCTGTTACTCTATGTAGGCGGAGTAATATAGAAGGGTGAAGAAGCTGTACAAGTGCTGTTATTGCTGAATATCCCACAGCTATCTGCCAATCAGATTCTAGAACCAGACAGAACTGTTGTATATATATCCACAGATTTGTATTTTTATTCGTTTTTATTTTGTTGTCCTATTAGTATTCATTCTGTCTGTTTTCTTCCCCTTCATGTTTATATTGCTTTACTTGCTCAATAACATATTTATTCAAATTAATTTAAAAACTTTACAGAATAAAACTAATATGTAAATTGTACTTAAACAGGTTTGGTGTTTGGGTAGGACATTACTTTTCATGTAAAGTAGCAACTAGCTGTGCAACGATACACACACAAAAAAAAAAATCACAGTTTGGTACATACCTTGTTTTTGAAGACCATTTTCTGTGCATCTTAAAGGGGTAGTTCACCCCAAAATTCTGCCCTTATTTACTCAAACATGACTTTGTCTGTTGAATACAAAGAAAATATTTTAAAGAATGTTAGAAACATGTAATTGACACACACACACACACATACACATATATATATATAAATATATATATATATATATATATATATATATATATATATATATATATATATATATATATATATATATATATATATATATATATATATATATATATATATTGGAATTAAGACATATTTTAGACTTCATAAATATTAAAGGCATGATTTAGTGTATTTGATCAGAAATTCAGCCAACCAGATTTGCAAAAAAAAATATGTTGAAAATTATTTCACTACAATACACACTAGAATACACTTTTCAAAATTACAGCAACTTTCCAAATATCAGTTTGGATATAATATGACATATAGTACATTAACATATTGAATACTTTAGTAAATACTGTAATATGATACAGTATGCCACAATCTACTGGTTTACTGTTGTACCTTGTAAAAGTATGCTACAGTATTTACAACAGTTTATCAGTTCACTAGTTAATACTATAATATGCTGCAGTAAGACGTACTGTCAATACATGTGCTACATGTCAATACTGTGCTACATTTTACTGTAGTAAATCCTAAAGCATACTATGGTATTTTTCATGTATTTTTTCCAAGCCATACAGGCTGCATTTTATTCGGATCATCCCTATGCCCTAATCCCTTCGAAGAAATGAAGGTTGTGTGGAACCAAAACAAAAATGTTCCTTGCAAAAGCCCTTGTGAGCCATCCAAGTCACAAATTAAACTTGCAGAGTCCGCCACTTGTCCAACACTTGTATCCTTCAAAACATTTATTTTGAAGGGCCCTTTGAAGTGGACGGTTTTGAGCACTGCCGATTGGACCAACTTGTTAATATGGAGAGCATGATTGTTCTCAGTCTAGAATGCCATTTGGAGGTGGATTTTTTCCTCTTTGCAAAGCAGCATATTATAAAGCTGAATTGATTTGCAATTTGCTGGTACACTGTAAAAAAATGCTGGGTTTGAGTTTGTACAACATGAAGGAATTAGGTTAATTTATTAGTTTTTATACATTTCAGTGGATTGAACATAAAACAATTAAGTTTTATGTTCAATCAGACAGTCCAACAGCAAATCATAACTTTTTGATTTAGTGGCTAATTCATATGAATTTGTATGATCTCATTTGTACAATTCAGTGCGATTTGCTCATCCACCAATGACAGTTGGGTTTAGGGATGGGGTTGGGTTGGGTGCCACGCCTCCTTTTTAAAATCATACATTTTCATATGACTGATCTCATGAATTAGCATGAATTAACCACTTAACTGACAAGACATAAAATAGTTAAGTTTCCTTGTGAGATCAGGCTGGTTTTGCTCAATTTAAGTAAGTAGTTTAAACATTTCTTGAGTGTAAGCTTTCGGTAGTATTAGTGCTTAAAGGCCCCGCATTAACGCATTTACACTAATGCGTTTTCGTTTTGAAACTGTGTTTTATATCAAAAACGATCCGCGTCCACACTAGCGTATCTAGCGTTTCTAAACATATCTCCGTCCACACTACTCCACCAAAAACGTATATCACGTGACCATTCGCGCACTCTGGGCATGAGCGTTCAAGTATAAACAGGAAGCATGTGTCTCGCTCGGCATTTAGTTATTGTTAGTCAACAAACGCTGGTTGAATGATGAACGCGAGCGATTAGCAATTGCTCGAACAATAGCTTGCCTCTTGCAAATATATGCAGCTGCTGTAGTAAAAAAGGTAGAGTTTAACTGCACAATGGCGCCTAAAACGGACAATAGTGCAAACAACGCTCTCATTTCTGTGTCAATGTTGTTGTTTACAGTGAAGGCTGGTCTGCCGTCTTCCGGTAGCGTTATAGTCATGTGATAGGGGCTTGACGAATAAGGGAAGGATACGCAATGACCCAAAAGCCCCAATCAGGTAGCGAATCTCAGCAGCCACGCCTCCGTTTTCAGATGTCTCCGTTTTCCCCCATCCACACTGAGACGGAGCAGCAGCGTTTGGGAATGAAAACGACCTCTCCAGCGTTTCCAAAACGCTCCATGTTTGGGGCTCAAAAACTCCGGCGTAGTGTGGACGGATGGCGTAACGTAGCAAAACTTATGCGTTTTAAAACGAAAACGCATTAGTGTAAACTAAGACAGCTACTATTGTGCCAATATCGAAATCAGCTAAAACCACATTCTTGAATGACTGGCATCCGGTTGCACTGACACCCATCTTCAGCAAGTGCTTTGAGAAGCTGATTAAAAACCACATCTGCTCTGTACTGCCCGCTAACACTGACCCTCTGCAATTTGCATACAGAAACAACCGCTCCACTGATGATGCAATTGCTTTCACCTTGCACACTGCTCTGTCTCACCTGGAAAACAAAAACACATATGTGAGAATGCTGTTTGTGGACTACAGCTCAGCATTCAACACCATAGTGCCTGCCAAGCTGGTGGTGAAGCTCCAGGCTCTGGGCCTACACAGCTCTCTGTGCAACTGGATCCTGGACTTCCTGTCAAGCAGACGCCAGGTGGTCAGAATGAACAACATCACCTCATCCACACTGATCCTCAACACTGGTGCTCCACAGGGCTGTGTTCTCAGCCCACTCCTGTACTCCCTGTACTCACATGACTGTACATCCAAACACAGCTCCAATGTCATCGTTAAATTTGCTGATGACACAACGGTGGTGGGCCTAATCATCGATAATGATGAGACGGCTTACAGAGGAGGGACACACTCTTACGCAGTGGTGTCAGGAAAACCACCTCTCACTCAACATCAGCAAAATCAAGGAGCTGGTGGTGGATTTCAGGAGAGAGAAGAAAGAACACACTCCCATCACCATCAACAGGACACCAGTGGAGAGAGTCAGCACTTTCAAGTTTCTTGGAGTACCCAGTGGTGTCAGGAAAACCACCTCTCACTCAACATCAGCAAAATCAAGGAGCTGGTGGTGGATTTCAGGAGAGAGAAGAAAGAACACACTCCCATCACCATCAACGGGACACCAGTGGAGAGAGTCAGCACTTCAAGTTTCTTGGAGTACACATCGCTGAGGATCTGACATGGACTGCTCACACAGACGCAGTGCTGAGGAAGGCACAACAACGCCTCTTCTTCCTCAGGAGTCTCAGGAGGTTTGGAATGAGCCCCCACATCCTCCATTCGTTCTACACCTGCACTGTGGAGAGCATCCTGACTGGCTGCATCACCACCTGGTACGGAAACAGCACCAGCAGCAATCGCAAAGGTCTACATAGGATTGTGCGAACTGCTGGACGCGTAGTAGGAGGTGAGCTTCCCTCCCTCCAGGACATCTACACCAGGAAGTGAATGAGGAAATCCAAAAGAATCACCAGCGACTCCAGCCACCCAAGCCATAGACTTTTCTCTCTGCTACCCTCAGGCAGACGGTTCCGCAGCATTCAGTCACGCACCAGTCGACTGAAGGAAAGTTTCTTCCCTCAGACTATCAGGCTGATGAACACTTAACACACCCCACACAAACTCTTCCATACCCCGCACTGCACACCATCAAGATGTAGCATGCACTGCACTTTAACAAATCCATACTTAAAACAATACTGCCTGCAACTATGTGTACACCTATTCATCTTATGTATCGCTGTCAACATTGCCAATTTTACATTGTCTTGTTTTTTTGTGAGTATGTTGTTGTATTTTGCACTGTCTGTATTTTGCACTGTCGTTGTATTTTCACTATCTGTATTTTGCACTGTCTGGAGCCAGCACCTAAGCTTTTCACTCATCATAGCACACGTGCTGCTGATGACGTGACAATAAAAGTGATTTGATTTTGATTTAATTTGATTTGGGCAGGGCATTCTTACTCTACATAGCATGTGATTCGCATCGATGGATTGCTATTCAGTGTTTGGACTCTCAGTAGTGATTATTAACCCACACTGAACTGAGCTAGACTGAACTGAACTTAATCTCTGAAAACTGAACTGACACTGTTTCAATTCACTATAACCTTCCATGTGAAGCTGCTTTGACACAATCTACATTGTATAAGCACTATACAAATAAAGATTAATTGAATTGAATTGAAATTAATGTGATTGGACGTCTGTATAATGCAGGATGAGTCATTAATATTACACTGTTTTTGTTAGTTAATTAGTTTATTTTTTATTTTTTTAATTGATAATTCTGAAGCTGAAAAACTCGAAACTTTGTGGTTTTAACTAAAATTAATAAAAATAAAAAAAACTGCACAATGTAACTTGCTTGGACAGTTTTGAGCACTGCTGTTTGGATCAACTTAATATGGAGGGCATGATTGTTCTCAGTCTAGAATACCATTTGGAGGTGGATTTTTCCCGTTTACAAAGCAGCATATTAATAAAGCTACTGAATTAAAGAAAGAAAAAAAAAATCAAGAATTGTGTTGGTTCAGCTCAATTTAAATAAGTAGTTTGAACAAACAGCAAAGAGTGTAAGCTATAGGTACTATTAGTGGGTGGGGCATTCTTATTCTAAATAGCATCTAATTGGACATCTGTTAAACGCAAGATGACTCAATGTTTCATAATTGTTTTGTTAGTTTATTTGCATGAGTTTATTTTATATGTTAGTTTTTAATTAATAATTCTTGTTGAAAAACTTAAATCGTTGTGGTTTTAACTAAAGTCAACTTTTAAAAGAACAATGTAATTTGGTTGTACTAATGTGCTAATTTGCTTATTGCATGTTAATTTTAAACAAAAAATATGACAGACAAACAGGAAGTAACTTTCAGAATAGAATTGGAAACTTCATTAATTTAACTAAAATGGGTAAAACTAAATTGTACAATGTAATTTGCTTTATTGATTTGCTAATTTACTTAAATTGGTACAAATGTGCTTAAATTGTTTGATAATTTTACCTGTTAAAACTCTCTAAAATAAATGTGAAATGTTCAAGTTGAAAAACTGGAAACTTTATGAATATAAATTTAAATTTATTGTAAAAAATTACAATGTAATTTGCTGGTACCAAGGTGCTATTATTTGCCTCAATGGGTACTAATTTGAATTACTTGTCAATTTTAGAGAGACAAGAAAGATGAAACGGCAAGTAAATTGCTAGATTAAATGTGCAATTTAAAAGTTGAAACACTAGAAATTGTGAATTTAGCAAAAAGCTATAAATTAGTACAATGTGGTCACAAATCCTATTTGTATACTAAATATTATGTTTATTAATGGCTTTATTATTAATTTTGTTTTCTCCTCTTCCCCATGCGCAGGCTCAGTTATCCCCCCCCCCCCCCCCCCCCCCAATATAAATTTTTTTTGGTTTGTTTTCCATTGCTCATACAAAAATAGATTACTTCGAATACTGTTCTGTTATCAATCATAAGCGCTGCAATACAGACGCTGCAGTATTGGTAAATAAATTTGCCAGTGTTTTTCTGACAGCTTTTGACACTCCATCACCACTGAAATAAGTTGCTTCTAAATCAATGTGCTGAATAGACACCTTCAAATGCTTTAAAGACAGAATGAGAGCAATACAGAAAAGATAAAGGCAAAATGGCCCATCATGCTTTCTTAGGAGCTGTCACAGCCGTGCTAAAAACTATTTGTTTTGTATTGTGGGGCAACATACATTACAGTATAGTGGATTCTTATTATATATATAAATTTCTAGTAACTAGATTTGTATATTTTGGAGTCAATATGAAGGTTGCTTGTCTGTGCACATATTTCCTTTTGAGGTAAAGTTGGTTTTATATTTCCACATTTAAACAGTGGCAACTTGTGACAAGATTCCTATATTGTTTACCATGCTACTTTGAATATTGGGTCTGAAATCACATGCAAGTATGACTTCAAAACAGCATTAGCACTACAGGGTGGGCCATTTATATGGATACACCTTAATAAATTACATAGACAATTGCCTTCAGATGACCCCAAAGATAAAAGTCTAAGGGGGTCAGATCGGGAGACCTTGGGGGCCATTCAACTGACCCACGACGACCTATCCACTTTTCAGGAAACTGTATTCAGGAAACCATTCCCATTTTATTCAGGTGTATCCATATAAATTGCCCACCCTGTATTTACTGTAAGTGACTGCAAACAATGTTGTACTTTGATAGCCATTAGCCGCATTTCCACTGTCAGGCCAGTGCGAGCCAGGACTTTTATCATCCAAGCTGTATATAATAACCTGGGAGCTGGAGCAGTGAGGCTAAAATCATGTCGCGTTTCCACTGTTGGGCCAATAGCTTGCAGCGCAGCATGTAAACCCCAGTTTTAGGTTGTGTTGGAAAGTAACCAAAATCCAACATCGAGCCAACATCTTAAACCAACGTCATATTGATGTCAAATACTGACATTTATTCATCAGGTATAGACGTCATAGTGGTAACGTCCACACAATGTCAAGCTGTAACATCATTAGATGTTGATATTAGGTTGGACGTTGGACACTGACGTCAGCCTGAAGTTGGGTTCTGATGTCAACCCGATTTTCATTTCCAAACAAAACAAAACAAAAGTAACTGGGATGTTACTGTATAGCATTACATTATATGTCTATACGAATAGGCCTTTGTATTTTCATTCATTATATTCATTTACTTGCCGATCGACTGTTGGCGTCATTATCGAGTGGTCTCGCCCTGTGCTTAATTTGTAAATTGCGAGGTCCCGGAACAGATCGGGGTGATGGATTCAGCATGTTACCAGAGGAGGGAGAGATAACGGAACATGTGCACAATCAAATTGTTGGGCCAATTTAGGTGAATAACCGCTTGCATTAGTAGCTTTTATAGTGTGCATGTCAGTACAGGCGCAAGTGTAACTAGCGCTCTAGGCAAACAACGGTCATGCCGCCCTCACGGTGTTCATGCCGTTCAATGCTGTCAAACATTCAGCCTAAATTCTCCAGAGAGACCTCACACATATTAATTTTTTCCTACACTGTAAAAAAAATCCTGGTTGCCTTAAATTTTTTAGGCAGAATCAAGTTAACCTTATGAGTTCATTTAACTTATATTATGTTAAAATGACTTTAAAAAAAAGTTAGAACATGATTAACTAGGTTTAATAAGTACATGTAACAATGACCTAAAATCCTATGCTGTCAGGACTTGATCCTATAATTTTTTACAGTGTAGGCTATATGACACTTAATAGGTAATTCCCCTGTGTAATGGCAGCACACCATGTTTACCAGACTCAAGCAAACTCTGTCTTTGCTTTCACTCCGCCTTGAAGCCCCAGCTGGCTTGCTTTGGCTCAAGGTATTCGGCGGGCCGAAAAAGGCCGGCCGCTGGCCCTGAGGAAGCCCCGCTATGGCCCAATCAGGCCCCGGAAGTGACTGTGGAAACACGACTAGCCCTGGCTCACACTGGCTCGATCACTTTAGGCACGACAGTGGAAACACGCCTATTGACTGCTAATATGAGTTCCCTATTTAGAATTTGCAAACAATACTTTTCTGAAAATATATTATCAAGAAGAAACTCTGAATGTGCGAATTTAAGACTAACTTTTTCTCAATATATTTCCACTGCAGTACTTGTGTATTGTTGTTGATCGCTAAAGCACTCCTGATCGCTACACTCAAAACATTTGTTGTAGAAACAGAAGTAAATTTCCCAGTTAAAAACAACAACAAGTAACATTAAATTAAGGCTGAAATGTGGAATTAGGTCTGTATTTTCTTGTAAAACACAATCTATTAATCTGTTAGATTTACAGAAAAATAAATAAATAAATAAATAAATAAATAAATAAATACTATAAATTTTTATATTAATTTTACAGGGTGGCCATAAATCAACTACAATATCTACTATATTTATCTAATTTCTGAGTAGAATATCAACTACAATATCTGAGTTAATTAATCTTGCTAAATTCATCTAGATTTTTCAAAAAAAAAAAAAAAAAAAACTCTAGAAACAATCTTCATTTTGAAATAATAATTGTCTAACTGATGACAAATTTAAGAACCCATGCAGTTTTCACAGCATGACATAGAATGAAAAAAAAAAATCACCAAGAGAGAAGTTAAACAAGCAAAGCTAAAACAATGGGAACATGAGGGTATTTATACCAAACATTAGAGATCACATGATTAGAATAACCAATAAGAACATGACACCTTAACAAATGATGGAGCTGTCATTAAAATGTAGTACACTTATGTTAAAGATGACCTACTGGAGCTCTGTAAGGGAGCATGTAGATACTCTTCTAGTCAAAGAAGTACAAGAAAAAGGCTGGGAACATAAGTATACAAAGTACAGGAGTTTTGGGTGGAATGCAGAAATGGAGGCCAAAAAAAATAGGATTTGGTTGCATAAAAATAAGCCCTACAGTAGTAATAACTGGTACACCTCTTTATTTATTTATTTATTTATTTATTTATTTATTTATTTATTTATTTATTTATTTATTATTTTTATTTAACCTTCAAATAATAACAAACAGGTATTTTCAACTTCCATTGTTAAACATATATAACATTATCCAAGCAGCATATAATAAACAAAATAGTACAAAATAATTAAAATAACATCAATAAAACATTAAATGATACTGATACAAGTAATTATACATTCAGGGGGGTCAATCCATGCAAGTTGACAAAAGTTTAGAGAGCTTTGAGGCACTTTTCATTTTTTACTGTTTAATGGATTTAAATAAAATTTTTCAATGCTTTGAAACAGGCAGAAACTTTAACAAATCTACATGCGTGTATAAAAAACTTTGCTACAATCATTAGGCCTATATTATTGCTTCCTTGGTTGTTTCAAATGCCATTAGTAGATCTACAGCTGCACAGTGAAATCAATGATAAGAATGGGTGTATGCAGAGGAAATAGTGAATCAGTATTTGAAACAAAAATAGTTTAATTGTATCCAAATATATAGAGATGGCCCAAAAAACCCAGATAGCAGGTCATACACTCAAAAAATGACATTCGCTGTTTGTTCAAACTAGTTTAAAATAAGGTGAAACAACACAATTCGTGGGGTTTAATTGTTTTATGTTCAATCCATTTAAATTTGTAAGAAGTAATAACTTAATTCCTTCATATTGTCTCAACACAACTCGATTGTGTAGAACCCAGCATTTGTTTGCAGTGTACTGTATATTACATATTTTAAGCATAGTGTTTTAAAGAGGTTAAGTTATTATATATCCGTATTTACAACAGAAATGATGGCAATTTTAATGGCAATGCAATGAGTGGAGGAAATTTGGCCCATAAGTGTGGTTCAGACTCATATTCAGCATTAAGTGATGTTTATTTATAAACAAATTTCGAGAGGATCACGTGCTTATGATTGTTCTCAGATGTTCCAACGCTATCTCACGGCAATTCGTAACTTTTTCATTAGTGGCTAATTCGTATGAATTCGTACGATCTAATTTGTACAAATTAGTACGATTTGCACATCACCCAATGACAGTTGGGGTTAGGGGTGGGGTTAGGTGCCACGCCTCCTTTTTAAAATCGTACATTTTCATACGACTGAACTCGTACGAATTCATACGAATTAGCCACTAAACTGACAAAACGTAAAATACTTACGTTTCCTCGTGAGATCAGGCTGGATGTTCCAGCATCAGCTCACGACTAATTATTCAATCAGTTGATTCCTAACTCACTATAAACAACCAGAGCTTTCTTATATCAATATCTTCGTCTTGAAGAACCACCCCCCCCACCCAACCCTACTTTCCCTCCTTTTTAAACGGGCGACACGGTGGCTAGTGACTAGCACTGTTCCCTCACAGCAAGAATGTCTCTGGTTTAATCCCCTTTTAAACCAGACGGCAATTCTGTGCGGAGTTTTGCTTGTTCCTCCAGTGCTCGTGTGGGTTTTCTCCGGGTTCTCCGGTTTCCTCCCACAGTCCAAATAACAAGCACCCTAAGCAATTGATGAGAAAATTTTATACCATAGCCAAGCTCTAAGCGAGTACATCTCTTTTCAACCATCCATATACGACACTTAGCTACAAATAAGCAAGGGGAGTCATCGAAAACTACCTGAGCTCAGACTCCCCTCTCGCCCTGCAACGGGAGGGAGCCCAGGGCTCGAGGATCTCATGAGCTCAGGGCTCTCTCCTGGGACAGCATGCCAAACAAGCTTTATTTTCAATCATCAGCTAAGTGTGAACTCTTGAAATAGTTTAAACAGAGGGACTTCTGCATCTAGACAGGATATTCTGTATGAAATTTTGCAGAATAATTATAGAATCAATACCGGAGTAAGTGTAGAATTTTTATGGATCCCTGCCCATGTAGGTAAATTATAGAAGGGAATGAGGAGGTGAATAAGTTGGCCAAAACAGCATTGAAAAATAAAGAGGTTGAAATAGAAATCCCATTATGCAAAACAGAAATAAAAAGTTGTATTAAAGCTGCAGTTATAAGCCTATGGCAAGAGGAATGGAATAAAGAGTCAAAAGGAAGACATTTATTAAATGTCCAATCAAAAGTGGGGATATAAAGAAATGCATATGAAAAACAGAAAAAAAGAGACAGTTATAGGCGCCATATAGGAAACTCCAATATTAATTGTTCCCTTTACATTATAGGGAATTGTGAATCAGATTGCTGCAGTTATTGTGAAAGAACAGAAACTGCTGAGCATGTATTATTCCACTGTGAAGCATATAGAAGAGATAGAAATCTGCTTGTTGGAAAACTAATATTCATCTCAGTCAAAAATGTATTTCAGAATGCACAGAAACAGTCAAAGGTGTATGATTTTATTATTTTTTTAATTCTTGAGGGATACAAGTTTTAATTAATTAACTTTTAATAAATAAATAAATTAACTTTTATAAACTGTAAGGAGTTCTTCAACTTGTTGAGGTTCGTTTTATTTTACAATGTTATTTTTTACAATACTACAGTATACAGTGTATTATACACTTACCTGCCACTTTATTAGGTACACTAGTACCGGGTTGGACCCCTTTTGCCTTCAGAACTGCCTTAATCAATCGTGACACAGATTCAACAAGGTACTGGAAATATTCCTCAGAGATTTTGGTCCATATTGACATGATAGCATCACGCAGTTCCTGCAGATTTGTCAGCTGCACATTCATGATGCGAATCTCCCGTTCCACCACATCCCAACTGTGCTTTATTGGATTGAGATATGGTGACTGTGGAGGCCATTTAAGTACAGTGAACTCATTGTCATGTTCATGAAACCAGTCTGAGATGATTCATGCTTTATGACATGGTGCGATATCCTGCTGGAAATAACCATCAGAAGATGAGTACACTGTGGTCATAAAAGGATGGACATGGTCAGCAACAATACTCAGGTAGGCTGTGGCGTTGACACGATGCTCAATTGGTACTAATGGGCCCAAAGTTTGCAATGAAAATATCCCCCACACCATTACACCACAACCAGCAGCCTGAAGTATTGATACAAGGTAGGATGGATCAATGCTTTTATGTTGTTGAAGCCAAATTCTGACCCTACCATCTGAATGCAGCAGAAATCGAGACTCATCAGACCAGGCAAAGTTTTTCCAATCTTCTATTGTCCAATTTTGATGAGCCTGTGCAAATTGTAGCCTCAGTTTCCTGTTCTTAGCTAACTCTTAGCTGACAGGAGTGGCACCCGGTGTGGTCTTCTGCTGCTGTAGCACATCCGCCTCAAGGTTAAACACGTTGTGAGTTCAGAGATGCTGTTCTGCGTACCTCAGTTGTAACAAGTGGTTATTTGAGTTACTGTTGCCTCTTTATCAGCTTCAACCAGTCTGGCTATTCTCCTCTGACCTCTGCCATCAACAAGCCATTTGAAACCAACAAGTGATGTTTATTTATAAACAAATTTTGAGAGGATCACGTGCTTATGATTGTTCTCAGCTGTCCCAGCATCAGCTCACAACTAATTATCCAATCAGTTGATTGGCTGATTAGAAATTTGCGTTAATGAGCAGTTGGACAGGTGTACCTAATAAAGTAGCCGGTGAGTGTATATCACAGTAATGTAACTAAAGTAATTTAATTCATTTAAATAAATTTTCATTAACAACTAATTTCCCTAACTAATTTCATTAACAACTAAAATCCCTTATTTTTTAAATTGCAGGTACTTAAGTTTAATGATTTGGTTAAATTTAAAACAGCACAATTTATGTTTAAAGCTATGAATAAATTACTTCCGAAAATTTTCTAAAGTTTTTTGAAGAAAGACAAGGGGGATATAATCTGAGAGAAGAACACAATTTTAGGAGGTTGAAAACAAGGACAACTTTAAAAAGTTTGTGTATGTCTGTATGTGGTGTGAAATTATGGAACAGTCTAGAACAGATTCTCAAACAATGTCAAGATATTAATCAATTTAAAAAGTTGTATAAGTGTATATTATTAAAGGAATATAAGGATGAAGGTGATTGAAAAGTATACAATGAGTAAGTACAAGGAAATTGTAGGGAGTAGTTAATGGCTATTTGTAGTGCTGTGTTTTTGTTTTGTTTTCTGGGGGTCTATGCTATAAAATGTGAATGTACAAATGGAATCAAACATATATAGGTCAAAGATGCCAAAAGGATAAAATATGTCTTATGTAAAAAGAAAAAATAAATAAAAGAAGAAATAAGTTTAAGTAATAGACGAATGATGTGTGTGGTAATGGGGTGGGAAAATAATAAGCTTGTGCTTCATCCTGCTCCATTTTCGACCGTGTTAAAAAGTATAATTTTTTGTTGACGATAATTTATGTATAATATTTCTGTTCGAAAATAAATAAATCAAATCAAATCAATTAACAACTAATTCAATCTGAATAATTTTTATCAGATTTTTTGTTTAAAAAATCAATTACACTTACAAAGAACGCTTTTTTCATTCATTCATTCATTTTCTTTTCTGTTTAGTCCCTTTATTAATCCGGGGTTGCCACAGTGGAATGAACCACCAACTTATCCAGCACTTATTACGCAGCGGATGACCTTCCAGCTGCAACCCATCTCTGGAAAACATCCATACACACTCATACACTACGAACAATTTAGCCTACCCAATTCACCTGTACCGCATGTCTTTGGACTGTGGGGGAAACCGGAGCACCCGGAGTAAACCCACGCAAATGCGAGAAGAACATGCAAACTCCACACAGAAATGCCAACTGACCCAGCCGAGGCTCGAACCAGCGACCTTCTTGCTGTGAGGTGACAACACTAGAACGCTTTTTTTAATAAAATAAAATAATCTGTAATAATATTTAACATGAATAGAACATTTTTGCACAGTCCGCAGCTAAATTCATCTGCATTTTTTGGAAACATTTTTTTCACCAAGGAATTGGAAGTGAGTTTTGTAATTGTTTGCAAAGGCATACAGCACACTGACATTAACATGAAGTTTTAAACAGAAAAATATTTTGTTAACCATACTGCAAAGACTTTATTTTAAATGTCACTAAAGAAAATAAATAAATAATTACAGTGTAGCCATAAATATCAGCAACAATAACTGAGTGGAGAGCCCAGTCAGTAAAATGAACCCTTCCAACTATATTTCTCACTAATCCAGCTAAATTCATCTAGATTTTTCGATTTGCATTCTTTTCCCAAACAAAGCCGGGTAAATTAAATTTGGCATTCAATCTACCACTCACTGCTGCTGCTAATAATGATCCATTACTGTAGTCATTTAGGCCAGTGTCTCCTAAAGGCCTCACAGGAATAATCCTGCAAATTACATTTTCAACTTGCTCTTTTATCATGTGCAGCTCGAGTAGTCAGTAGAAGCAAACTATCAGTGTACATGTACAGTAATTAGCAACAAAAATCCTTCATGTTTCTATGGCTAAAACACAGAGCAGCTACAAAAATATTTTTGTGCAAGATTTTGGTTCTCTGTTAACACCAACATAGGAAAAAAAAAGGTTTTCTTGCCTCAGGGTATCCAACAGGCACCTTGATGTCAAAACAACATCAAAAGATACATAAAAAAGACAATTTCAATACCTTGACCTCTATCTGACATCCACACTTTGATGCCCTTTTGACCACTAAAATAATGACACAAAAGGTATTAATATAAGAGAAGTCGTTCGATTCTAAGTTGATTTTGTATCCCTATAATGCATGTAAATTATCATGATGTCATCAAATTGACATCTAACATTGGCATCAAAAACACGTCAAAAATTCCAGGACATTTCTTTCTGCCGTGTTTTTTGATGCCAATGTTAAATGTCAATAAATGAAATTGATTTACATTTTTGATGTGTGTGTGTGTTTTTTTGTTTTGTTTTGTTTTAATGTGACCACTGCGTAACATTCAACAGTAAAAGGTAAATGTCATGAATTTTTTTTTTTTTTTTAATAAAGCATTTTTATTTAAAATTTACTGTTAAAATTGCTGTAAAAGTTACAGTATTACTGGCAAATTTGGTTGCCAGTAATAATGTAAAATTTACAAGTGCACTGTTAGTTAATAATTTTAATTGTGTTGTAGTTTTACAGCACAATTGTAAATATTAATTTACAGTGTGCTTGTAAATTTTACAGTATTACAGACATTTTTTGACATTTTTGTATGCAATTTTTTTGTAACTTAATATTTTTTCGTCTGCCATATTCTGTCTTTATATTAATTTATGCACTGTGTTAGGCGAATATCTGTGCCAGTCAAGTGATGGCATTCTGTATTTTGCCTTTCGCTTGTATGGTGGCTCTGAATTGTCAAAACACCTCAAATTCTTTTTCAGATTCAAAAAACAGAAAAAAAAACTAACCCCACTCAAAAAATGTCATGCCGGATGAATGTTTCAGAGCCAGTTTGTGAATATGATTTACAATACATGAGGTAAAATTTCATTTTTAACATGCGAGAATTCCAGACAAAAATTTTGGATTCAGTGTGCAATAACCTTTACTGGCCAAATTTACAAGCACACTGTGAATTATTAACAATTACAATCATGCTGTAGTTTTGCGGCACAATTGTAATTATTTACAGCATGCTTGTAAATGTAACAGTATTACTGGCAATTTTTACAGTATTAAGATCTTTAAGGTCTTTGCACACTAAAGTACAAACTTTGCGTATACGTTTAATTATTTTTTTTTTTGTAATTTACTGTTTTTTCATCCACCACATTTTGTCTTTATATTAATTTTTGCACTTTGTTAGTCATAAACTTAGCTGTGCCAGTCAAGTGATGGCATTCTGTATTTTGCCTTTTGCTTGTATGATGGATTTGAACTGTCAAAACTGTCTCAAATGCTCAAAAAACTACTCCGAATAATTTTTTTATGCCGGATGAAAGTTTCGGAGACAGTTTGTGATTTACACAACATGAGGTAAAATTTAATTTTTAACATACAAGAATTCCAGACAAAAAATTTGGATTCAGTGTGCAATAACCTTTACTGGCAAAAATTACAAGCACACTGTGAATTAACAATTACAATCATGCTGTAGTTTTACAGCACAATTGTAATTATTAGGGGCCGAAGGTGTGTAGGCATCTATTCTATCCCTTTCGGTTCTTATTATTATTCTTCTGGCTTCTTCTTCTTCCGAGCAGCCATATGAACCATTTGCGGCATTTGTGCAAACTTTGGCACACTGACAGAGGACAGTCTGATCTTCAACCACAACAAATTTGGAGTGGAATGGGCTACATCCCAATTTTTTTCCTCTGATTCCTTGGCTTGAATCGATTCAAACACACCCTATGACGTAATTTTCCATCATTAAATTTTTTTAGTTTTTTCGAATTTTTCGTAAAACCTATTTGAACAAACTTGTTCTTGGTCGTTTGTCCAATTTTCACCTAAATTGAAGCACATAATCTACAGACCATGCTGACCAGTGGCGCCTGCAGCCGTACGGCTGTATGTACTGTGCGTACCTACCATGAGAGGGCAGGAATTAATGCCACTTTTTTATTTAATTATTTATGACATCTTGATTATTAAACAGTATACACTACAGCTGCTTTTTACTGGCCTACCACATTCTTACAAACATATTTTTTTATTCAAGCTATTATTTCATTGACTTGAATAGCCTATAATTAACCATATATAATATAATTTCTAACTCGGCGTCCAAAATCTTAAAATAATAAAATATCCTATTAGTTTATTCGTGGCTAGAGCTTGATTAATTTGATTGACATCCTAGGCAACGAGACTTTTACTTCGGCTGACTGAATGTGAGTTTATTGCACGCAACGCTGTATTTTGGTAGCACAAAAACTTGCTCTGATGCGGGTGAGAACTTTACCAACAGCTACATGCACTGCTGAAAGACTTTTTTTCTGCTGCGCATCGAATAACAACACGCTTAATATCATTGATGTCTACAATCCACAACATACAGCCAACACAGCTCCAACGTCATCGTTAAATTTGCTGATGACACAACGGTGGTGGGCCTAATCACCGATAATGATGAGACGGCCTACAGAGAGGAGGGACACACTCTGACGCAGTGGTGTCAGGAAAACCACCTCCCACTCAACATCAGCAAAACCAAGGAGCTGGTGGTGGATTTCAGGAGAGAGACGAAAGAACACACTCCCATCACCATCAACGGGACACCAGTGGAGAGAGTCAGCTCTTTCAAGTTTCTTGGAGTACACATCGCTGAGGATCTGACATGGACTGCTCACACAGACGCAGTGCTGAGAAAGGCACAACAACGCCTCTTCTTCCTCAGGCGTCTCAGGAGGTTTGGAATGAGCCCCCACATCCTCCACTCGTTCTACACCTGCACTGTGGAGAGCATCCTGACTGGCTGCATCACCACCTGGTATGGAAACAGCATCAGCAGCAATCGCAATGGTCTACATAGGATCGTGCGAACTGCTGGACACGTAGTAGGAGGTGAGCTTCCCTCCCTCCAGGACATGTACACCAGGAGGTGCATGAGGAAAGCCAAGAGAATCATCAGCGACTCCAGCCACCCAAGCCATAGACTTTTCTCTCTGCTACCCTCAGGCAGACGGTTCCGCAGCATCCAGTCACGCACCAGCCGACTGAAGGAAAGTTTCTTCCCTCAGACTATCAGGCTGATGAACACTTAACACACCCCACACAAACTCTTCCATACCCCGCACTGCACACCATCAAGAGGTAGCATGCACTGCACTAACCAATTCATACTTAAAACAATGTGTACACCTATTCATCATACGTATCACTTTCAACATTGCCAATTTTACATTGTCTTGTTTTTTTGTGAGTATGTTGTTGTATTTTCGGTCATTGGAAAGTAAGGATTTAATTAATGCTTCACTACTGTATCACAATCTTCTGTCATATATTTGCAATTTTTTTAATATGTCATAATTTTAAAATTTATGTCTTGCATCTGATTTTATTCTTGATGCTGATGTGCTTTTATTACATTTAGATTTCAACGAAATATTACAATTAAAAAGAAAACGAATTATGTCGTAAGGAATGCCCTTAAATAATGTAGTCTTTGACAGTAAGCATCTATTTCTTGACATGATTGGAGGAAGGGGGCGGGAAGGGCGGTGCTGGATTTGTGCGTACCTTGGAATAAAATCCTGCAGGCGCCCCTGATGCTGATCAAAAGTTCTGGAAAGTTCTTTTTTGAATGTGAAAAGTAAAAAAAATTTATTGAGTTCGATTAAAAAATTTTTATGATGGAAATAGTTTCGGAGCCATTTTGTGAATACGATTTACACAACATGAGGTCAAATAAAAAAATTTTAATGAGCGAGAATTCCAGTCAAAACAATTTGATTCAGTGTGGCAAAATTAACAAGCGCAAAATAACAATTACAATTGTGCTGTAGTTTTACAATTGTAATATATTCAAATTATCATAATAATTTTTACAGTATTAAGGGCTTTGCACACTGAAGTCAAAAATTTTCGTAAGCATTTTTTTTCTGTATTTCGTATTTTTTCATTCACCACATTTTGTCTTTATATTAATTTATGCACTGTGTTAGTCAAAGTGATCTGTACTGGTCAAGTGACAGCATTCTGTTTTACCCTTCACTTGTACGGCGGCTCTGAACTATCAAAACACTTCTCAAAGCTATTTTGGATGCAAAAAACGGAAAGAAAAAAAACGAACCCAATTTAAATTTCATTATGATGGACAAAACTTTCAGAGCCAGTTGCAAATTTTCTTTTTTTTTTACGTGTGAAAATTACAGACAAAAATTTTAGATTTATTTTACAATAAACTTTACTTGTAAAATTTACAAGTGCACAGTAAATTAACAATTACAACTGTTCTGTAGGATTACAGCACAATTTTAATTGTCAATTTACAGTGCAACCAAAATTGCCAGTAATACCTATACAATCTCACGGCAATTCATACCTTTTTGATTTAGTGGCTAATTTGTAAGAATTTGTAGGACCTCATTCGTACAATTTAGTATGATTTGCTTATCTGTCAATGATGGTTGGGTTTAGGGATTGGGTTTGGTGCCATGCCGCCTTTAAAAATTGTACATTTTCATACGACTGAACTCGAATTAGCCACTAAACTGACAAAATCTAAAAAGTTAAGTTTCTTTGTGAGATGAGGCTGGTAATATTGCAATTTTTACAGCTTTGTTTTACAGTGTGGAAGAAACATCAATTTGTTATCAAGTCTGAAGACAAAAGCACAAGAAATTCACAGATCTGGATTGATTTATGGCCTCTTTTACAGCGAATTCTGTCCGTCTTGTTCTACTATAGTGGTGATTACAGCGCAGATCTCTCTGATTACCAGTCTTAGCGCATGTAAAGTGAAAATCAAAGGCAGGACTGTGGGTAGTTTTAAATTCTCCTTTGGAGATCAGAGGTAAGGCAGCACTACTAAGACTTACTCTCTCTCTCTCTCTCTTTCTCTCTGTTTAAAGATTTATGGGGAGTGTCCCTGCTCTTTCTGAAAAGCTACTGTGTCTGACTCCTTCAGATAGAGAAGCAAGCATGTCAGCATTCATTTCAGTCTAAATTGCTGGGTTTGACGCCAAATGGAGGTAAATTGGGAGATATCTAAAGTACTCTGAGGTAAAAAAATAAATATATAAATGCGGAGCTATTTTGAACTCTAGAGAAAATGGCTTTTCGATGTATCTGTGACATATACATTCACTTCTCATTAAATATATGAAGGAAAATGTCATCTGGAAGGCCAAGGCCGTTTTCAAGACTGCTAATCGTCTGATGTCGAGAGCGTCGTCTGAGGCACTGAAAACAGTTACACTTCATTATTGCGATTGCCGTAATCATTAAAGTTGCTTGCAGAAAAGCTGTCAGTTTGCATTTTCATTATTGTTCCTGTCAGATATGTTTCTTTGATTTCAACTATGATTTGCACACACAGTCCTGCTTACAGTCTTACTTCAAGGTTCTTTAGGCTAAGAGATGAATTTAAACTAAAGGCTATCTCAAACCACAGGACTATAAGGTTGATTTACCCATTCTGACAATCTGAGAAAAAAATCTTATCCAGAACCTTTTTTTTTTTTGAGATGTGAGATGCTTACATGGTTGGATCTTAAAGGGACAGTTCACCACAATATGAAAATTATGCTATCATTAAAACCATGTTTATCCGGTATTAATTTTTTTTTATTGTCAGTTTCAACAGTGAATGTGCTAGATTATGCGATTTTGTCTAGATTTGCGATCATGGACAGATTTGCGATTATTGGCAGTGTTGTGGGTAACGCATTACACGTAACGTGAGTTATGTAATAATATTAAACGTAGTAAAATAATGGGTCCCACTTTATATTAAGGGTCGCTTATACCTGTGAACTTACATGGTAATTAGATGTGTAAGTAGTATGTAACTACAGTGTATGTACACACTGGTACAGAGTATTTACTTGTGTATACTGGTGTAACTACACTCAAGTAACAACCAACTGAATAGTATGTGTAAGTACAAATGTGTAACAGGACACTGGTAACAACACTAGGAAAGTACACATCTGTAACAAGAATTATGTAAGTGCATTGTGTAACAACAATATGTATTTGCAGATGTTTTCCCACTTCCACACCTGTTTGCAGATCATGTACTTGTGAACACTGTATGGCAGAACTAATGCTGCATTAGAAGGTTTCACTTTGTGATACAAGTGTACTTGCATGGTAAATCCACAGGATCCACTCAATATAAAGTGTAAAATGGTCACAAATTACTGTTCATACATTCATTCATTTTCTTTTCGGCTTAGATGGGTTGCAGCTGGAAGGGCATTCACTGTGTAAAACATATGCTGGATAAGTTGGCGGTTCATTCCGCTGTGGCGACCCCAGATTAATAAAGGGAATAGGCCGAAACGAAAATGAATTTTATTTTAAACTTTATATTGTGGACTGTTCCTGTGGAGTTACCATGTAACTACACTGTTATTAAAGTGTTGCATAGAAGATATTTCTACAAGTTACACAGTAATTTGTGACCATTTTACACTTTATATTAAGTGGACAGTTCCTGTGGAGTTACCATGTAAGTACACTGGTATCACAAGGTGAAACCTTCTAATGCAGCATTAGTTCTGCCATACAGTGTTCACAAGTGCATGATCTGCAAACAGGTGTGGAAGTGGGAAAACATCTGCAAGTACATACAGTATTGTTGTTACACAATGCACTTACATAATTCTTGTTACAGATGCGTACTTTCCTACTGTTGTTACCAAGGTCCTGTTACACATTTGTACTTACACATACTATTCAGTGGGTTGTTACATGAGTGTAGTTACACCAGTAATACAAAAGTAAATACTATGTAAACGTGTGTACATACACTGTAGTTACATAGTACTTACACATCTAATTACCATGTAAGTTCACAGGTATAAGCGACAATATAAAGTGGGACCAAATAATGCATTACTTAAAAATAAGCAATGATATTTGAGTTTGTTGGAATATTTAACCAATTCCATGCTCCATTCCGTGTTCAGTAAAAAAAAGAGGATTTTCTCCAATGTCAAAAGTATTAGTAATTTATTAGGTACTAATGAATTATTCAATGAATAGAATTATCGGTATCCTCAATGCAATACAAGAATTACATTTAGGCGACAAAATTTACATTTCCTGACTCAAGCATTTATACACAGCTGATATTAACAGGTGAAGTTTAGTGAAATTTGTCACTTGTCAATCATTCTCCAGTCTTCTGGCAGCCGCACCCAAACATACTTCCTCTTTTTTTACAAATTCTCTGTGCACACAAGCAGACATTACTATCAGATAAGGCATGCTCTGCAACATTCTGTCTTCAAAACCTTAAGCACATGCTACAGGAAAGTTAAAGTTATTTTCAGATATCGATGTCGCCCTATCTTTCCAGTAGCTGCATCTACTTCTGCAAAATGCTGATTAGTATTCAAGCATGTCACAGAGAAGAAGTTTGGTTAATATATCACCTTAAGCAATCCAAATGTTTAATGAAAAGAAAAGAGACCAACATAATAAAAATTGAATACCTTTTTCACAACATTTTTTTTTTTAAAGTAATGCAAGTTTCATTAAGTAGCTTTTAAAAAAATAAATTGCTGAAATAAAATTAAAGGAGTCACAATAAATCATGCAGTCAATGAGAGGTTGTGTTCATTGTTACAAACGCATCAAAGAAAAGGAAAAGGGGATTGTCTCAAAAGATAGTGATTTTACTTAAGACAAATAGTACGATTTGTAGCAAACACATTGCTTTAAACTTTCAATAAACTGTATTTACGGCATGTTTAACTCTGAGGTCAGAAAGTTCTGAGATATCATTATTATAAAATATATATATATTGATGTGTTTTTTTTAAGGTAAATGAAGGTGTACGTTATACAGTGTGGTTTCTATTTTAAAAGGTTTTGAAAGAGAGCAAGCCTCAGCCAGGTAATAAAAAGTAACGCAAAAGTAACTCAAAAGTAACGTAATGCATTACTTATAATATAAAGTAACTAAGTAACTAGTTACTTTTTTAGGAAGTAACTCAATATTGTAATGCATTACTTTCAAAAGTAACTTTCCCCAACACTGGTTGTTGGTGCCAAACATTTCAGACTATGCATTTCTTTGTGATCAATCATTGTGTGACGTCCATGATGCGCATTCTGTCATAAAGAATTTATTTATTTATGTATTTATTTTTAGTCATGGTAGATCTGTGATGACATGAACTCCACAAAGCTTTTATACATTTTTATGCACACCTAGCAAAACAGTTCTCTCTTTCACTCTGATGTTTTAAAAGCTGCATACAGAAATAATTCTGTGCTCGTGTTGGTCAGTGTCACCCATGTGACGGAACCAACGCAATCTCACGGCAATTCGTAACTTTTTGATTCAGTGGCTAATTCATATGAATTCGTACGATCTAATTCGTACAATTTAGTACGATTTGCTCATCACCCAATGATGGTTGGGGTTAGGGGTGAGGTTAGGTGCCACGCCTCCTTTTTAAAATCATACATTTTCGTTTGAATTTGTAGGAATTAGCCACTAAACTGACAAAACGTAAAATACTTACGTTTCCTCGTGAGATCAGGCTGGACGGAACTTGATATATTCATGTAGACGGCTGAGTATAAAGATTTTTTTTTTTGTATTAAAATCCAAAAAAATTATCACGCACACAAACATTGTGCACTGAGTCTGATGTGTGTGTTTAGTTTGATACTTTGCTGGAACCATATATTAGAAAGAAGACCACCAATTTCCGTGAACCAATTTATCCTGAACAGAGGCAGTTTGTCTATGAAACGAAGACACAAATAGACACACACACCAAACCGCATAGACAAACTAGTATACAATAAACCACAGAACATGCATGTACTGTATACTGTAATATATATTATGTAAAATATATTTCTCTGATGACATTTTGGATTTTGCCTTTCGCTTGTACGGTGGCCCTGAATTGTCAAAAATCCTCTCAAAACGTCTTTTCGGATGTGAAAAAAAAAAATCAAACCTGATTTGAATTGTTTTATGACAGACAAATAATTCGGTGACGATGTGTCAATACAATTGACACAACATGAAGACAAATGTATTTTTTAAGGTGTGAAAATTTCAGATTCAGTGTGTAATACGTGTTTCATGTACTTTATGCAATATGTCATATCACTGTGATTTTTTATTTTTTAGGAGTGAAAGGATGGCAATAAACTTCAAATGCTCATCTGTTTATGCAGAAGTTGATATTAATTCCTGCCTGTGTCTTCAAATATGTTAAATCAACAAAATCCAGCTCTAAATACATCTACCTCTGTTCTTTTTGTCAGGTAAAATTATAATTTAGCCTCTACATTACTCAGGAACAAGAGATTTTGCATGCATATTTCAAAGTACGGCAGCACGGTGGCTCAGTGGTTAGCACTGTCACCAGCAACAAGAAGGTCACAGGTTCGAGTCCCGGCTGGGCCAGTTGGCATTTCTGTGTGGAGTTTGTAAGTTCTCTCCGTGTTTGCATGGGTTTCCTCTAGGTGCTCCGGTTTCCCCCACAGTCCAAAGACATGCGGTAGAGGTCTGCACAGGACTCTTTTTATAGTCCTGCTTTGCGAGGTTTTATTCCGCACCAGACCGCTTCTGCTGTATATTCAATCTTTGTTTACCCACTGGATAATTTTCTACCCGACCCGACTGTTCCTGCTAAAATTACATCTGGTTTCCAAAATCTCACATTTAAATTGGGTACAACTGAAAGAGAAAGATAACAAATAAAACTGTAGGTTGTGCAAGGATTGTAGGCTAAATATCACTTTTGTTTGCCCCTTTGTGATGAGACATGAGTGCCGCCTTAAACTTGAGGTTCCAGTCTTGTGACTGCTAAAGGGTAAAACTTTGAGGTAACATCGCGCAAAGAGTATCAGCATCAGACTTGCCTGATGTGGGTTTCCTAACAGTAAATTGACCATTTTCTAATGCAAGCAGAACATCCTTCAAGCATAGCACATCTTCAGTTTGCTTTGCCATTGTAAAGCCTGCTCTGAGGACCATTATGCAAATGATCCGCGCACAGACTGTGCGAAAAAAAAGCATGTGCAGAAAGCACTGGTCATGCGTTCATCTTGTGTAACAGTCATGAGCACTGGTGCTTAATGAGGAAATCACAGATAAGATGTTCCGAAATAACGTTGGGACTCACCAACTCTTTATTATTAGACCGCCCGCTCCCTTTTAAATTACACCAGGGTTACTGACAGCTACTGCATTTTATTCTGAAATGTATTCCTGCGAAATCTGGTTGGTCCCGCAGCTGTACCGCAGGAGACCTCTAACATGTGGTATAAGTGAACTGGGTAAACAACATTGTCCGTAGTGTATTAGTGCATCTGTGAATGCGAGAGTTGTATGGGTGTTTCCTAGTACTGTTTTGCAGCTGGAAAGGCATCCGCTGCATAAAACATACGCCAGAATAGTTGGTGGTTCAATAATAAATAAGGGCCGAGCCGAAGGAAACCAAATGTTTTTTTTTTTGCTAGCATTAGAGGCATGAGATAAGAGCAGAGCTGATTAATATTCATGACCCTTCCAAATAAGGTAAATGCTGAGATTTCTATCCTAGGGCCAATTTCTTGGATTGCAAAAAGGTTTGTAAAAACGTTTCTGGAGATGTTTTGCACCTACCAAAGCCACATACCTAATATGTAGATATCAGAGAGCAGTTTAAACATAATGTATCAATTCATTCTAAGGCACCCTTTAAAACTTCTCTTCTGCTGATAACATATTCTCTGCTTGATGAATGATTTTCGATATAAATGTGGAAAGATGGCTTTGCATGCTGAGCAGCATTTACTGCAAACAAAGCTGCTCCAAGACACTAGCAACACCAGATGTCTAAATGAACACAGCGTCTGCCAGAAGGTGAGTAGTTTTCATCCCTGATACTTAAAGCAAGTCATGCGCTCTCAAAATGCCTGCCCACATGAAGCAACCCACTCTGTGTAACTGCTTTTGAAACCCACGATATGACCAAAGGCTTCATCTCATGAGAGTGCACATCATTTGTCAAAATGACTACAGGTAAAACTATTTTACTGACGTCAAAACAACTGAGAGTGTGCATTCAGAAGACACTTTACTCTTCCAGAAGACATCTCAACAAGGCTCATTTAAAGCGCAAATTGAGCAAAATAACTCCTATATTTTCATAAGCACCAATTTCTCATTTTTAAAATGTCTTTACCTTTCACAGATCTACATTAGCACGAGTTTGGTTCCTCATATAATGTTGCTAAGGCTGGTTGATTAACTGAAAAAGCATCTAAACCAAAATTATAACCTATAACCAGTGGTGTAAAGTAACTAATTACAAATACTCAAATTACTGTGAGTGCTTCTCAGGAAGTGTAATTCACTAAGTAGTTAGGTCACACTTTATTTCGATTGTCCGTTTGTTGAATTTAAGTTACATTGCATCTACATGTCAACTAATTCTCAATAGATTATAAGTTGACTGTAAGGTTAGGGTTGGGGTTAGTGTAAGTTGACATGTACTTACAGTTTCTTATAGTCAGTTAAATGTCTGTTGAAGGATTGTTAAATGTCAGTATCAACAGATATTAAGCAGACAGTCTACTAATACTCAAATGGACCATCAAAATAAAGTGTTACCAGTAGTTAAAAAAAATGTGTACTTTTACTTTCTCTTGAGTATATTTTTAGTGCTGTATCGATACTTTTACTCCACTACTTTCCTTCAACCTGCAGTCACTACACTGAAAAATATGATGTCTGCAAAACCGTTGCAAACAATTTATTTGTGTTGAATTTAAACAAACAAATTAAGTTTAATAAACTTCTACTTAATTTGTTTGTTTAAATTCAGCCCAAATAAATTGTTTACAGCCATAACGTAAAAAAAAAATTGAGTAAATCCAAGGAATCATCTCTGAATGATTTTTTTCAGTGTAGCCTGGGTTGCAACTAATCCTTTAACTACAGCTTTGTAGCTATATTTTGATTTAAATAAAACTATTTCCAGCGTCATCTTTAGTAACTCTGTTAGGTGGCATGAATGCAGCAATTCCAATTATATTCTTTAAAATCGTCATGAAACGAAAGTTAAAATTGACAATTGGAGAAATTCAAAGCAGAAAAAGGGATTTTCATGTGACCAGCAGTGGTGTAAAGTAACAAATTACAAATACTCAAATTACTGTAATTGAGTAGTTTTTCTCAGAAATTGTAATTTACTAAGTAGTTTTAAAATGTGTACTTTTATTTTCCCTTGAGTACATTTTTTGTGCAGTATTGGTACTTTTACTCCACTACTTTCCTTCAACATGCAGTCACTACTTTATTTTGTCTTGTCTATGGGGATTAGAAAAATCCTCACATAGAAGGTAAATTGCATCATAATGAACTACCTTAAGACATGGGCGATTAAGACGATGTCCAAAATCGTAACACGCAATGACCCAGAGACTGTTTAGATGCATGTCACTGATGAAAAAATGATGTTTACTGTATGATGACCAAAATGGCCTTAAACACCCACCAGGCACAAGACGTCAACATGACGCCAGATTGATGTTGTACCCCAGCATCGTAGGGACATTGCATTTTGTTTGGAAATGAAAATCGGGTTGACGTCAGAACTCAACATCAGGCCGACGTCAATGTCCAACGTCCAACCTAAAACCAACCAAATATCAACGTCTATTGATGTTACAGCTTGACGTTGTGTGGACGTTTCCACTATGAATGACATCTATCAGATGTTGGATATTGGTTGCTATACCTGACAAATATATGTCAGTATTTGACGTTAATCTGACGTTGGTTTAAGATGTTGACTTGACGTTGGATTTTGGTTCATTTCTGACAACCTAAAAATCAACAAAATATCAATGTCATTTGACGTTCTTAATGGACGCTGGCTAGACATTGAATTTTGGTCATCTGACATCACAACCTAAATCTAACCTAATATCAACATATAATGATGTTGTGTGCCTGCTGGGCAATAACTAGATGCACTACAGAGTGTTACGTTTACACACACAATCACAAATTACATGTAAATGCATCAGCTTTTTACAGCGTAATACTCACTACTCTTGAGTACTTTTGAAAGGTCTACTTTTTACTCATACTTTAAGTAATATTTACAACAGATACTTTTACTCTACATGCACTACATTTCTAGGCAAGTAATGGTACTTTTACTTGAGTATGATTTTTCAAGACTCTTTTGACTACTGCCTATATATAACCTATGCAATTTCCCAATGTCAGTTATTTTATTTTTTAAGTCCTGTTAATACTGTTAATGCTACTATGTGTGGACAGTAGGGATGTCAGTTTCTACAAAATCCCATGATCGATGATCATTTAAATTAACGATCAATCAATCGATTAATCGTTAATCCTTATAAACCATATGTTTATAAAATACATACGAATAGGCTACTGAAGAATGAGCCGAATATGCAATGCATTATGGTTCTTGCTTAATCGTCACAACGAAATAAGCTAAGCATTCATTTTATAGATATAAACTATAGAAATAAAAAATAAGACATTTTAAGTAATCAACATTATATGTAAAAAACCCAAACTAGGCTACAAGCTGAATGCGTCAGAGGTGAACATGCGGCACACGCTTCTGTTAAAGCTTCAGTGAAGAACAAACCATTTAGGCTATGACAGACCAATGCTATCTCACGGCTAGTGTTGGACAATATAAGAAATTTTCAGATTGCCATATTGTCCCCCTGTGAGATCGCCGACACGATATATGTGCGCGGCAGTGTTAGGTTTCTAATTTGCTCATTTATTTAACCATTTTTAAACGTATTTAATAGGCCTAAACTTTCGGCTGCTTTTTTAAAACTTATTTAATAATCTACTTCATTTGCATTATGTTTTATCTTAGAAAATAATTCAAACCAATGCAAATCACCGCGCTCTTACAGCTAAACTGTGTGGCGCGGGACAGGATTTGATGGTGATTTCGGGTGGTTCGATGGCTCCATGCCGTTATCATGCTGCAAAATGCATATAATATAAATGGATGCAAGCAAATGAAATTATATTTATCTGCGCACGGAAGAAACAAGGATGCATGCATTAAAGTCCTTTCAGACGGGAGGCGGACGGAGGTCTCACCGCCTGCGCGTGTTTCTATGCGTGCGTTTATACATGTTTTGTTTTTCAGAGCGCACCGCGGCTTCAGGTCTGATCATCATCACAAAAGTAGTCATTAACAGTGTCACCTCTGTATTTGCTAAAATCTAACACAATGTTGCGCTTGGGATATGGGTTTATTGTTTGTCAGAGTTTTGTTTAGACTATTGCCGACGCGCCGCAGCTCTGGCTCTAATATTAGAACTGAGCTCAGTAAAATGTTGTTTGATAAGTTATTAATAATCTGTTCAATAATTCGTTAAAGCCAAAACGAATGGTAATTTAATATAGACTATTAAATATATATAATAGAAAAATTATATATATATATATATATATATATATATATATATATATATATATATATATATATATATATATATATATAGCTTATATAAATAAATATAGGCTTAACATATTTTTTAATTAAATAATTGGGCTATTTTCTGAAATATGTGCATGTCTGTTTTTATCATTCCATCGAATTAATTCGATTGCAGCACCTGTTCATCCAGAACAGATCAGCTGGTTTCAGTTCTTTTTATTTTTTTTCTGTAGTTTCATTTTTACAAATAACTTTATTTAATTTGTTTATTAATTAAATTTAGTTTGCAAATTAATCTGCTATGAGATGGGGCTGTGTATGGCAGTGCCCTCACGTGCAGCGCGCGTCTGCTGCTGCGAGAGAGAGAGAAAGAGCGCAATGCAAATATTAAATTTTTCACATGCTGATGTGTGTGAAATTGCGAATACATGTCTATAATCGCCTTGCAATTTAAAAAATTATTGTATTTTTCCCTTTAGGAAGGAAACTCTATTTAAATTCAAGCTAAATATGCGTGGTGCTGAAGTCCAAAAGTGCCGGTCAAGTGATGTTGATGTGAACAGCTGAAGCTGTTAAATTATCTGTAGTTCGTTTATTATTAATGGTGATGATTAAAATAATAATGCTGTTCATTTTATATAATAATGTAATTAAAACATGTAATATCATCCGAAACAAGCTAAATATCGTCTTTAAAGTCGTCATGAGTCTCAGCTCTCTGCGATATATTTGCCTATATCCTCAATACACAATATCCTCCGTTAAATCAAGTAATTTTGTTAAGCAGGACAGGCTTAACAAAATTCGCAGCACTAAACATGTTTCCAGACTGAGATTGATTGATGACGAGAGAGCAGAAACCTGTAAGAACGGAGATGTTCACCGCATGTCTGGCCGTGATGAGCGATTTTTAAAATGAAAGCATATTTGTTACAGTCTATCAAGATTGCTAAAACATCTTAATATTTCAGAGAAAATAGTTAAAGTTTGCATAACCAATGATCTCATCCACGCGTGATCTACCCATACTTAAATATCATGCGACCTATTTTTTCATTACCTGACCCGCAGATTAACGGCAGCACCTGTAAATATAACCGAGATCCCCGCGGGTCTTATGCATCGCCCAATATGCAGTCAAGAGACTGACTCAATGGTCATGTAAACTGTACACACTTGATTATGTAATGTGTAAAGTCGTGAATAAGTGTCTCGCAGCGCAAAGCATGTCTTATCCTTTATATGTCCATGTTTAATCGGTCATCGATAAGGTCGATCGATTAAAGGCTTATCGACAATTAATCGATGATCGAGTAATCGTTAACATCCCTAGTGGACAGACTAAACGTTTGAGAGTTTTACTGACAGCGCAGTGAGTTGAGTGAGTGATTGCTCATATGTGCTGAAATATGATGCACCGCAAACTCAATTTCTTGCAAAAAAAGAGAAAGCGAGTCTAGTATCTCAGATAATTTTGGCATGCTGCATGTTAATCATATTCTTTGTTGCTGGTTTATTTAGGTTTAAATAGGAACAGCATCGATTATCCACATTTTTTTCAACAAATCAGTTTGAGCGAACACATACAATGTAATTATTATTCAGAATCCTGATATTCTATTAGTAAGTTCGAATAAATAGGTTAGAGTGAACACAGACAATGTAATTAATATTCATAAACCTGATATTTTATTAGTAACACTATTGTTTTTGTTTTGTTTATAGTTATAATAAATACGTTTATAACTACACTACCTGACAAAAGTCCTGTCATTGATCCCAGCTGTAAGAGCAACAAACAATAACTTGACTTCTAGTTGATCATTTGGAAAAGTGGCAGAAGGTAGATTTTTTTTCAGATGAATCATCTGTTGAACTGCATCCCAATCATCACAAATGCTGCAGAAGACCTAATGGAACCCACATGAACCCAAGATTCTCACAGAAATCAGTCAAGTTTGGTGAAGAAAAAATCATGGTTTGGGGTTACATTCTGTGTGGGAGTGTGTGAGAGATCTGCAGAGTGGATGGCAACATCAACAGCCTGAGGTATCAAGACATTTGTGCTGCCTATTACATTACAAACCACAGGAGAGGGCAAATTCTACAGCAGAATAGCGCTCCTTCTCATACTTCAGCCTCCACATCAAAGTTCCTGCAAGCAAAGAAGGCCAAGGTGTTCCAGAATTGGCCAGCCCAGTCACCAGACATGAACATTATTGAGCATGTCAGGGGTAAGGTGACAGAGGAGGCATTGAAGAGGAATTCAAAGAATCTTAATGAACTCTGGGAGTCCTGCAAGAACGCTTTCTTTGCTTTCCGGATGACTTTATTATTAAGATATTTGAGTCATCGCAGAGATGTATGGATGTAGTCGTCCAAGCTCATGGGAGTCATACACAACATTCATTATTTTTTCACTGCAGCATGTCTTTATATTTTGTACTGTACATTATTTCTGTTAAGTGACAAGACTTTTGTCTAAGCAAAGTCAGAACTTACTCTCCTAATTAAATGATTAAAATCAAGGCATGATCATAATTTATTTTGGTAAAATAAATGTAATCTAGAGGCTTTGCCTTTCATATCAGCCACTTCTGATACCAAATGATTGACTAGAGTTCATTTGTGACTAGAGTTATTATTTGTTGTTTCTAAAACTTGGATAGGCAACAAGACATTTCTCAGGTAGTGTATAACGTGTCAAGCATCACTCACTCACTTTCCTTCCGCAAATTTATTTATAAGAGGTCGCCGCAGCAGAATGAAACGCCAGCATCAATTAGTTCAATTTTTTTATTTTAATTCACATTTAATAAAAATGTGACTTCATTTTTTGTTAAAACCTGCAAATTATTATTATTATTATTATTATTATTATTATTATTATTATTATTATTATTATTATTATTATTATTTAAAACTTTTGTACATTACATTGTTTAAAAAAAAGTATTAGTTTACATTTATTTTCCACTTTTCACAGGACCACTTAAAATGTAATTTTACTTGCAAGAGATGCTGGTTATTTTACACTTTTGACCTGGACATTTTCATTTATTTTGTTTGCAAACAATTTAAGTTACTTAATACTTTTATTTTTCCCTTTTTTCAAGATTTAATACAAGTATTTTGTGTCTCCAGAATGTGTCTGTAATGTTTCCGCTCAAAACACCCATCAGATTATTTATTATACCTTTTAGAATGTTGGGATTTTTTGCCCTTAACACAATGTAGTTGTTTTTGTTACCTGTACCTTTAATGCTAGCTCTCCCCACCCACCATTCCCACGTGCTTGTCAGAGTCTGCCTCAATCTCCACTTCAGCTGTGTCAGATAAACAGCACGGTGACAGACATGAAGGAATCAGATCTCACGTAACGTTTGTGAGAAAAGAACTTTCCCAATGATTATTATGTGATATATTTGTTGTGGAGTTACTTCTTCAACGATGAGTCACACACAATGTCATACACATTAATATACACTGCTGTATGAATATCCATTATGTACAAAATAAACATGATTTTACGTCCACAAACTGGGATTGAAGCGTCTTCTTTTCAAGACTTCAAACTTAGATATGATTGGCCTTAATAGCAAGTTTGGCATACTGTCCTGGGAGAGAACCCTAAGCTCGAAGATAATTGAGCCCAAGGCTCCAGCCTGGTCAATAAGCATATAAAGGGGGTCCAAGATCAGGTAGGTCTCAAGAGCTCCCCTTAAAAAAGGAAGGAAAAGGAGGAGGTGGGGTGGAAGAGGGGGTTTTCCAAAACAAAGTTGAGACAATAGGGTAAAATCGGTCTATTTATTGTATGCTTGGAACAATCTAATTGGATTATTACTGATTACAGATGAGAAACCAGCCATGCTAAATCATATCACGTGCTCATCTCAAAATTAGTTTGTGAAACTTCACTTATAAATGCACTGACATGAGGCTGTGGTGATAAACACAGAGTTCATTTCAAACTGTTTTAAAAACAATTTTAAACATGTAAAACTCATTCTTCATCACATTTGATGATGACTGATGATCACAGAGCGCTGAACAGATCTTTTAATCCCAGTTGCTTTGCACACGTCCTGTTTTGTTGATATGATTATACGCAGTACTATGGAAACATGGTAATACACGGCTGTCAATCAATTCGGTGGGTGGGAAAACTGCACTCCTACGTCAGTAAAAAAAAATAGTCCACGTAAAAAAAATGATAGAGAAAGAAATTTGAAAACAATACTTAACTGAACATTCTGCACAAGGAAAATACAATTTCAAGCACAATGCAAGTTTGATAGTTCCCTCCTCATTGTAAAACAAAGTTGAAACGAAGTGTACGTGTCTGTATGCAGTGACGAGTCATTTTATGTCCATTTGCATTAGACAAACCTATTAGAATTCCCTACTATTCCTAACACGAAGGGCAAGACTAACCCAGTGGTCTGCACATAGTTAACAATTCTGTAACAATTACAGTTGCAGTGGGCCTCAAAATGGGAGGGATTTGGATCCTATTTTAATGTCAGAAAATAAAAAAAAAGACTTGTTGTGTTTCTGCAATATGACTGTGGACACACTAAACCTACACACAGTTCTGTCGAAACAGCTTACAATAGATGATTTTCATCATAGGTGCCCTTTAACATTAAAACGGAAACGTGACCTTTTTTTTCGCAAGACGTTCTCATTTCAAGCAATGCTTGTTTTAATTTCAGCTAAAGCATTCATCAAATAACCATCCTTCCATTATTTTAATATCACAAGGGATAGAAACATGGGGGAGGGGATAATAAGTTAATAATTAATTACATTGAAAATAAAATAAAATTTTCAATGATCAAAATTGAGGCAAAGCATTCAATTAATTGAGGTTTTGATTTTAGGTAATATCGACCAGCCCTAACCACAGCATCATTTCAATAGCAGTGCAGCAAAAACTACAGCTACTGCGGTACATTGTTTCAAAAAGGTCATAATTAACTTTCTAAAACGGCATGTATTTAAATTGCTCCCCAGTGAAATTTGCATAACATATTCAAATTGGGTAATTTGATGCTGCTGCCACTCTTCATGCTGAAGACTATATTAAATGGAAAAAAAAAGACACACGGTGAAAAGTCAAGCACAAGAGAGCGACTCAGACAAGTTCATCTCACAGATAATAATCTGACACTGTCCCTGTCAGCGACTAATTCCACATCCACCTTCCTTCCTCTGCTGGCCTCAGTCAATGTTTGCTTTATTGATAATCACTTCAGATGGCTGCCTGGAAGTCTCAGAAACCACTTCTTTTTTCCCACAGACAAGAGAACGGAGGAGACAAGCAACAGTCTGAACGTCCGTGTGTTTTGCTTACAGATTGACTCCTGAGAATCAAGTATGGAAATGAATAAGCACATTTGCGTCATTTTGACAGATGGGTTGAGGCCTTTCACCACAGCAACAGTAGCTCTGAATATAAATAAGCATTGCTCTTCTGTGTCAGGAATGCACTGTATGTGAGCCTCACACAATTGAAACAGCAGCGAAAGCGTTTGTATTATTGATGGTGAACGCAGGAGGCTGTGGTTCTGGGAGGTGATGTTTGACTAAATGATGTTTGAGAGGTGATGCTTGGGATCACACACAATTCAGAGCTCAGTAATGAGTTATGTTTTTTTGTGGTTTTCAGATTTGCGTTTGCCTTGTCTTGAATATGTTGACCTCTGATACAAAATGAATAAACAAACATTGACTGAATTTGATGAAAAACAAAACATGTAATTGGATGATGAGATAAATATTCACAAGATGAATGTGCTGTGATGATCACTTTTCATACTTGGTAAAAAAAAAAATCCTCTTAAGGCTTATGGGTTGTAGGTAAATATTCAACTTGTCTTTGGTTTCTAAATTATTAAAGCATGCTGTTACTATATCAGTTCGAGAAAACAAACGTCTTAGTGTGGGTCAATGGATTTGAAATGGAATTGCTAATTAATTGCAAATTTGAAATTAGATCAAAATAGATACTTATGATTGAATTATTATTTATTTAGTTGATATACAGTGGAGGAAATAAGTATTCAACCATTTTTCTCAGAAAATGCTAAAGGATATCTGTTTCTAAGGGTGCTTTCACACTAGCACTTTTGGTCCGCACCCGGGTTCGTTTGATGTCATAGTACGGTACGTTTAGCTAGTGTGAACGTGTCTTCTGAACTCGGGTGCGCACCCGAAAGAGGTGGTCTGGGGTACGGTTCATGCGAACTCTGGTACGGTTCACTTCTGGTATGAATGAAATCGTACCAAATAGCGGAAGTGAACCACCTACTGTACAACAAACTATCGTTTTCATAACGTTCATTCGTGTGTGTGTGTGTGTGTGTGTATGTGTGTGTGTGTGTGTGTGTGTGTGTGTGTGTGTGTGTGTGTGTGTGTGTGTGTGTGTGTGTGTGTGTGTGTGTTGGTTTTGGTGGATTACAAGGTCAGTTCACCAGTTTACATACCGACATTGCAGGGACATTTTGAATTGTAAGGACATAGGACATGTCCTTGTAATTCAAACGACGTATATTCATATATTTAAGCCTCATGAACAATCTCTCTCTTTTTTTTGAATGTCCTTTTAAATATGTAAACCAGATTTCTGGTGTTTCTGAGTGTATTCCTTTACGCCTCCTAAAGGCAGCATTTGTAACTGTTGATTTTTACACAATGCGACCTAAATGGGCGTGACGGTTGAAAAAACGCGGGCTGCCATTTGATTGGGTAATATGCTCACGCTGTGGACGCGCCCCTCTGGGAGGAGTTTGCGATCGCATTTGCAATGGAGACACAGAGAGAGCAACATCCAGGTAAGAGGATTAAGTAAGTTATTAAGCTTTATATGATTAATCATAACAGTTATTAAAGTTTAGTCGCTCATAGATAATGACTCAGTCATAATACGAGTGCAGAATACGGTTAAACCTTAGCGACTGCATGATGTGAACTAAGTTGATGTAACATTAGCTTAATGCTAATGAAAGCTTAATAATTATATGGATCACTGTTAAATCTTGGAAGTACTGTCTCATTAGTTAGAAAATATACTCTTTATAGAGCTCACTAAAGCCTTGAATTCGTGTATGGTATACATGAATGGTTGTAAATGGTTTGCTAATATGCTAACATGCTAACGGACTCACACCATGTGCTGATATTGAGGTAAATTTGTTTTATATTCACACATTTGTTCAGTGACAACTTGTGACACGCTTCCTATATTGTTTACCACTGCATGTCGTTAAATATTCGGTCTGAAATAACCTGTAAGTGTGACTTGAAAACAACATTAACACTGTTTATTTGACTGTGAACAATGATGTACTTTCATAGTCATTGGCTGCTAATATTTAGAGTTTGCAAATAATACTTTTATGAAATTATATTATTAAGGGGACGGTCCGAATGTGTGAATATAAAACCAACTTTACATTCATGCGGCTGATGGCATTCATGTAATCAAAAGCATGTTTACTGTAGCATTAACATCATGTTATATATCAAAAATGAAAATAAATATCTGTTTAATCTTGTGCTTCATTGTAAATATTTAATTTGCAGTATATAACATTAGGTAAAATACTTGGTGTGTTAAAATGACAATGCACAATTCCCTGAATGCATCATGTCATGTTATATTCGTCATATGCAATAATGTCAAGTGTTAAATTAGTTTAAATACTTGTTTACTACTTTACTGTCAATAAACGGGAGCTCATCCAGCTCTACTATTATAAATATTTAAAAATAATATTGTTTTATTTATATTGATAATTTATAGAGAATTGTTAAATTAAATATACAGGTGCAAGGCAGTTTAAACTCTCCTATTTTATCAAAATATTTGATATCTGTACAGCAGAATAAAACAAAAGAATTAAAAAATGTCTCTTCTTTATATTTAGCATAGTTAACATAATTATTTACAGCATTTTTCCATTGTATATATAAATATAGTGCTAAGCATTAATGAGTACACCCCCTTTTTGAAAATTTCAATTTCTTAATGAATATAAACAGGATTGTTTGGTGCATTTTAAACAAAACTATTTTATTAAACAGTTAAAATAATAGTTTAGTCACTGAACATAGTTAGGAATAGAAAAATAATACATTTAATTTCAAACCATTTATTGCAACCAACAAATTATAAACTACAACATTTCAACTAAATTAGATTTTTTTTTTCTTTTTATTAAACTATTATTTAATGTTTCCCATATTTTTTGGGGTTTACGCATTTTTGGTTGTCATCTTAAAGTTTTTTTTGTAGATTAGTTAATCAGTTTTGTGCATCACTGTAATTCTATTCTTCATTTTAAAAGCGACTGCTAAATGAAAATGTTTTAAAGTACTATGTTGTCATTTCTGCAGTCAGATGAAATGGAGAACGGTTCCAAGCGATGCAGACTTGAGCTTGTGGGTGATGCAGAGTGCGACATAATCTAGGATGGACAAGCCATACCTTGGTCAGCGGTTCATTAACAAATTCAAAGGTACAGTACCAGGGGCGATTTTAGGATTTTGATTTTAGGGGGGCTCAGCTCCTTATAAGGTAAAAAAAAATTAATACATACATACATACATACATACATACATAAAGCCTAAAATTACAATATTACATTTATAAGTAGTACATTAATAGTAATACACTTAAAAATGTTTGTTTAATATGGGTTGTATACTAGTATTCCACTGTATTACATAGACAGGCATAACCATTTGAGTTCTGAATAAGCCAAATATTCAGAAGTTCATTTTGAAATAAAAATAGCGAAATGTTCGTTAAGAGTTACATTTTTCACTGGAGGAAACAGCTTTGATTATGAGGTAAACAGAGAAAACCCGACTGCTCCTCCGTGACATTGATATACAGGTGATAAGGATATCTATACCAAAGAACTGCAAATAAGCAGATATTATAACAATTTATCAATAAACACACACCTCGTTCTCTCGCTGTACACGGCTGTAGTTTGCTGATCAAAGGAAAAACAAAAGACGGGGAGGAGCCGAATTCTGCCGCCGTTTTCTTATCAAATTTAATACAGCCCCCCTAAAATAGGCCTAGCATCGATCATGTACAGTACTCTATTCCCTTAACTAGCTATCTAACTTGGTATCCTCATGCTGCATTATTAGATGCTGATTTCAGATGTTTTCCTGCCTTTGACTGGTGCTCAGCCAAAGATGAACATGCACAATATTTTACACAAAACACATTTGTTCTTTTCACCAACATGTTTTTTTTCTGTTTTGTTTAAGTAACCATATTATGTAGTAACGAAAATATTTTAACGTGCCAGTGATAATCAAAACAACCTTTCGAACACTATTTATTTCTCTCCACTTACAGAAAAAGATGAATCTACATGTAAATCTGACTGATGAATACACACTCCCTAACTGTGTTAGAGCAGAAACAAACATGGTTGCATCTATAGTTCACAAATGGATGAAAAGTGAAAATCAGAAACTGATTTAAAATTGTTGAAATCAATGCAGCTTAGTGAATGCATTGTAGTGCAATGAGATGTAACATGAATCAAAACAGTGGGTTTATGCTTAAAGCAATAATAAATATCTTTAAATGGGGTATGATGTTTTTAGGTCAATTGTAGATATTTGTTTTTTTTAATCGTAGGCTTGCTTAATTTCAATCAGGTTTACGAAAAGCAATATATATATATATTTGCTGTCGCCTCACAGTTAGTTGGCGTTTCTGTGTGGAGTTTGCATGTTCTCCCTGCATTCGCGTTAGGTTTCCTCCGGGTGCTCCGGTTTCCCCCACAGTCCAAAGACATGCAGTACAGGTGAATTGGGTAGGCTAAATTGTCAGTAGTGTATGAGTGTGAATGAGTGTGTGTTGATGTTTCCCAGAAATGGGTTGCGGCTGGAAGGGCATTCCCTGCGTAAAAAACATGCTGGATAAGTTGGCGGTTCATTCCGCTGTGGCGATCCCAGATTAATATATATATATTATATATATAATATATATATATAAATAATTTAGTTTTAAGTAATTGTATTTATCATTTAAGGATATTTGGGTGTTGCTTTATAGCAGGGGTGCTCAACCCTGTTCCTGGGGATCTACCTTCCTACAGAGTTCAGCTCCAGCCCTGACCAAACACACCTGATCCAATTAATTAGGACCTAAATAGCACTGAATAATTACAGACAGGTGTGTTTGATATGAGTTGCAACTGAAATCTGCAGGAAGGTCGATCTCCAGGAATAGGGTTGAGCACCCCTGCTTTATAGTAACTTATCATTAATAAATTATATAAATCATTAATAAAAACAATGCTTGGCATATTATTTGTTGATATACTGCATATTTAGATACAAATGTAAAAAAAAAAAAAAGTTATTGTTAATGTTTTCTAGTAAACTTATTTTTTTACTTAAAAAAAATAGGCATTTACTTACCGCAAAAAATAATCTGTTTGATACTATGACTAAAGCAAAAACTGATGTTTTTAAACATTTTAAATGTAGAGGGAGTGTTTGAGTTAGTACTTCACTATACAGTAAAATCCACTATATTGATTCAACTATATTGAGTTTGCATGTTCTCCCCATGTTGGTGTGGGTTTCCTCTGGGTGCTCCGGTTTCCCCCACAGGTCCAAAAACATGTGGTATAGGTGAATTGGGTAAGCTAAATTGTCTGTAGTGTATGATTGTGAATAAGTGTGCATAGATGTTTCCCAGTTATGGGTTGCAGCTGGAAGGGCATCAGCTGCGTAAAACATATGCTGGATAAGTTGGCGGTTCATTCCGCTGTGGTTCGACCCCAGATTAGTAAAAGGACTAAGCCAAAAATAAAATGAATGAATGAATATTGATTCATTTTAGTATGTCTAGACTTAGTTTCTTTAGCTCAAGCAAGTGTTTTGCATTAGTATTGATGTGCATTCTTTCTCTCCTTTACAGATGAATACTGATGTTGCTGCTACCGATATTTCAAGACCTTGTCTGCCAGAAGCAGGTTCTGAGCAGGTACTGTCATTTCAATATAGTTGGCCTGCTGTAAATTTGTAAAGTTGATGTGAATATTGTTGATCGAGATTCACACTGTGAACCAGAAAACACACTGCTTTATAAGGACACCATGAATTGTTAGGACACTGTAGTGAAACCATCTGCTACTCTATGGGCTTTATTTTAACAATCTAAGCACACAGTCTGAAGTCATGGCACAAAAGCATTAATGGCATGTCCGAACCCACTTTTGCTATTTTAAGGATGGAAAAATACAGTTTGCACCCCAGGGCATGGTCTAACATGGTTGTGCTTATTTTCTTAGTGTGCTTGAGCATAACATGCATGAAACCAATCAGCGTCTTGTCTCCCATTTCCTTTAAGAGTCAGTTGCATCGCACCATGGTGCATTTGCTATTTACGTGGCAGATTTTGTAAGTAAAATCTTCACTAGCGAGAAAGCGGTTAAACAGAGCATCTGCAGCATGAGGAAAAAGAACGAGCCTCCTCCATTTGGCCTCTTTACTTTACTTTTACTCTTTACTTTACTCCTTTACTTTGAAGTAAGGAAATGGTGGAAACTCACTCTACTAAACACATGCATTAGCCTACATATTTAATTTCCTTTGTTAAGCGGAAAGATTTGTTTCAAAACTATTTCTAAATTCAGTTCTAATCTCCAGCAAAGGAATAAATGAACAATAATAAGGAAGTGTGAAAATCTGAGTTATTTTCAAACACACGTCCTATTCTTATGCCCCATATGGTGATGCAGACGTCTCCAAAACCCCACAGGTGGACAAATCTAAACTTGTTTTTATTAAAACAAATATAAATATGCACATAATAAATACTATTAATAATAACAATATTATGCAATTTGTCATGAGTAAACTGTCTACAACAGAGCTGGATTACAAAGCCCCCCGACATTGAGGCAGTGGTTTATATATTTATATAGAAAATAATTATTTTGTATCATTTTAATCCTTTAATTGTTTTCATATGTAAAGATATTTGTGTATTCCTGTACATTCTGTGTGTATTAAGCAGTGTGTAAGCATTGGACCTGCATAGGCGCATAACTAACGTGCTTTTTAAATTACAAATCTCTGCGTCATTGACTTTAGAGCAGCTTTTAGTTGGTCAATGGCGTGGCCTATTTCAGTTGCCTCAAAATAGCCTTAACACACCTCCTTTATAGACCAGCACACCCATGAGGCAACAGAGTGGTGCAAATGGTTTTTGCTATTTAAACAATGTGAAAATGAAACCTGCGCTCGTATGAAAATAGCAAGAAATCACGCCATACAAACCTTGTGCCTTTATTGCACATGGTGTATGATAGGGTCCTAAATAAATCAGAAAACACACTGCTTTATGAGGACACTGTGGTTTATCAAGACATTGTAATGTGTAAAATAGTGAACAGCAGTAAAACTGTCATAATGTCCTTTCAAACCACCCTGTCCCTTTAATGCAGTGTGTTGTCAGTGACATCAGTAAGACTTGGTCACATGTGATTTTGAGTGGTTGAAATGGTTCCTACACCAGCAAGAGCAGTTTCATTCCCCCAATCAGCAGTGCCCAAACCAACCGCGGGTCATGCCCACGAAACAGGGACGCGGGCTGCAAGGGAGAGAAAACATAAGCTTAGTTTATTAGCCGATGGATGAGTTTAGACAGAGATTAGAGGGACTTTGGTTTAGAATAGGTTTGACGCAGATACATTAAAACTTGAAAAGACTGAGTAAACAAATTTCACTCTCTGTGTCTTAACAGTGCAGATAGAGTGGATGCGCCACAAATCTGACGCTTCGTAAGCTCTTTTATGTCCGACAGAGCTCTGTGTATTACTGAGACATTCAAACAGAGATGCAAGAGAATGAGGATTGCATTGTATTGGTAGGAATAATAGTTCAGCACTTATGAAAAACATTGCATTTTAACATCATTAAACACAGACAATGTTATTATTCATAAGCTCGACAGGTTATCATTAGTTGCAGTAAAGATCAATAATGTGTCAAGATTCAAAAAGTTGTCTGAAATAACTGTTGAAAATAGTTGGCTCATCAAGTAAGAATGTACAGTCTTCTATATAAAATTCTCTAACACTTTAGGTCAAATTTATTCTATTTACTACTGGCTAATTACCTGCCTATTATTAAGATGTGAACTGTTCATTAGTAGTTATAAAGTATGATCTTATTCTACAATCCCTAATCCTACCCAAAACCGAAACCCAACTACTACCTTACTAATAATAAACAGATAATTAGTAGTTTATTAATCTAGTAGTGTTAGTAAATAATTAGTTTATGCTGTGAATTGTGACCTAAAGTGTTACTGAATATTAGGGTGTCAAAATTAATTGTTTCTTCGGTGCACCACGATGCAGACGCAAACAATTCGGTATCGGTTCAGTAATAATCATAACCGGTTATTATGTACTGACGTCATTTATCTCATATGCGCTATGTCGTCGTAGCTTACTATAGCGAGGGAGACGAGCGCGAGTATTTACAACGCTCCAACTACTTAAAAACTCTGAAACTACTCAGAAACTGTGCACAATTTCACTGTGTGTGTTTGCTGGACTGTGTTTCACTGACACTTACAGCAGAAGCCCCTATTTCACTGCGATTGAGAGAATGAAAGTAATCTCCATTTCTCTCTCTCTCTCACTGTGGCCCATGAGTGCATCTGTGAAGCGCGCCAGCCTGTAAGAGCCAATCACAGTTGAGCGCGTGACCAATTAAAGGGGTGTAAGAAAGAACTTGGTAGACAAGACTCTGTATATTTATATTTGTTTATTTGCTATAAATGCTCGTGTTGTTTAAAGGTACAGTTTATATATCTGATTGTTTGTATTAAGGGACAAAATTGTTTTACAAATAGCATATAAATATATTTATACATTTTAATACAAGAATTGCTGTGCTGTGAAGAAAATATAAAACGGTGTATGGAAATTCCCTGCTAAAAAAAGAGCATATGCTGGTACGGTATGTTTTGATGCAGGTATGCTGGTCTTGCTGGTCTTAATGCTGGTCTTACTGGTTTTAATGCTGGTCCTGCTGGTCTCAATGCTGGTCAGGACCAGCACTCAGGCCAGCAAGACCAGCATTGAGACCAGCACTGAAACCAGCAAGACCAGCATCGAGACCAGCAAAACCAGCATCGAGACCAGCAAGACCAGCACTGAAACCAGCAATACCAGCACTAAAACCAGCAAGACCAGCATCAAAACATACCTTACCAGCATATGCTGTTTTTTTCAGCAGGGAAGAATCGTCAATGCACCGTGATGCACCGAGATATCGAATTGAACCGAATCGATGCCATGATAATCGCAACCGAACTGAACCATGAGGCCAGTGTAGGTTCACACCTCTACTGAATATATATATATATATATATATATATATATATATATATATATATATATATATAGATATATAGATAGATAGATAGATAGATAGATAGATAGATAGATAGATAGATAGATAGATAGATAGATAGATAGATAGATATAGATATACATACATATTCACACAGTTGAAGTCAGAATTATTAGCACCTCTTGGATTTTTTTTTTCTTTTTTAAACATTTCCTAATTGATGTTTAACAGAGCAAGGACATTTTCACAGTATGTCTGATAATATTTTTCTTCTGGAGAAAGTCTTATTTGTTTTATTTCAGCTTAGAATAAAAGCAGTTTTTAATTTTTCAAAAACTATTTTAAGGACAAAATTATTAGCCCCTTTAAGCTATATATTTTTTCGATAGTCTACAGAACAAACCATCATTATACAATAACTTGCCTAATTACCCTAACCTGCCTAGTTAACCTAATTAACCTAGTTAAGCCTTTAAATGTCACTAAAAGCTGTATAGAAGTGTTTTGAAAAATATCTAGTCAAATATTATTCACTGTCATCATGGCAAAGATAAAATAAATCAGTTATTAGAGATGAGTTAATAAAACTTATGATTAAAAATGTGTTAAAAAGAATCTTCTCTCTGTTGAACAGAAATGGGGGAAAAAATAAACAGGGGGGGCTAATAATTCTGACTTCAACTGTATATATGTTCTGTGCATCACTGTAATTTTATTCTTCATTTTAAAAGCGACTGCTAAATGAAAATGTTTTAAAGTACTATGTTATTTCTGCAGTGAGACGAAATGGAGAACGGTTCCAAGCGATGCAGACTTGAGCCTGTGCGTGATGCAGAGTGCGACATAATCTAGGATGGACAAGCCATTGCTTGGTCAGTGGTTCATTAACAAATTCAAAGGTACAGTACTCTATTCCCTTAACTAGCTATCACACTTGGTATCCTCATACTGCATTATTAGATGCTGATTTCAGATGTTTTCCTGCCTTTGACTGGTGCTCAGCCAAAGATAAACATGCACAATATTTTACACAAATCACAATTGTTCTTTTCACCAACATGTTTTTTTCTGTTTTGTTTAAGTAACCATATTATGTAGTAACGAAAATATTTTAACGTGCCAGTGATAATCAAAACAACCTTTCGAACACTATTTATTTCTCTCCACTTACAGAAAAAGATGAATCTACATGTAAATCTGACTGACGAATACACACTCCCTAACTGTGTTAGAGCAGAAACAAACATGGTTGCATCTATAGTTCACATACAGTTAAAGTCAAAATTATTAGCCCCCCCTTTGAATTTTTTTTCTTTTTTAAATATTTTCCAAATGATTTTTAACAGATCAAGGACATTTTCACAGTATGTGTGATAATATTTTTTCTTCTGGAGAAAGTCTTATTTGTTTTAATTCAGCTAGAATAAAAGCAGTTTTAAATTTGTTTTTAAAAACAATTTTAAGGTCAAAATTATTAGCCCCTTTAAGCAAATATTTTTTGCGATAGTCTACAGAACAAACCATCGTTATACAATAACTTGCTTAATTACCCTAACCTGCCTAGTTAACCTAATTAACCTAGTTAAGCCTTTAAATGTCACTTTAAGCCGTATAGAAGTGTCTTGAAAATATCCAGTAAAATATTATTTACTGTCATCATGACAAAGATAAAATAAATCAGTTATTAGAGATGAGTTATTAAAACTATTATGATTATTATGATTCGTTAAACAGAAATTGGGGGAAAAATATATAGGGGGGCTAATAATTCAGAGTGGCTAATAATTCTGACTTCAACTGTATAGTTGAAAAGTGAAAATCAGAAACCGATTTGAAATTGTTGAAATCAATGCAACTTAGTGAATGCGTTGTAGAAAATCAATACCATCTTCAGTACTTTTTCCCCAGTACAAATAGCTAAGTGCAATGAGATGTTACATGAATAAAAAACAGTGGGTTTATGCTTAAAGCAATAATAAATATCTTTAAATGGGGTATGATATTTTTAGGCCAATTGTAGATATTTGCTTTTGTTTTAACCGTAGGCTTGCTTAATTACAGTCAGGTTTATGAAAAGCAATATATATATATATATATATATATATATATATATATATATAATTTAGTTTTAAGTAATTGTATCTATCATTTACGAATTTTGGATATTTGGGTGTAAATACAATACAATACAATTGTTAAAAATTTATTGTTAATGTTTTCTAGTAAACTTAATTTTTTACTTTTTTACTTAAAAAAAAAAATGGGCATTTACTTACTGCAAAAAATAATCTGTTTGATACTATGACTAAAGCAAAAACTGATGCTTTTAAACATTTTAAATTTAGAGGGAGTGTTTGAGTTAGTACTTCACTGTACAGCAAAATCCACTATATTGATTCATGGATAGGGATGCACCGATACCATTTTTTTGGAACCGATCCGATCTCGATACCAAAATTCTGAATATCAATCGATTCCGATTCCGATACTGTGCAGTTATTAATAGTTCTTATATAATATACATTTTTAAATAGCCTAATCTACCATCTAGATCTAGCGATCCACTTGAGGTAGCCTGATTTTTTTTTTTATTTAATGGAATAAAAAAACATGATTGGACCAACAGTCTATGCCGGTTCTTAAAAAGGATTCAGTCAGTGTTTTCGTTTTGTAATCTAGATTTGTCATTCAAGTAAAAGATCTAGAGCAGGATTTATTTTAATATTTTTGTTTAGTTTATTGTTTAGTTTATGCTTTTCTATGCTGCTGAAAACACTACAGGTGCGTGAAGATGCTCTATTATTTTCTGTATGCTGTTCACGTGTTAAAATAAATTAGTATTTTAAAATGCTATATTTAATGTGTCACACAAAGTAGGCACGTCATTTTTTTTTATTAAATAATATTTTAATATTAGTCTGTTAACGGTTAACATTCGGTTAATGAGCAGCGGTGCTCGGTTGGCAAAATTAACCGGAATGAGCAGTTTCTATAGCTCTAATGCTAACCTCAAATAATGTATCTTCTTTAGTAAAAAATAACAGACCTATAGTTATACATGACAGACGGCACAATCTAACTAAAACATGCTTGCTGTAAAACTAGGCTACATTATTTGAGCAATCATTGTGATATTGTCATTTCCTTTTTAATATTAAGATTTTTCTTTGAAATCTGCAATAGGCTACTATTGACATCGTTGGTAAAATAATCAGCCTTTTATTAAATTTATTAATTATATTGAATTAAAGCCTGACATTTTCTTGCAGATTTGATGCAGATTAAATTAAACCGTCTGATGCCAGTTTTACTTAATAATCCCTCTCCAGCATCTTCAGCACCAAAACACAAACTGGTCTGTTAAATAAAATATTAATACATAAAATGACAGTGAAATATATTTACAGTTTCAGAGTAGCCTATATTAGGCTAAATAATTTTCTGTTGATGACAATCCATATTGCGCCTGTCAGTTTCACTTTTATTAATTTAATAAACTACTTTGACCACAATGGGCCAGACTTTAAAACTATTCGCAGCACTTAAAGTATTCCCCTTTGAAGAATAAACTCAGAAAAAAGAAAAAACTGCAGACATTTGCAAAACAGCAGCTCAAATGGAAGAAATGAATGCGTTTAGGGTCTGTCCAATGTATTATTAAGGCTTTTCTAATTAAACATTTCAGGTAGGCCTACTTTGTGTTTGAAGAGCAGGTAATAGGCCTAACCGTCTCCACTCCAGTATTGCGAATGCGATCTGATTTAACAGAGACAGCAGCGCAAACATGATGTAGAAACAGCAATGAAATGAACTCCTGCTGCAGGTCAAAATAAACCAGTTTAATGCAAAACTAAATGCATTTCTCCACTAATTATTTAAACTAACAGGAACAAATAGTCTTGGAGAAAGTTTTTCCTGTTGTCATAAATGCGACAAGCATATTGAATTGTGAATGAATGAAGAATGATTGACAGGCGCAGCAGCGGGAAGCGCTGAAGTGAACATGAATTTAAACACTTGAATATTCATCTGTACTTCACATTAAACTGTAGAATGGCTTAAGAACATTTGGGATATAGTAGGCCTACATGACAATGTTCTAGTGCCTTATAATAGGCTACCTTCATGGCTTAGTTGGCTTATAAACACAGAAAATAGCGCACACACAAGATCGGATTTGAAACGATACCAACTGGCCGATACCCGATCCAGCAAAAATATGCGGTTTCGAACCGATATCCGATTCAAGTATCGAGATCGGTGCATCCCCAGGGCTCGAAATTGCGACCATTTCATAAAATGATTGAATGAATATTGATTCATTTTAGTATGTCCAGACTTAGTTTCTTTAGCTCAAGCAAGTGTTTTGCATTAGTATTGATGTGCATTCTTTCTCTCCTTTACAGAAGAATATTGATGTTGCTGCTACCGATATTTCAAGACCTTGTCTGCCAGAAGCAGGTTCAGAGCAGGTACTGTCACTTCAATATTGTTGGCTTACTGTTAATCTGCAACACAGAAAGTTGATGTGAATATTGTTGATAGAGATTCACACTGTGAACCAGAAAACACACTGCTTTATGAGGACACCATGATTTGTTAGGACACTGTAGTGAAACCATCTGCTATTTTATGGGCTCTATTTTAATAAAGGTATCTGTTTGATAAAAAAATTTTCTTTAAATGCAGCCCACATATATTGTCTGTATTAAAAATGAAAGGGTTTGTCATCTTTTTTAATTCTGATTTAACACCCCTGCTCTTGTTAATGCAGAGACACAGTTAATGTTGTTGTTAACGCATTACAAAAGCAATGTGATTATAGAAGTAATTTAGTTTTTGCCATAGCGCAGTAATATAACACATTACTGATCATTTTTTTGTAATATTGTTACTTATTATAATCTCAGTAACGCAAGTTGGTTCAATTCAGCGTCAACAGCTCCTTTAGAAATATTATTATATTATTATATATTATAATAGATTTAAAAGATGTATTATAATTAGTGTATTTGTATTTCTTTATCTCAAGCAAGTGTTTTGCATTAGTATTGATGTGCATTCTTTCTCTCCTTTACAGATGAATACTGATGTTGCTGCTACTGATATTTCAAGACCTTGTCTGCCAGAAGCAGGTTCTGAGCAGGTACTGTCATTTCAATATAGTTGGCCTGCTGTAAATTTGTAAAGTTGATGTGAATATTGTTGATAGAGATTCACACTTTGAACCAGAAAACACACTGCTTTATGAGGACACCATAATTTGTTAGGACACTGTGGTGAAACCATCTGCTACTCTAAGGCTACGTTTAGACTGCGAGGCTTAGTGCTCAAATCAGATTTTTTTTTCTCAGATCTGATTTTTTTATTGCATAGCTGTTCACATTGCTGTTATAAATGTGGCCAATATCAGCTTTCCAGTGTGAACAAATCATGGTCCTAAACTGACCCACATGCGCAAAAGTACAACTCACAAAATGTCTAATTATGCTCTTTTTATATTTGCAATTGTAGTGGTATTTTAAATCTAACTGAACAATCCTTTTGTTGTTACAGTTTAATGGTTAATGTTTGATTAATGAGCATCAGTTGTCATTCAAAAAATATTCAAAATGAACATCCTTAATTTTTAGTAAAGTATTTGCCTGATGTGTTATTGTGCTACACTGCTGAGGAGTAGAGGATGTTTGCAGCACGAACAAGTACAGAATAATGACGCGTATCAATTAAAAATGATGTAAAAGTCACATGAATTCCTACATAACCGTTCACACTGCGGTCAGATTGCAAAACATCAGATCTGTATCAGATTTAATACCACATATGAAAGTGGCACAAATTGGAATTGAAAAAAAACTGATTTCATGCAGTTTGTGCTGTTCACACTGAGTCACATGTGGGCAAAAAAAATCAGATCCCGGCCATATTTGCAGGCAAATGTGACCCGAATATGACATCATTCGCTACAGTTTTTAATGATGTGCGACTTGCATTGACAGGTAAAATCTGATCTAACTTTTTACACTGCAGACACGAGGGTACGGGTTCGATTCATAGGGGATAAATGTCCACAAGGCCTGAATCTGATTTGATTAAATCAGAATTTATGTGATATTTTCCTGCTTACACGTACATGGGCAAATCTGATCTGTGCCACATGAGAGAAAAAAATCTAAATTCAGTCACTTGAACCATGCAGTGTAAATGGAGCCTTTCATATGCAGTGTGAACATAGCCTCTATGAACCAGAAAATACACTGCTTTATGAGGACACTGTGATTTGTTAGGACACTTTGGTGTGTAAATGATTAGTGAACAGTAGTCAAACTGTCATAATGTCCTGTCAAACCACTCTGTCCCTTTAATGCAGTGTGTTGTCAGTGACATCAGTAATGCCCTATTCACAGTGGGTGTCTGCATTTACATTTGATGGAGTGTGTGTCTGAACCTTTATGTCATCAAAGTGACGGCAGCCAACCACATCCTGCTTGAACTGCAATGCAATAAAGGCACGTCGTGGTAGTAAATAATGATGTATATGCAGATTATTCATACCAGGGCAATTGCCAACATTGATAATAACTTTTTCCCTTTATTTTGACTTATGGCTAATAAGAGCTGCACGATTGTAAATAAATGAGAATAATGTTTTTTTTATTTGCTTAGAATAAATATGATTCTCCTATGAGTCTGTAGAACTTTTTTATTTGAAAGATTTACCCCTGAAAATTGAATTTTCAAAGAAGATGGCAATAAAATAAGACATAATTCTCTAAAATCAAATATAATGTAATAAAAAATATCATGTGTAAGAAATATGGTTTTTGATATTGTACGCTAAAATTAAGATACTATTTGTAGTATTATTTTTATTATTATTGTTGTTTTTGTTGTTCCAACATATAGTAAAAAAAAGTAAGTACAAATACAAGTTTGTGTACGGGTTCGATTTATAGGGGATAAATTTCCACAAGGCCTGAATCTGATTTGACTAAATCAGAATCTATGTGATATTTTCCTGCTTACACCTACAGGGCAAATCTGATCTGTGCCACATGAGAGAAAAAAATCTGAACTGAGTCACTTGAACCATGCAGTGTAAATGCAGCCTTTCATATGCAGTGTAAACATAGCCTCTATGAACCAGAAAACACACTGCTTTATAAGGACACTGTGATTTGTTAGGACACTTTGGTGTGTAAATGATTAGTGAACAGCAGTTAAACTGTCATAATGTCCTGTCAAACCACTCTGTCCCTTTAATGCAGGGTGTTGTCAGTGACATCAGTAATGCCCTATTCACACCTGTCCTTAAATGTAATTGCAGAATCGTTCTGGTTTAAGATCATGTGGGGGTTGATGAAAGATTGCGATAATTTTTTTTAAGCAATTTATGAAGCTGCTCTAACGCTGTTCTCTGTTAGGGAGGTATAAACGAATGATCTTCAATGTAATTTAGGGAAAGTCACTTGATGACATTCAAATTGATGGTCAGAGAAAATGTCCAAATACCATGTCCAAAATGACCTCAAAAGAGTACTGCTACTAAATACATATAAACATGGTATGATTTCAGCTCAGATCCAGTGAACTGATATTGAAGATGACGAGAATAAGAAATCTGCAGGTGACGCATCTTAAAGCAAAGCAAAAGAGATGTCAGCATCAATGGAGCCTGCCTAAATGGAGGTAATTATAATGTATTTTATTATCAGCCTAAAGACAGTATTGGTGGTAGTCAGATAAGTGCAATTCAACTGCACACACTGTTATACACATTGATACATCTTGTTTTTCAGGCATATAGTAATGACTACTCTGTATATTAATACATGCTTTATTAACATAAATTTGTACTGCTGTGTGAGCATCTAAAGTGAGGACTATTTAGATTTTGTAAATCCTTTTAAAATGACAATTAAAGGAAGAACAAAATCATTTGCAATCTAATTGTACTTAATTTAGTAACAGAAATCAATCATTAACAAAGTATACAATTATACACATTATGTATGTGCTTATAGGTCAGGAATACAGCATTTGTAGCTTTAGTTATAAACCGCTTGCTTACTAATGTCTATTAATGTAGAGTTTTGCTCAACAAATGATGAATTAACAATTTGCTAATGCTTTAACGAGTATGCAGTTAACTTAAACACAAAATCTATGCATAAAGATTGTTTATATTTGTACAAAGATTATATACAACAGTGTTTTCTTTAGGATTTTTTCTAGCTGTGGCGGCAGGCCTTTTACATAAATCAAGATCGCATTAATGTAATACAAGTTTGCGAATCTCTTTGCTTGCGCGCCGATTTCCTCTGTTCATGCACAAAACTTCTTGCACACCCCCTCTAATATACCCTGTTCAAGCACAGATTTTCTTGTGCACTCTCAAATAAACGCTGCTGAAGTGTGATTTATTGCGTTTATGTATTGAGTATGTCTCCAACATTTATTAGATTTGCTAGGAATATTTATTAATGTCTCTAATAGACCTACAGAACGGCATTGATGCGTCCTGAAGTAAAGTGAAACGGCTATAAACTCCAGCAAGATAAAATCATTGTATGCAGGACCATAGACCTTTATCTATAGAGTATAATTATGTAACCTGTTCATCATAACTGAAAGCTTCGTCGTGTTTGCTGGCCTCATGCTTCACGCACCTGTCAGTCGGTCAGCACGTCACCTTAAAGTGTTAAACAAATAATGCACAGCACAACTATACGATTACAGAAAAGTTTGCTCTGTTATAATTCACTTACCTTTTAATTCATATTGGTGCGATTATAACCCTCAAATAAAAAAAGCAACAACAACGACTGAATGTTTTGAATGAGAAGCAGTAATGTAGCCATGGCGGGAATGAATTTTGGTGCGGCGCCTCACTATGGAAGAATGAATGCAGCGGAAACCATGTAAAGTTGAGGTCAGAATTATTCGCCCCCTGTATAGTTTTTTTTTCCCAATTTCTGTTTAATGGAGAGAATATTTTTTCAACACATTTTAAAACAATTAAAAACTGCTTTTACTCTAGCCGAAACAAAACAAATAAGACATTCTGCAGAAGAAAAAATATGATAAGAAATACTGTGAAAAATACCTTACTGTTAAACATCATTTAGGAAATATTTGAAAAAGAAAATCAATAATTTTGACTTCAGCTGTATTTGTTTACATCTTATTACTAATATACAAACACAAACTAAAAATAACAGATATTTTGTAATACGTTTTATAAGTAGCATACAAGTAATGTGGATTTAATCTAAAATTTGTAATTGCTTCCTCTAGGGCTGTAGCTACCGATTGTTTTACTAATCAATTTACCACAGGGCTCTAAAGTGCGACCAGCATTCGAGAGAAAAAAAAAAAAAAAAACTGTCTCCGCAACTGTGAGAGACACACATTAGGTCTATGTTCAACAGACACACATTAGGTCCATGTCATTGTTTAAATTAGGGATGGTCTTTTGGTTAATTTTTGAGAATGACAACCGCCGCTCATTATCCAAATATTAACCGTTAACTGATCAGGGGTGCGTTTTCAAAAAACCACTGTTAGCCAACTAAGGTCGCAAGTTCTGTCGTTACAAAGATAGTTTGTTGATTTGGTGTTTCCCAAATCCATCGTTCCAATGAACATTCACAAACTTGTGCACTTGCAACTACACCACTGGAGCTGTACTTAGAAACAGTTCCTGGCTGTGTTCTATTCCCAGTTATCCCCCCCTATGCCCTATTCGTTTAGAACATTCTTACATTTAAATTTTGAATTATTGAAAAAAAAGCATTAAATACATCACTCTTAGGTGTAATTTGCTTTCAAAGTATTTTACAGTTCAGTTTTTTGCAATTTTCATGTTCACAATTGCGCTCCCTTCACAGTGCACTTTAAAAACATTGATATCATTTTAAACATAGCGTCATGACCAAAGCTATAGGGGACCTATTATTTAAAAGCGGACTTTTCAAAAATTAAAAAATAAAGAAACAATATCCTACTTAATAATAATCATCATCATTAATATTATTAATATTATTATTAAAGTATGATTTTTTTTTCATTTCCTTATAAATAATAAATATTAAATTTCATTTCTTAATAAATAGCCTCATTATTAATATGATTTATATATGAGATTAGAATATGTTACCTTTTGTAAGTGATTTTATGTTTTAGAATAGAATATGTAATGTTCTCAATATTTGTAAAGGAAACACAGGCCCTATATGTGCCGTTTACATATATTTCAGTTAATATGGAAAGTGAGTGCATGTTTTTACCAAAACTAATATTGGATTTTATTTTAAATGCGTGTGTAAACAATATAATTTGCACAAAGAAATGATGGCGTTCTTCTCTATAGAAGTAGTTACTCCACCCTGCTTAGAGCATCATTATGGGCGTTTTACGCTATAACTAATGTGGTTCAAGTGATGGATCAGCGACAGAGAAACGACGGATTTTGGGAAACACTCGTCACTACATAGTTCTTTTCCCTAATGATGGATCGTACTGTTATAGTTCAGCCGCGAGTTACATCGTTGTTTGGGAAACACACCCCAGATTAATATTAAATTGTAATTTAATAACTAAAAATAAATGTGTGTCTGACACATTAAATATTGCATTTTTAAATATTGATTTATTTTAAAATGTGCAAACAACAGCATACAGAACATTAACAACAGAAGCTGGATATATCATCAAATTTTAACACAGACCAGCATTTCCAACAACATTAAAAACAGAATATATGTATATCAATGAATAGAATATCTAGTAAAATATTATTTACTGTCATCATGGCAAAGATAAAATAAATCATTATTGGAAATGAGTTATTAAAACTATGTTTAGAAATGTGTTGAAAAAATATTCTCTCTGCTAAACAGAAATTGGGGAAAAAATAAGCAGGGGGGCTCATAATTCTGACTTCAGCTGTATCTATATATATTGCAATGAACTTTATTGAATTCAACTCAATTTGCAGCTACTGCACTATATTCTGACTTCAAACAATGGCAACTATTTTTTATTCCAATAGCATTAACTAATAATATAATTGCAGGATAAAATAAAATAAGCTTCAAATTGCTTAATTTAAATAAATATGATGAGCATAGTAAAAATAGTAAACGTTTAGTATGATTTACCATCAGACATTTTTTAAAAAATGGTTATGTTCCTTTTTTTAAGAGTGCATGTAAACTTCTGGTTTCAACTGTAGTATTTGTATAACAACAAAAAACTTGCCTTAAATCTCAAACCACTGAACCAATCCTTAGATGGAAAGTTCACCCAAAAATCATAAACGCATTTATCAAAATGGCTTTTTTTATTAAAGGTTGCATTATTCAGAAAAGGCACGGGTACGTACAGTTTTAGCAAATACATGTTTGAGTAAACTGTCCATTTAGTCCCAATATCCCATTTCATTAATTGCAATAATGAGTAGTTCCTGAAAATAAACATTTAGTTAATGCTCAGTAATGTCATAAAAATGCAGTGGAGGTATACTTGGAGGCATAGTGTTCACTGAATTCAAGGCTTTAACACAATTTACTGTATCATTTTGAGGAAAAAAAAAAAATATTACCCTGACTATCTATCTATCTATGCCAGAAATCAACACACAATATTAATTTCATTCTTTTAAGAAAACCCCTGGATCAGATACAAATAATTTTAAGTAGTCTGTTAAATTTGCTAACTTTTTGCAAAAAACAAGCTAACTTTGTCAGAGTTGTGATAGTATTAAATTTCTAACTTAGTAAATGGTATCAAATATCAACATTATTCAATACTGAAGGAAAAACAATAATATAACTACACAATTTTTTTTATATGAACAAATCATCATGTGGTAGTGTACTTGTTTAAAAAAAAACTTTGTGATTGCAACATTCAAAATGCAATAAAGCACCTTTTAAAAGGAAGTACAAAATAAAAGTACAGGGAGTGCAGAATTATTAGGCAAGTTGTATTTTTGAGGATTAATTTTATTATTGAACAACAATCATGTTCTCAATGAACCCAAAAACTCATTAATATCAAAGCTGAATATTTTTGGAAGTAGTTTTTAGTTTGTTTTTAGTTTTAATTATTTTAGGAGGATATCTGTGTGTGCAGGTGACTATTACTGTGCATAATTATTAGGTATAAAAAACAAATATATACCCATTTCAATGATTTATTTTCACCAGTAAAACCAATATAACATCTCAACATTCACAAATATACATTTCTGACATTCAAAAACAAATCAGTGACCAATATAGCCATCTTTCTTTGCAAGGACACTCAAAAGCCTGCCATCCATGGATTCTGTCAGTGTTTTGATCTGTTCACCATCAACATTGTGTGCAGCAGCAACCACAGCCTCCCAGACACTGTTCAGAGAGGTGGACTGTTTTCCCTCCTTGTAAATCTCACATTTGATGATGGACCACAGGTTCTCTATGGGGTTCAGTTCAGGTGAACAAGGAGGCCATGTCATTAGTTTTTCTTCTTTTAGACCCTTTCTTGCCAGCTATGCTGTGGAGTACTTGGACGCGTGTGATGGAGCATTGTCCTGCATGAAAATCATGTTTTTCTTGAAGAATGCAGACTTCTTCCTGTACCACTGCTTGAAGAAGGTGTCTTCCAGAAACTGGCAGTAGGACTGGGAGTTGAGCTTGACTCCATCCTCAACCCGAAAAGGCCCCACAAGCTCATCTTTGATGATACCAGCCCAAACCAGTACTCCACCTCCACCTTCCTGGCGTCTGAGTCGGACTGGAGCTCTCTGCCCTTTACCGATCCAGCCACGGGCCCATCAAGACTCACTCTCATTTCATCAGTCCATAAAACCTTAGAAAAATCAGTCTTGAGATATTTCTTGGCCCAGTCTTGACGTTTCAGCTTGTGTGTCTTGTTCAGTGGTGGTGGTTTTTCAGCCTTTCTTACCTTGGCCATGTCTCTGAGTATTGCACACCTTGTGCTTTTGGGCACTCCAGTGATGTTGCAGCTCTGAAATATGGCAAAACTGGTGGCAAGTGGCATCTTAGCAGCTGCACGCTTGACTTTTCTCAGTTCATGGGCAGTTATTTTGCGCCTTGGTTTTTCCACACGCTTCTTGCGACCCTGTTGACTATTTTGAATGAAACGCTTGATTGTTCGATGATCACGCTTCAGAATCTTGGCAATTTTAAGAGTGCTGCATCCCTCTGCAAGATATCTCACTATTTTTGACTTTTCGGAGCCTGTCAAGTCCTTCTTTTGACCCATTTTGCCAAAGGAAAGCAAGTTGCCTAATAATTATGCACACCTGATATAGGGTGTTGATGTCATTAGACCACACCCCTTCTCATTACAGAGATGCACATCACCTAATATGCTTAATTGGTAGTAGGCTTTCGAGCCTTTACAGCTCGGAGTAAGACAACATGCATAAAGAGGATGATGTGGTCAAAATACTCATTTGCCTAATAATTCTGCACTCCCTGTATATCTTTTGCATTTTAATTTAAAATTAAACATTATAGCAGTTATGCTGCAGTCCTTAAGTTCAAAAGGCATTCAATTACTAGTAAAAACAAAATCAGTGCAATCATATCCTTTTTTTTTCTGATTAAAACAGAAGTTGGTAACACTTTAACTACTCACTTTGAATCATTTACTATGCATTAGCGTCTAGTAAATTCATTATTTGTTAAGCATTAACTCTACATTAATAAGCGTTAGTAAGCAGTTTATAACTGCAGCTACAAATGCTGTATTCTTGACTTTTATAAGCAGATTTATAATGTGATTAATAATTGTATTTTCATAATTTAATGATTTATTTTTCATGACTTAATTAAGTATTGCATTATTTACAAACCATTTGTATTTAAGAGTAGCTGGAGGATTTTAAGATCATTCAGAATGAGTTAGTAAATGATTAAAAAACTATTGAAATCAACATTTATATATCTTAGTATTCAGGCATAATAGTAATGGTTACTATATATGTTAGTAAATGCTTTATTAACTTGACTTCATGCAGTTTTGTGACCTAATCTAAAGTAAGGACTATTTGTGCTTTATAAATCCCTTATAAATGACATATAAAGGCTTAGTATCAAATAAATAATAATCTTTGCAATCTTATCTAAAAAGTAAAATTACTGTAAAGTTTAAGCATTGTTGAATAACAGGAGTGTCAAAGTATGACATAAAATTGGATGAAACAACAATATAATAATTTAACAATATAATAGGATGCAATGTTTAAACTGTACAGTAATTTTATTTTAGATAAGGTTGCAAAGATTTATTTTTCATTTGATACAGTTTGATTTGTGTATCTTTAAACGAATAGGAATAAATAATGTTGTTTATGTTCTTTTTTTCCTGTTTAGAATTTAACCGAGCCTTTAATTGTCATTTATAAGGGATTTAGAAAGCATAAATAGTCCTCACTTTAGATTAGGTCACAAAACTGGATGAACTTGAGTTAATAACGCATTTATTAACATACAAAATAACTATTAGTATATGCCTGAATAATAAGAATTATAAATGTTAATTGTAATAGTTTATTAATCATTTACTAACTCATTCTGAATTATCTTAAAATACACCAACTATGCTTAAATTTATGCTTATGCTTAAAATTTATGCTTATGCTTATTTTTTTTTAAATAATGCAATAGTTAAGTAATAAAAAATAAATCATTAACAAATTAGGAAAGTACAATTATTAAGCACATTATAAATGTGGTTATAAGTCAAGAATACAGCTTTTGTAGCTGCAGTTATAAACTGCTTACTAACGTTTATTAATGTAGAGTTAATGCTTAACAGATAATGAATGAACTATTTGCTAATGCTTTATAAATGGTTCATAGTGTGTAGTTATAATAAAGTGTTACCCAAAAATGTTATCTTACCTCTCAATTTTTTATACAGGTTTGTGTGTTGGTCTTTCAGATGCTTCACTAAATTAGTTGGATTAGCTCATGCCTACTATATGTTACTAGAAGTTTACTATATGTTTATTTATTTTTAAATATCTAAACTATAAGACTAACTTTAGACATTTCTTGTTTTTTAGCGAATGGAGACACCACCAACAGCTGGAAAAGAAGAATACTGTGGTCCACAGCGGAAGTCATGAAACCTTTCAGATACATTTGGGACATTCACATTACAGGACATTTGGCCTCCAAATCAGAGTGTGTTCAGTGCAGGTTTTTATAATTAGAGACCAGTCAGTGGAAAAAGTTATGAGTGAATTTAAGTTCTGTGTTGAAATAAAAAAGAAATTGTGTTTTTACATTGCAGCCTAGATCTCATTGATTTTTGCAATTTATTTATAAATAGATTTGAGATTTTACAGTAACACGTAATAATAACTACATACTATGAATCATTTATTAAGCATTAGCAAATAGTTAATTCATCATTTGTTAAACATTACCACTACATTATAAGACATTAGGAAGCAGTTTATAATTACAGCTACAAATGCTGGATTCTTGAATTATAAACACATGTATAATGTGCCTAATGATTGAAATGTTATACTTTGTTAATGATTACTTTTTCATTACTAAATGAAGTATTGCATCATTTACAAACTAGTTATTTGCTGTAAATAGTAATAATGTTTTTTTCAAAGATCATTCAGAATGAGTTAGTAAATGATTAATAAACTATTCAAATCAGCATTTATATATCTTATTATTCAGACACTGTAGTAATGGTTACTCTGTATATTAATAAATGCTTTATTAACTGAACTTCATGCAGTTTTGTGACCTAATCTAAAATGAGGACTATTTATGCTTTATAAATCCCTTATAAATGACAATTAAAGGCTCAGTTATATTCTAAACAGAAATTGTTAATTAATTGTCATAGCAAAAATTCCCATCCACATCATGATGCATCAGAAACAATATTTCTTCACTTTTCAACACTCTTTTCAGTTATGATCACATTATCAGATTTACAGGTTAGCCTAAATTGTCATTTTCTATACTGCACGCTTTCAAGCTCTTCAGATTGTATTATTGATCACATTATAATATATTTCAATAGGAAATTAATATATTGTGCAGCTCTACTTTCCAGCACAACCACTCTTACGCTATTGTGCAACAGCAGTGGCTTTAGGCAGGTGATCTAAAGCTTGAATCTAATTGAACTGCACCATCGGAGGCCAACAAATATAAATAAATAAACAGTTTTTCATGCCACAAATGATTAGCTTCATAGGCACCTGTTCTTTCAATTTATGAGTGGCATCTCAGTTGTGCTGGTTAATAACACAATAATAAAAGGAGTGCATGTGTGCTATTAAACTCTCAGAAAAAAATGGTACAATGTTGTACCAAAGAAGGTACAAACCCTTATCACTGAGGTAGTAACTTTTTTATGGAACAGAATTGTACCTTAAGACAGAGAAACAAATTTGTACCATTGCAGTTTAAACCTTTAAGGACACAAATTGTACCATGGGAAACCAAAATGAACCTTTGGTTTTTAAAACCTGCAGATACAATATTGTAGCTTCATCAAAGATACGAATCTGATCCATGACAAGACACTGACACTTTGTACCTTAACAGTGTCAAATGTGTTCCTTCAACAACTATTAAAAGGCATTTTGCTACTGTATATCTGAAATGGGTCAATTTATTTTCAGTAAATAAAAAACATCAAATACATTGTTAAACAATGTTTTAAAAATAAGTTTCTTTTTGTGCAAATGCACCTTTTCCAATTACAATAAAGAATAAAAAAACTTTAACATAAATCAAAAGATCTATTTTTTGCTAAACTTTTCACACTTTTCACAAAAATGTTACAGAAACACATTCTCTCATGTACAATCTAAAAAAATCCTTAATTTTTACAATGCCTTTGTAATTTAATTTACTTAATTTTAAAATAGAAATATAATTATGCAAAAGTATTGTAACAGATATGCACAATGTTTGATTAGTTTTACAATACTAAAATGTCTGCATCAACTATTTGCAAATGCAGGACTTTTGCCAGCTCATGTGCGTAGTGGAAAGCAAACTCCAAAAGATGCGGATATCAATAATGAAAATGTATTCATCAGAAAATTCTTAATAAATGTTTATTAAAAATGCCTTAAATGTGTAGCTTACAATACCTATAGTTTTGTTTTTACAGTTGTTTTGTATTATAGAACTTAATAATTAATGTTTATGAGTTTCTTTAAACATTTGCTTTTAAATGATGATTCTTGTTTTAATATGTAAATTATTCATAAAATTACTTTGCCTTTCCTGTAATATTTAATTTCATAGACATTGTAATAAAGAAGGAGTTGTCCAACACTTATGTACCTTTTTTCATGAGAACAATTGTGTACCTTCATTTCAATTGTACCATAAAATGTACCGAACAGTATCATAAGAGGTATTTTCTGGACCTTATAAAGTACAATTTTTACAAAGGTACAAAACTGTTCCTTAAGAAACATTATTTGTACCACCGTGTACCTTTTTTTCTGAAAGTGTACATCAACAAATAAACCTTAAAGGGTGAATAAACCCAAAAATAAAAACTCTGCAGTGCAGTGCACATTCCTTATTTGCTCTTGTGAAATTGAGCCCTGAAGTGACACTAGTAAGAAGAAAATAACTCATTTTAGTTTTTTGGAGATTTACTGTTTTAAGGATGATTTTTGCTTCCTTTACGGACTTTGAAAATCTCTCGACTTTTGCCATGTATGGAGGATGAGGAAGCTCTTGGATTTTATCTAAAATATCTTTGTGTTCTGAAGATGAATAATGACAATTTTCATTTTTGGGTGAGCTAATCCTTTAATCCCCAATATTTTGCAACCAGTAAATGGTTTCACAAAAATATTAGGGTTGTAAAATTGGTAACACTTTATAATAACCACACACTATTAATCATTTATTAAGCATAGCAAACAGTTAATTCCTTATTTGTTAAGCATTAACTCTATAAGACATTAGTAAGCTGTTTAAAATTACAGCTACAAAAGCTGTATTCTTGACTCGTAGGCACATGCGTAATGTGCTTAATAATTGTATTTTGATAATGCATAAATCCAGCACTCTTCAATCAGCTGACATACAATTGCTTAATTTTACAACATATTTGTGGTTTGCAAACTAAGGAGCATCTCTAAGTTTGCAATACATGTTTCAAACCTTAATAGCATTTGAAAAGAAAGATAAAAGTGCTCATCTAAATGTCAACAAAAATGTTTGTACATTTTTATTTTTTTAGGTTTCTGATATTTATTTATTAAAATAAACTATCAAGTTATTTGGAAAAAGTGTTATATATTTTATTTCCTGCTGGGTTCCTATATAAATTGTTCTATAATTTAAAATTCAATAGCATTTCAGGAGAAATATGAACAGTCAGAAATTCATAAGAGCTTTAAATTGTATATTTTGTATGTCTTTACGGTAGTAAAATCGTAATAGCAAGTATTACTTAATAAATTAGATTTAATAGTTGAATTTAGATTTTATTAATAGTTTCTATATTTACAACCACCCAAATATATTTTGTCACACATTTTTTTATTCTATTATTATCATCCTTTTTGTATCTGCCCAATATAAACAAACATCTGTGAGTGATTAAATAGTGAAAAATCTCAATAAATTGCATATTTTATACATCTAAAATGCTTTTGCAATACTGTGCAATACTTTTGCAAATCAGTCCTTCTGAATAACATAAAAGACAAATGTTTTTTTTTACTTTAACCCATTGAAAAGAAACTGTATAAGAGTTTCTCAATTAATTAAAATATTGTTAAAAATCTAATTATGTTTTGTTTGTCGCATATAGTTAACTATATATGTGATACGAGTAAAAGGTGTATTTCAACCCGGCTACCACAGCAAGTATATTTCAAACCTGTGGGAAGCACTGAATATATATATATATATATATATATATATATATATATATATATATATATATATATATATATATATATATATATATACAGTTGAAGTCAGAATTATTAGCCCCCCTGAATTATTAGCCCCCCTGTTTATTTTTTTCCCCCTATTTCTGTTTAATGGAGAGAAGATTTTTTCAACACATTTCTAATCATAATAGTTTTAATAACTCATTTCTAATAACTGATTTATTTTATCTTTGATATATATATATAAATAATGCTTTCACAGTCTTTGTAAACCCTTCTGTCCTCATAGTGCTGTGTGTTGTCATGATATTATTGTATCATGCTTCCATAGTCTTTGTAACCCCTTCTGTCTTCATAGTGCTGTGTGTTGTCATGTGGACTGGGTGTATGCTAATGAGCTGTGATGTCATCGTGACATCACACTGCCCTTGCAAATATTTTGTCCTCATAATTCAGGTTTTTGTCTTTTAGGACATATGTCCTTATAAATAGGTAAAAAATCAGGATGTTGTGTATCTAGTTTTACAAATGATAAATACAAAGTTAAGTGCGTGTTTTGATTCCCTGATTTTTTTAAAGCATTTTAGTCTTTGTCTGAAGGTTCTAGTATAAAAGGAAAGCATAGTACCTGTAAACCACCTTTTTTTCTGGTTTGAAGAAAATGTCCTTGTAAGTCAGGCTTACCTGTATGTGTGTGTGTGTGTGTGTGTGTGTATGTGCGCCACGTATTGTACCTTTAGCGGGACTGAGCCAAGCACAGTGATACACAGTGATGTCTGCTTGTCTCCTCCAGAAACAGCTTCTGCAGACATTGTGTGATGTTCTGAATGTTTATAATATTTTTGCAGCAGACAGACGCGAGTCGCTTTCTGTATGTCCAAAACTTATGATTCAGTAAAAGCAAATCGACCGCGATGTGCAGAAGTCTCCATTTTGGCACTTTGCTTTCGTGACTGTCACCTAGCAACAGCCGTAAACAAAACAGCAGCTCTATGACGCAAGCGTACCGGGGTACCGGGGTGTGAAAGCACCCTAAAGGTGCTGTTGACTTAAAATTTTCATTAGATGTTGGGGTAACACTTTACAATAAGGTTCATTAGTTAATGTATTTACTAACATGAGCTAATCATGAACAACACGTGTACAACATTTGTTAATCATAATTGAACATTTACTGATGCATTATTAACATCCAAGTCCATGCTTGTTAACATTAGTTAATGCACCGTGAGTTAACATGAACTAACAATGAACATTTTTATTTTCATTAACTAATGTTAACTAACATGAATAAATACTGTAGTAAATGTATTGTTCATTGTTTGTTCATGTGAGTAAATGCATTAATTAACATTAACTAATGAACCTTATTGTAAAGTGTGACCGATGTCGGTAACAACCAAAGAAATCCATATATGCAAAGAAACCAAAACTAATTAGTTTACAAATTAAGTTATGTGTGATAAAATGAAATGGCACAGATAAAAAAGTATTGAACACATGAAGAAAGCGAGGTGTAGAAAAACCAGACAGCAGCTGAAATCTCTCTCTAGTTAATCAGCAAGCCTCTGCCTTCGTCATTGTAAATTAATATTAGCTGCTTCAGTCCAACATCTGCATTATCAGGATGATGAAGATGAACCCAGAGTGGACATTTCAGCAAGACAATGATCCAAAACACAGCCAAGGAAACTCTCAAATGCTTTCAGAGAAAGAAAATCAAGCTGTGGAATGGCCCAGCCAATCACCTGATTTGAATCCAATAGAAAAATACTAAATAAAGATCTAATTTGATAAATGAGACCCACAGAACCATCAAGAATTTTACACTCTGTTGAATTCTGTGAAATCACAGCATCACACCTGAGCAATTCATGTGACTTCATTCTCCTTATGAGAGGCGTCTTTAAGCTGCCATCACCAAAAAAGCCTTTTATATACAGTATTAAATACATTTCAGTAGTTCAGCATTTTCTCCTTGTGTCATTTCATTGATCTTCCAGATAGCATTTATTGTTGTTTTGTTATATTTTTATGTTTGTATTGGGGGTTTTTTTACCAAAAAGAAAAAAAATGTTGACATGATGAAACCATGGAATTCTAATGTTTAAAAAACATATAAAAAATCTGAGAATTAATTAATGAATACTGGAATATAACACTAGATATTTAAACAGGGAAACTTTAGAAAACTCTAGAATTTGTATTTACATTTTTACATTTAAGACACAATTATTAACTGTGAAATTTGATTTCTTTTTCAAATACTTTCCAAATGATGTTTAAAAAAGCAAGGAAATTGTTCACTCACAAGGTCAGTTTTTTGTTTGTTTATTTAAAATTCCTGATTCCTTTGTCTTTTGTATTTTATTAGCCTAAATATCCATAACCTAAATACCCGGTCCAACACGTTTTAGGGTCCCCTTGAAACTGAGAAAATGCAGCATGTTTTCGTAAATTGTTTGCGTTGTGAGAAAACGTAGCGAGTTTCATTAATTTGTTTGCATTGTGTAAAAATGTTGTTTGCGTTGTGAGGATTTTGCATGTGCTGTCAAATGGATAAAGATCTTTTCTTGAATTTCTAGTTTTTTTTGCAGTGTTGGGCAAGCTACTTAAAAAATGTAATGAGCTAGGCTATTAGCTACTTAAAATCTAGCTTAACTGCACTAAAAGCTACCCTCTGGGAAATGTAGCAAGCTAAGCTAAAAGCTACTTAGCAAAAGTAGCTTAGCTACATCGAAGCTATTTTGCAATTTTAATTTTTAATTGAAGCAACCTAAATCCGAGCTAATCATGTCTTAGTGATCAATAAAACTCTCAATAAAACATGTGAGGCATAATTGTTCAGTTCAATTATTTACTGCAATTAATATGCTGTTCTAAACAGAAACGATGTTTCTATAGTAATTTATAGTAAAGCAATTCTGCTTCAGAAAAAACTCCTCTCCCTCAGTCATCTTTCCATCAAGCAAATTTCATGTCCTAATTTGTCAGCAAGGTCACCAACCGGAGCGAGAGGTGGCAGTAACGCATAAAAAAGTTTGTTGTCGACCACCGTAAAAGAGAAAAAAGAAGAAATCGTCATTCTCGTCATCGCATGGATTTACTTTCATTGGCCAGACACCAGCCTCACAGCTCCATGAATGATGGTGATCGGTAAATGTAGCTTGTGTGGACGCTACTGTGCTACTTGACTAAAATAATAGCTTCGCTACTGAAAAGCTATTTGATTTAGAAGCACTACCGCCACGCTACTGTGGAATTTAGTTAAGCTAGTAGCGTCACTATTTGTAGCAACGCTACTGCCAACACAGTCTTTTTGTAATAGCATGTGCTTTCTTAAATTGCAGCACGTTAAGCTCTCTCGGCCACCGTACAGTTTGGGTCTCCTGACACATTTCCATTGTGGTCTGCGCTGTTTGAAAGTGTAAAAAAATGCAGCGCGTTTTCAAATATTGTTTGCACTGTGAGAAAATGCAGTGCGATTTTTTTTAAATGTGTTTGCGTTGTGAGCATTTTGTGTGCTGTCAAACTGACTCTTTTCTCATTTTGCTGGCTTTTTTTGTAATTGCATGTGTTTGTTTTCTTAAATTGCAGCACGTTAAGCTTTCTCAGCCACCATGTTTACGTGGTGAGAAAATGCAGTGCGTTTCATTAATTTGTTTGCGCTGTGAGAAAATGCTGCACATTTTATTAATTGTTTGCGTGGGGTAAAATTGCAGCACATTTTTTTAAAAATGTGTTTGCGTTGTGAGGATTTGCAGCACATATGCTGTCAAACAGATGAAAAGCTTTTCTCAGTTTGCTGGCGTTTTTTTGTAATTGCATGTGTTTTCTTAAATGGCAGCATGTTAAGCTCTTTCTCTACCCTATGAATAGGGGAGCGCGGGGCACAAAGTAACGCGGGGTTAAATGTAACACGGAGTTTTAAGGTTTTTGCTCAGGGTTAACCATGGCATGCTTCTGAGGTTTTCACCACATTGTCGTCAGACGTCATCCTGCTAATTATTAAAAATTTTCGGCGAAATTTGGATGAGAAACACAGGAGAAACCATTTTTGCAGCATAAAAGTATTTTTTATTACAGTTGATATTTTTTTATTTTAAAAAAATCTGTGAAAGTATGTATGTAAAATCTTATATTGTTGTGATCACCGTCTTCTAGGCTAAAAGATGAAACCATTTTGAAAGATGTATAAAACACACAGAGACTGCTAGCCAGTTTTGAGGAAAACATGACACAGCGGGGTTAGTTGTTACAATTAAGCCACACACTGTTGGACACCAATTAAACTAACAAATTATTTTTCTGAATTTTGAGTGTAATGTTGAGAACTTTTTAAATAAAAATGTTTTTTAATAGAAAATATTGTTTTAATAGAAAAAAAATATATTTTATTGCTAATAAGGCAAATAATTGCATTGAATAATAATGGATAAATGGATAATAATGCAAATAGATTCAAATGTGTTTGTCCAATAAACAAAAATAAATATAGAAACATACTGTGCTACGTAGAAAAAAAAAAAAGAAATGAGCCAATTACTACGGAATTCCTATAAGGCCATGCATTAAAATATTTATCTCTCTTGTTATGTCGTGATCACGACTTAATTATCTCGTGATCTCGACATAACAACTAGTTTTCTCGTGATCTCGACATAACAAAAACTTGTTATGTCATGATCACGACTTAATAAAGTTGTTATGTCGTGATAATGACTTAATTTTCTCGTGATCTCGACATAACAAAAATTTGTTATGTCGTGATCACGACTTTTTTTTTTTTGCTTTTATTTATTTATGTATTTATTATTATTATTATTATTATTATTATTATTATTATTATTATTATTATTATTTATTAATATCTGGCAAATGTCTGGCCAGAGAGTCTACACCGGCCCTGAGAACAGGGAGAGAATAGCCCAACTGCAGACGCGCATTTGTGCAACACATTAAAGGCGTTCAGAACAGTCATAATATGAGAGCAAACGCTCGTGTTCATGATTAATGTACCTTTCTGATTATATTCACGTATTTGATTATATACCATTATTTACAATAATATTCCCTCAACTGTTACCATTTTGAGGCAACTCTATATGGCACTAAATAAGTTGCTGCATGCATGAATTAAATTATGAAGAATGATGAAGATCCTGCACTTGCTTTGATCCTTTCCGCAAATTATTTACAACTTTAAAAATGCGCCATAGAGTTGCTTTAAAATGGTAACAGTTGATGCAGATTATTGTAAATAATGATCATATACATGAACATAATCATGAATGTACATTAATCAGGAGCACGAGCGTTTGCTCTCATATTATGGCTGTTCTGAACGCCTTTAATGTGTTGCACGAATGCGCGTCTGCAGTTATTCTCTCCCTGTTCGCAAGGCCGGTGTCCTGACATTTGCCAGATATTAATACTACTACTACTACTATACTACTACAACTAATAATAATAATAATATTAATACATAAATAAATAAATTAAAGCAAAAAAAATAAGTCGTGATCACGACATAACAAGTTTTTGTTATGTCGAGATCACGAGAAAACGAGTTGTTATGTCAAGATCACGAGATAATTAAGTCGTGATCACGACAAAACAAGAGAGGAAAAATATTTTAATGCATGGCCTCTTAGGACTTCCGTAAATTACTGAGGAAATATACTGTAGCTACTATTTGAAGTGAACTGAATTTAAATTAATTGTGTGAAATCTGCCTTTATAAGCGTGTTACAACTAACCCCCTGTCTGTTACAACTTGCCCCGTAGGTGGGGCACTTTTGGCAATACTGCACAGAAACCACACATCCGCTGATCATAATTCCAGGCAGTGGCGGCTGGTGTTAAAAAATTTGGGGGGGGCGCAAACACCAGAAAAAAATCTAACTATTGGTAAAGTAAGAGTGTAAAAGCCATTTTTCAGGTGATGTATCAAAAAACTAAAATATGACTAAAGCATACAATAAATGCATCACAAATCAGTTCATTTTAGTTTAATTTGGGTTTATTATCAGTAATGAAGTAATTGAAGTAAATGAAGTACAATCCAGATAATCAGTAAACATGCACACACACACACACACACACACACACACACACACACACACACACACACACACACACACACACACACACACACACACACACACACACACACAAATGTTGCCTAATCACTGGCCAGTAGCACTACTTGAAAATAAATTTTGCTCTACTTTTTTTCTGGCTTGAAAATTTCTCAATAACCTTTTGGTTAAAGTCAGTCATCTCAGTTACCAGTCTCTTCTTTATTGACAGCATGGCCAATGCATTCAGCCTCTCTTGCGTCATGCTGTTTTAAACAGCAAACACGGAAATAGTAAAAGGCATGACTTACATCACAACCTGCCAGCCAACTCCGTTTGTCATGACAAGTGCTGGAAAAGCCCCGAACATACGCGCGCTCGCCATCACTTGACTACTGGTGAATTTGCAAGGACGGTCGATCTGGTCCAAGCTCCTTGATTTTTTTCTTCTTCATCCAAACGCCTTGTGAACGGATATCTTTGCAAAGCTACAACGGAATTTTCCTCCATCTCGAGAAATTGCATTCTAAGCTCTTTGGTGAGAATGGTCCAATCACATGAGGCCAATCATATAAAAACAAATATGATTCGTTCTAACAACAAAAATGGGAGCGTTCGGGACGCAGAGCGCTGCGCCCCAAAGACAATTTAAAACAGGCCAATTAGAGCTTATCGTCATATCACGTGCATTGCAGAAGTTTGTGTACCTACATAGACAATCATTAGTCCGGCGCCCCGCACACATTGTTCAGACATTTTTTTTCAAAAAATGTTAGTATGACTACAATAAATGTTAGAATGTTATAATTAAATCAATTTATTTTGTTAATATTTGTGATAATAAACATTAACATATTAAAGGGGTCTAACTTGAAGGGGGCGGCGCCCCAGCGCCCTCTATTGACCAACCGCCACTGATTCCAGTGCTCATTTGTAGGAGAGGCTTGTGTATTGTTGGTAAAAAAAAATTGGTTTGTCTAACCCTATTATTTTGTTCATTATTTGACCAAAACCAAAAAGTGTTACTTTGTGCCCCGCTCTTCCCTACTAGTATCTTGCAAAATAACTAGTACAATATAAATGCCATTATGGCAAAGACAAAGTAAATTAGAAATTAATTATTAAAACTATTATGTATAAAAATGTGTTGGAAAAAAAAAATCTCTTACTTGGGAAATATTTACCTCCTAAAAATTCACAGGAGAACTAATAATTTTGTCTTCAACTACACACACACACACACACACACACACACACACACTCACTCACTCACTCACTCAAGCCTTGCAGTCTCAGAAGTCTTCTCTCTTTCACACACTCTCATCTCTTTCTCTCTCATTAATCTGAACATCCGTTTAATTCATTCATTTTCTGTGTGCGATGACGACACGTTCAGCCCTATTAGAATCAATGTCACGCTGAAAGGTAAAGGCAGGGCCTGAGAAATTGAGTGCACATAATTCGAGAGAAGAGGAAAAGATGAGGAGCGGCTCATTACGGCAGAGGAATCTCCGTCAGATCACGCAGGCCAGAGGATAAAAGCACGGCTCAGATGCACAGATATAGGTAAGACCCAGAGGTCTCTGGAATATCAGCCGCGTCTCCCACTGATAAGAGATCAGTGTGAGGGACCGAGCGGCTGGAATGAGCTGCATGCCGAGAGCCACCTTCACTTCATCACTATTCTCCGGCAGCCGCGGGGAGTGACCTTTCCAGACAGAGAGCTTAAGATAGTTAAAATTTGATTGGATTGAGGGAAGCTAAAAGAGGAGAAAATAGAGCCTTTTTCTTCCATTGATGCTAACCTTGAAGAGAGTCCCAGTCACTGGACTTCTTTTCTTTTTTTCTTTTAGACACAAAGAGAAAAGCATGGCGGAATGTGAACATGCATAAATGAAGCCTTATTTCTTTGGTTTATGTTCACAATTTCTAACTAAAATAAATACTTTTCTCTTCTGCACTTTGGTGAGATTATATTAGTTAGTGTTGCGTAATATGAACAAATGTTAAACAAACATTTATTACAGTATTTATCTATCTTTGTGAACATTAATGAAAATAATGTCATGCTGGAATGGCATCCACTGCATAAAACATATGCCAGAGTAGTTGGTGGTTCATTCCACTGTGGCGACCCCTGATAAATCAGGGACTAAGCCAAAGGAAAATGAATGAACACTGCCATTCCTTAGTCCTTCACTGTTGACAATTTCCTGTAGAACAATTTGCCGGTAACTTACTGTAAATAATTCATTAATTCATTTTCTTAACGGTTTAGTCCCTTTATTAATCTTGGGTCGCCACAGCGGAATGCACCGCCAACTTATCCAGCATATGTTTTATGCAGTGGATGCCTTTCCAGACGCAACCCATTACTGGGAAACACCCATACACACTCTTTCACACACATACACCATGGACAATTTAGCCTACCCAATTCACCTATAGCATGTCTTTGGACTAGTGGGGGAAATCGGAGCTACTGTTAATTAATTATGGCAAAAAACAAAACAAAACTGTATTTACATATTTACAGCACCATTTATCTTGCTGTACATGTATTTACAGTATTGTATATCTTTACTGCAAAATACAGTAAATTTCACAATGCAACTTTAGAATACCGTAACATACCGTAACAAAACACTGTTCACATTACAGTTAAATACTGTGTCATTTACAAAAATCGTTAAGACTAGGGATGCACCAATCCCGATATTTGGATCGGATATTCAATACTGCACATTTGCGGGATGCGCTATATTCTGTGTAATTCATAGCCAACAAAAGCCACGAAGGTAGCCTATTATAAGGCACTGAAAAGTTGTCGTGTAGGCCTACTATATCCCAAATGTTCTGAAGCCATTCTATAGTTTAATGTGAAGTACAGATGAATATTTAAGTGCTTAAATTCATGTTCAGTTCAGCGCTTCCCTCCACTGCGCCTGTCAATCATTCTCCGTTCATTCACAATTCAAACTGGGTGCCGCGTTCGTTTATGACAACATAAACTTTCTTCAAGCCTATTTGTTCCTCTAAGTTTAAATAATCAGTGGAGAAATGCGTTTAGTTTTGCATTAAATGGGTTCATTTTGACCCATAACGGAGTTTATTGCTGTTTCTAAATCATGTTGCGCTGTGTCAGACCAGCAGATCGCATTCACAACACTGGAGTAGAGAGGGTTATTACCTGCACACACAAAGTAGGCCTATCTGTAACTTTAAATTAGAAAAGGCTCTATAATACATTGGACAGATCGTCAACACACTGATTTCTTCCCTTTGTGCTGCTCAGTTTCGAAAGTGTACGCAGTGGCCTGCGCGCTGTGTCTCAGTGATGCATCAAGCGCTTCATCAAGCACACCGGCTGCGCAGAAGCAACATGTGCTGCTCTGTAAAATGATTCTCACAATGAGTTTCTGTTCTTTTATCCTTCCGACTGAGTTTATTCTTTCGAGGTGAATACTTTAAGTGCTGCGAATAGTTTGTAAAGCCTGGCTTATTGTGGTCAAAGTAGTTGATTAAATTAGTAAAAGTGAAACTGACGGGCGCAATATGGATTGTCATTAACAGAAAATTGTTTAGCCTAATATAGGCTGCTCTGAAACTGTGAATGTTTCACTGTAATTTTATATATAAAGTAAAATTTTATTTGTTTGTCAGTTTGTGCACTCAAACATAAGCAGACCTTGTTTTGAACTTCACCTTAAATCTTCTTGTTTATTTTGTACATAACTGACCAACAAAAATACATCAAAATAACCTACAAATTATACTAAACGAAATTCGTTTCAGAAAGATAATTTTTCAGACATGCTTTCAGTTTCTCCATCTCACTTGCTGCCGGTTTAGGCGAGGGAATGTTTATTAAGTAAACCTCGCCTCAGACGATTTAGTCTGCTTCAAACCGGCAGGAAAATATCAGGCTTGCTAAAAGGCTGGTTATTTTACCAATGATTTGGGTCAAAAGTGGTAGCCTATTACAGATTTTAAAGAAAAATCTTAATATTAAAAAAGGAAACACAAGCTGGACCACAACAGAACATATCAATGTCATAACGAAAGCTCAAATAATGTAGCCTATAGTTTATAGCAGCCATCATGTTTTTAGTTAGATTGTGATCTGTCATAATGTAGGCCATAGGTCTGTTACACATATATTCAGCTCACTTTGAGACACGCATTGCTGAGTCTTGTTATCTGTTCTAGTGACACTACAACACGTTTCCTTTGTCTTGTTTTTGCCGTGTTTTTGACCCTCGCCTTGTTAGCCTGTTTCTCCCTGTCTGCTGCCAGCCTTCTGACCATCTATCTGCCTGTTATTTTGATTACGACTCTGGATTGCCCTTATACATCTGTTTGCTCCTGTATTGACCATTGCTTGCCTGACCATCCTGTTATTAAAACCCTGCATTTGGATCCTCACCCCTGTTGTCAGTGTCACATCCCCTGGTTACACTATCTAACTGAAGTACTCAGGACTGCACGTTGAGGTCGGTTTTGATATCTTTATCAGTCAACATATGATGTGTTTTGGTTGTGGACTCGTGTTAACTTGTTTCCATGTACTTGCGTTTACATGTTTCTACAAACTCTCACACTGATATTTTCTCAGAATAGCTCTAAATGACAAAACGATGTTTTATCGCAGTCGGTCAAACCATGATTTTTATAGTTGTAGACTCATGTTAACCTGTGCCTACAAAGTCAGACACGTGCTGATATTTTCTGGTGTGTGTGGTACATTCCGTGTCACTTCCGGTGTGTGGTACATTCCCCTTCCGTAAAGAATCTGTAATATTCTGTACATTTGTTTCAAGACTGTTAAAAGGGTTTTGCGTCTTGTTAATTTTTTTTTCTAAAATGTTAATTTGTTTCGTCCTTGGTAAAATCTTATGACAGGTAAAAATCTTTTTCAAAATGTTAATTTGTCTCAAGCTTCGTAAAAGTGTTTAACACTTTGTAATGTTGTTTTGCACTTCCCGGCTACCGTACAAAAGGGATAATCAGAAAGGCAAGGGTCCAAGGGAGCAAATGTCAACAAAAGGGATAATCCACAAAAGGTAATCCAAACGTGCAGGTAAAGGTCAGGGCAGGTGGCAAACAAACAAAAATCCAAAAGACCAAATGCAAAGACAAGAACAGGAAATGTAGAGAAATGCAGACTAATATAGATAAGCAATGCAAGACTGAGCATGGATGAGTGAATGAATGGAGATTATATGTAAACAGTCCAGATTGGTATCAGCTGTAGTGTGTAATCAGTGCCCAGATTGGCGCAAAACATGATGGGGGTTGTAGTCCGGGTGTATAGCTGGTGAACACTGAATTCCATTTGAATGGGCTCTTCCCTATGGCCTAATCAGAATCATAATTAGTGCATAGGGATGAACCCTTCAAAATTAAGTGCAGCGTGTGACAGAAAACAACTTTCCCACTCACAGGAAAGCATCATTGTCCGAAGTGTATATTAGTTGTATTTTTCAAAATCCTTCATTCCAAAGCGCCTTTCACAGTGGCCAGTTTTGAGCACTTCGGTTTGGAATGACACTTTAATATTATTATTTTTCTCTCCGAAGTGCCCTTTGGAGGGCGATAAATCCCGATGGAATGTATCAGAAGTATACATTACCTAAAGTTACCTTTGGTGAATATTGTGGGCACTCCAGTTGATAACTGTAACAAAATCTGATTAGGTACCATTAATGTGCTACACAGATTTTGTACATAACATGCTGTGATGTAAAATGTTAGCAATTTGTAAATACTGTAGTATATTGAAGTATAATATATTGCAGGGGTGCCCAAACTTGGTCCTGGAGGGCCGGTGTCCTACAAAGTTTAGTTCCAACCCTAATCAGACACACCTGGGCAAGCTAATCAAGCTCTTACTGTAGGCTTTCTAGAAACATCCGTGCAGGTGTGTTATGGCAAGTTGGAGCTAAAATATGCAGGACACCGGCCCTCCAGGACCGAGTTTGGGCACCCATGATATATTGTATTGTTGTTTTTCTATCCTGGGTAATATTATGAAACAGCTAAAATGGATTCATGTAGTATTCCAACACAATCTCACGGCAGTTTGTAACTTTTTGATTTAGTGGCTAATTCGTACGATCTCATTTGCTTCAGGGGCGCCACTAGGGGGGAGAAAGTTAGGACAATTCTAAGGGCCCACGCACTTTTGGGGCCTCCAGAGTTACTATTAGGTGGCCCAAGGGGTCTTAAAGGGGCCTGACAAAAATGTCATAGGGCCCATAGCAGCCCGTGGCTCCCTTATCAGCCTTATCAGTGGATTTGCTTACCCCCTAATGACCCAATGGATTAGGGGTGGAGTTGGGTGCCACGCCATCTTTTCAAAATCATACATTTTCATCACCTGAACTCAAATTTGGACAATACATGGTGGATTTGTAGTCCATATGAATGTGAGCGTGTTTACCAGCGATCTCTGGTAGTAGATCGCTGGTGATCGTGACAGGTATGAAGTTTCGGTATGAAGCGCTATAGCTTTATTAGAATGTGGCTGTTTTTAAGGCAATTGAGGCGCACGGCTTAGCACGCCGCAAGGGATGCACGCGCATTTTCCAGGCGCAACTAGTTGAAAACATTTCAGAATACAGTAGAACTAACCAATCTGCTCACTCTTTTTATGCACTATACTCATTTCAGTAATAATGGCAGACTCAGACAAACACAGAGCACCCAAACACTGCAGCGCTTTTTCATTCTCTTCATAAATACAAATTAGTATTGGATTTGATTATCATCATTTCTTTTGTTAATAGAATTTGTGGTTTACTGTGTGATTATGATAGACACCTTACAGATGTTGATCAACCTTAAAGTTTGCTTTGATTGTTCAGTGTTTACACTTTATCATTGCACACACTTTGTTACATTGTATTTATTAAGTTTGAGTCTCTTTAGCACTTATGTTTATTTTAAGACATAAGTAATGAGATATATTTTAGTGTATTTTTTGGTTTTTGACTATTAAAGCTATTTGCCTTAGTAATGTTGGCAAATTAAAATAAAGTGGTTAAATAAAAAAAAACATCTTAATATCCCTAAATAGATTGTAAAAAAAAAATCAATAATTATCGTTACCGAATGATATTAAACATTATATTGTGATTTTTATTTTTTTTTTTCCTGTATCGTCAAGCCCCAGTGGTATGGTACGGTTTCCACTGGCAAAAGGTATTAAAAAGCGAACCGTACTGTACCACTTTTTGGGCCTCCAGAGTTACTATTATAGTAGGTGGCCCAAGGGGTCTTAAAGGGGCCTGACAAAAAAAATGTCATAGGGCCCATAGCAGCCAGTGGCTCCCTTATCAGCCAGTGGATTTGCTTACCCCCTAATGACCCAATGGATTAGGGGTGGGGATGGGTGCCACGCCATCTTTTCAAGTTCATACATTTTCGTCACCTTTGGACAAATTAGCCACTAAACTGTTACGTAAAAATAGTTACAATTTCTTGTGAGATCAGGCTGAATATTCATTTTATTTTCTTCTTTTGTTTTAGGCAACATATGATTCAGTATAAAAATTCTGGGTTGTGTTAACCCAACAATGGGTCAAATAAGGACAAAATCAGCATTTTTATCATTATTAAATTTATTTAATTCATTGCAAAAAGCAGTTAGTTGACTTTATTTAATAAAGTGAAACCTGTTGTAACTCAGAACTGTTAAGCTGACTTAACTCACTTATAATTATGCTTATTATGCTTTTTTCATTGAAAGAAAAACCTTGAAGAAAGTGAGGATGACTGGATTTTTTTTTAAAAGACAGAATAGGCAGGCCAGAAGGACATTGATGTGTTGTATGTGAGTGATATGTGGTTAAATGTAAGCTTATTAGACTGGAAAATCCAGGCTCTTTTGAAAACTCCTAAACGAAAAGAATAAACCATGAAATTATAGTTTGAATAAATGAAGCACAATTTTAAGACCATTATTATTATTTTGTTTTCACATTGGGAAGTTATTTCCATGAAAATTAAGCACATTTGCCTATCAAATTCTCATTATCATAGTGTGTCAGGGATGTTTGTTTTTCTTGGGTTCCTATTAGGAACCCATTAATATGCTACACTGATTTTGAACATTAACATTTGCATAAATTAGCATAAAGTCTAAGTTAAAAAAAAAACATGTCATCATGTATAATACATACAATATAAAAATAGTAACATTTACATCCTATAATTGCTTTTCTATATTGGATAAAATTATATATTGATATATATATTCAGTATATGTAATATTTGTAGCATACCTGTCAACCCTCCAATTTTTCCCGGGATTCTCTCGTATTTTACAATTCTATCCCGATATCATCCCGTAAAGGTATTTTTCCGCATTTCCCCCATATTTTCAATCTTTCAATGTAGGGTGGCAATAAATATTAAAGAGTCAATCTTCCCTATACGCAACCCATACCGCCTAACCATGAGGGGACATCTTGCTCTTAAAAGTGAATCTTTTAAGAGATTCCCTAGCGCTTTATTTAGGCATGAAAACACGTTGAAATATATAAATTGGGATTACCTCCCATGCCGTTACAGGCACTGCTGCCCCTCCTATGCAATCCTCAAAACAGTCAGTTCATGTAGCGGTGAGTGACTGTCAGACACACTCCATAGTGATAAATAGACGCTGTTTCCCAAACAAATTCTGTACACGCGATTTGAAGAACAGCCAAAGTCTGGGTTTTGGGTGCATGTTTGAACAGACATATACACATAATAATAATAATAATAATAATAATAATAATAATAATAATAATATTAACAACATCTAAAGATGTTGATCTTGGTGGGGGATTTTTAAACTTATTTTGTCTTAAATGAGCATAAAAAGTTAAAGTTTAAAGTGTTATTTAATGTAATAAAACAAAAACATCAGAATGTTATAATTTTATTTGATTATACATGAAAAGGTTCATGAGATTTGATAACTTGATTTCGTTTCTGTATAATAGCTATTCATTTTAATAGGCTAAACTGTTTGCTAATTTATTTGCAGCTTTTTCTAATGTACCCCTTTTTGAAAATATTACTAAAAATAAAACATATTACTGACTGTTTCAACTGGGGGGGGAGATTCCCTTATTTTCACATCCCAATGTTGTCAGGTATGATTTGTAATGTTCTCGCGCAGTGTGTTTTAACTGACTAAACATGAAGTTAACCCAAAGCCAATGAGGACAGAGTCGTAGTAAGGTTGATCGTTTACCGTCACTCTACTTATTAGCAATTGTGGTGAAAACTGCAATAAAATAATACAAAGATACCCAAAAATCTTGTTTTGACTGAAATTGCACTTAAAATGACCACAACATAAACTATAGTTCTCCGTCTCCATTCCCTCCCTCCTTCTCCTTCTCCGTTTTAGGGATTACTATGGTAAACAAACTTATAAATCATGGTATTTTTACTAATTGTTTTTAAACATTGTATCTTTTTTTATCGCTGACATAATATCATTAACACGTCTAATGTAGAAAACATGAACTTACGGCATTGCCTCTATGATGAATTGAAGTGGATGCTTTAGATTGCCCAGGAGAGCACATGTCTGGCATTGCTTTCACAAACAACTAGGATCACTAACAGGAAGTGACTAAACAGGAAGAATATTATCACATAAAATAATTAATTAGATTAATTAATCAGTAATTATGATAAACATATCATATATATAAATATATAAAACATATTTAAAAGAATATATTTTACAATGAAACTCCTTAAAGGGCAACACAATTTCCATCTTATTTTATTATGTTATTGTATATCTACTCCCTGCGTTTGCGTGGGTTTCCTCCGGGTCTCCGGTTTCCCCCACAGTCCAAAGACATGCAGGTGAATTGAATAAACTAAATTGTTCGTAGTGTATGTGTGTGAATGAGAGTGTATGGGTGTTTTCCAGTAATGGGTTGCAGCTGAAAGGGCGTCTGCTGTGTAAAACATATGCTGGATAAGTTGGCGGTTCATTCCACTGTGGCGGATTTAATAAAGGGACTAAGCTGAAAAGAAAATGAATGAATGAATTAGTGTGTAAATGCAAGCCTGCTCACAACAACGACACTATCTATAATAATATAGTACTGAATGTAAAGTTTTAATGAAGTAAAAGTGCAATTACTATTTGTCTAACCGCTGTTTTACTACAAATACCATGGTTAAACTTTATTTAATGTTGCAAATGACTTTAATAAGCTTGAGTATTTAAAGCGGCAGACAACAGATATGCAGTGTGAACTTGATAAACAGAAAGATCATTTGCATGTGTGTGAATAATCAGCCTGATCTCACGAGGAAACTTAAGTATTTTACGTTTTGTCAGTTTAGTGGCTAATTCGTACGAATTCATACGAGTTAAGTCGTACGAAAATGTACGATTTTAAAAAGGAGGCGTGGCACCCAACCCCACCCCTAATCCCAACCATCATTGGGTGATGAGCAAATCGTACTAATTTGTACGAATAAAGACGCGGTCACACTGGACTTTTCCCTCCATAGACTTCCATTCATACGCACGCGAATGCGTCAGACCGGAAACGCAGGGTCATGCGTCGAGTTTCGCAGGTTGCTGCGGTGCAAAGTTCAAACTTGGTGAACTCTGACCTGCGAAATCGCATCACTTGACTGCATGAGACCAATCCAGGATCAAAATATGACCTCTCTGAACAGAAATTTAAAACATGGAGCAATCGCTCGCTTTTTTAAATGTCTAACCATCTTGTTTAATCCCGCCCCTTTTCGCAACGCCGTACGACAGAATTTCGCAAGCTCAAACTCTAGTGTGACTTCGGCTTTAGCCACTAAATCAAAAAGTTACGAATTGCCGTGAGATTGCGTTGGAATAATAGTTTTCGTAATGGAGAAATTACAGTCATCATTTTTGTTTGGATGATAGAAATCTTCTTTGTACACATACATCAACTCAAACACTTGACCAACACACCACAAATGTATGTTTAGTTTAAATATGGGAATATGTTTGCATGATTATGGTGATGACAAACCTCAAAGAAGAGTTACTGTTAAACGGTGTAGTCCTAAAAAAAAAAGGTGGTGTACTATTACCCACCCAACCCAAAATGTTAAATAAAAGTAGGCAAAGAACTTCCATAAAATGCAGCTGTATATCTGAGTTCAATAGCTTGACCTGCAGTACTACCGGTGAGATTGAAGTGTGCATTCAATGGACACTTTACAATCCCATAAGGCCACCGGAATAGAACTAAAGCACCCGATGGTGCAGGTCATTAATTACACTGAAAACATGAGTGTCATTTGTCTGAATTTCATTATTCAAATTAAAATTTCAAACCAAATGTTGTGCCTACTACAGGGCTATTCAATTAGTTTGTCACGGGGGCCAGTTCATGAAAAGCATCCCAAACGAAGGGCCGGAGAGATATGACTTGCAATATAAAGGATGACACAACTGCATATAAGAGCCAATTATGTATTTTTGCTCCTTTAGACACCCATGTTGTATTTGTCTACATTAAAATGGTAATATATTGTATTTTGAAACTATATAATATCACTGCATTGTACAAGTTTTTTTAACAAACATTCAAATGTTGTATTTCACAGCACAACAAAATCAGTGTATAGCTGAAGTAGGTGTCTTCTACATTCAGATACGTTCATATGTTCTGTTTTGAACTGCATAATTATGGATGCAACAGTTATAGATTTTGGTTGTACGATTATATAGTGTGAAGAATAATCAGGGTTTCACAGTTATCACGTCTAATGTAAATTTAAGCTTTATATTAGCTAGATTTAGATCTGGACATCCCTAACTAAAATTAAAAAACATTTAAAAGGCATTTTCATTAGTAATAGTTTTTATGCTGAAGGTTTTTCTGTGCTTATAGGGCTACACAATTTAATTATGTGTGTGTTTATAGAGAGGAAAGGGAGAAAATAATATAATAATAATTGTTATGAAGGTCGGCGCCAACATTTAGATTAACTGTTGTTATCATCTGCGTTCATACATACATAATCATTTTAATAATAGTTCGTCTAACATGTCTTTTGTTTACATTGCACTGAAAGCTAAGCACAACTCTCACCGTTACAGCATGAGATGTTTTCTACTGCGTGCGCCCAAAGCCGCGAGCACGTTGCTCCGCTTGCGCCCGCATATTGGCATATATTCTTACGACATAACAAACTTGCGCGCGGGAAAGACGTGATATGGGAACGGCCCGTGGCTATAGTTATTACAGTGTGCGTGCGTATTAGCTTCGGTGGACAAGCTCGGAACTTTAAACTAGCGCACAGTTGGCAACTTGGCGTAATTTTGTTCAGCAGTTTCGTTTCATGCAGCAGAACAGAAATGCAGAAATGCGGCTTAGAGAAGCCTTTACGATTAATTAACCGTGACGAATTAAAGCGCAGTTAATAGTGAAATCGGTTATTCGTTGCATCCCTAATAACGATATCAGTGCATTGTACAAAAGACCTTTTTACAAACATATTCAAATGTATTCGGCTGCTCTCGCCACTGTCAGGTGACTCACGCTATGCGCAGCTCATGCTGTATTGAACAGACGCACGTCACTTCATAACTACAGCGGCCGTTTTTTGACTGAACTCAATTTTTTCTTGATGTCTTGGTCACACTATTTGGAGGGCCGGAACAAATTGCCTCGGGGGCCGGGTTCGGCCCGCGGGCCGCCAATTGAATAGCCCTGGCCTACTACCTAGTGTACAGTTTATGAAGCACAGTGACAGCAGGGTAACACCTTTAGAGTAAAGCTTTGTTCAAAAATGCACACTTCTAAATAACAGGCAAAAAAAACAACTATGTGAAAGAGTAAGGTCCAACTTTTCTTAAGTATATCATTACAATCCTGTTTACATGTAGCATTAAGATGTGTTTTGATCAGTTAGCTTTAATTTTGGCTTTGATAGCCCCCAAAATACGCTCTGTACATATTACAAATATTTAATTAATCAATCAATGAATGATTGGTGTGGGCGACGCGGTGGCGCAGTAGGTAGTGCTGTCGGCTCACAGCAAGAAGGTCGCTGGTTTGAGCCTTGGCTGGGTCAGTTGGCGTTTCTGTGTGGAGTTTGCACTGCGTGGGTTTCCTCCCGGTGCTCCGGTTTCCCCCACAGTCCAAAGACATGCGGTACAGGTGAATTGAATGAGTGTGTATGGTTCCCAGAGATGGGATGCGGCTGGAAGGTCATCCGCTGCGTAAAACATATGCTGGATAAGTTGACGGTTCATTCCGCTGTGGCGACCCCGGATTAATAAAGGGACTAAGCTGAAAAGAAAATGAATGAATGAATGATTGGTGTAACAATTTAATAAGGACACACATTTTCACTCATTTGAATGCCATTATTTCAACTTATGTACCATAATTCACTGCGGCATGTGGGCCAAGCAAAAGCTAATTGTGTGGGCCAGAGCTGGGCCAGAGATACTTTGCTATGTGAGCAGTTACTCTGTGCACATGCACGGTCCACAAGGCTACATGAGATGGAGGTTTTCACCGACCCTGTCAATTAAATGTAGATTCACCAGGGGCCTCATGTACAAAGACTTGCGTTAAATTCATACTAAAACATTGCATATGGACAAAGCTGTAAATGTGCGTACGCAGTAAAAAATTCAGATGTATTAAACACTGCGTACTCAGAATCCCACACATATTCTCTAGGTACATCCAAATAAATATCCTCCTCCCCCTAATAAATATGGTAATGACTCCAAACAAAAAAAGCCATGGCAAAAGCAAGCAAGAAGAGAAACTTCACAGATTGTGAATTGGAGGTGCTCCTATCGGAGGTAGACCGGAGGAAAACTGTGTTATTTGCAAGTTTGTCCACTGGAATTAATAACAAAAGAAGAAAAATAGTGTGGGAGAGTTTAGCTGATGCGGTTAACGCCAGGGGGTCTGAACATCGCACTGTGAGTGAATTAAAAAAGAAATGGTTCGATGTAAAGGTGCAGGTTAAGAGGAGAACATCGGCGCACCGTCAAAGTGAGGACCGAACAGGCAGGGGAACAGGGGATGCTGAACTAACACCCTTTGAGGAGAGAGTTGCCTCAATTGTGGGCAACACTTTACTGTCTGGAGTAGTATCCGTGTCTGTGGGAGACACAGCTGTATTAGAGCAGGGGTGTCAAACTCAGATCCTGGAGGGCCACAGCCCTGCACAGTTTGGTTCCAACCCTGCTTCAACACACTTACCTGCAGGTTTCAAACAAGTCTGAAGGACTCAATTAGTTTGATCAGGTGTGATTAATTAGGGTTGGAACTAAACTGTGCAGAGCTCTGGCCCTCCAGGAACTGAGTTTGACACCTGTGTATTAGAGGAACACTTTGTTTGGGCAGTATAGCAGAACCACTCCACTCTTTTCAAGGCAGCGCCACCGGCATTTCAGCTGCACAATCGCTCTACAACTGACCGAGTGCCTGCCACCTTGGAGCCTCATCCCAACCATTTCGTTTGTGAGGATGAATTAATCATGGGTTGACCAAGGACACCTTGCTACAATATTTGTTAAGCACATTTGAGCATCACATATTGCACATTTATTGAATGGAAATGTTTCCGATTCACGTATGCAAATTAGTCTTCAGATGGTGCCTTTATAGCAATGTGCGTGCAGTCGATCGCTCTGATTACATTGGGAAAACCGGCAATCGATGCAAATTGCGCTTTAATGTTTGGCTGGTCAACTGCATGGTGTGGAAACCTTATATACCTGCTAGACATGCGGATGATCCCGTTCCATACAGTTGCCATTGCACGGCTCAAAGATACTTTGTAGTGTGCAATTTAACATAATTGCCACTAGGAGTCGCCAATGGAAATAAAGAATGAAGACATGAAGTTGTTGCGACCAACGCACATTCTCACGTTTATTTCATCATTAGTAAATCCAAACTTGAGCGTGAAATCTGGTTTTTGTGCGTACGCAGCGTTGATACATGAGGCTCCAGGTCTTGAAAGGCTCCTAAAATGTCCAATGCTTTGAATCGCTTTAGTCACGTGATTTGGGTGTTTTGAATCACCTTAGTCACGTGACATGAGTGTTTCGAATCATGCTTTGGGTGCAGTGTTTCGAAACACTTGCGCTTCAGGATCTCGACACTGTGTCGAAACGTCTGTTTCACATCAGCCATCCCTAGTTACACCATTCAATCGCATTTTAAAGGTGACCTATTATGCCCCTTTTTACAAGATGTAAAATAAGGCCCAATCCCAATTCTATTTTTGTACCCCTACCCCTTCCCTATGGCCCTTGAAAATGAGTGTGAAGGGGAAGGGCTTCATATGAGATCAGATGATCGCGACTGCTGTAGTTACTCCAGTTGCTTCATTTTTTGGTATTTATCTTCAGAAAAATCACTGAAGGCATTTATCATGTTATCATAACAATATAATGTGGCAATAAGATCGTAACTGTACTGTGCATTTACACAGTGGCCATATTCATCTATGTAAACACACAAAAACAACATTAACATTATAGCAGACACTGTAAAAAGCTCATTCCCAGCTGCTAGACTTTTCTCACAGGGTATTCGAGTGTCATCGAGCGTCAGAATGTTGTGGGACTGCTATACAGGAGTTATTATTAATTATAGATAGCCAAATTCAGCGGTTTTTATTTTAGCGTTTTTTTAAAGCATGACGGTAAAACACGAACGCCGTTATGAATGTATTAAAACATATGCTTGTCTGTTGTATAAATTCATAATAATGCCAAAAAATGCTAATTTGTGGACCTCCTTATTTCCGTGTGCAACTATGAAGCCGTTGTGGCTGATGTATTCTAGGAAATGTTCTTACCCTTTTGGTTACGAGTGTGGTCCTGAAAAGTCTCAGTTCGAAGGGGTATCTACCCCTTGGACACTCCTACCCCTTCACGTGAATGCGCAAAACGAGATGTAGGGGTAAGGGGAAAAGCTAAGGGGTAGAATTGGGATTGGGCCCAAGTCTCTGATGTCCCTAGAGTGTGTATATGTGAAGTTTCAGCTTAAAATACCACACACAAAATGTTTAATAACTGACCCTTTTAGGATTCTAATTGTGCTGTTTTGGTAACTCGCTTTAAATTTGGAGTACTCCAAGTGCTCTATTCAATAGAGAGTAGAGCTACAATTGTCTGTGTCAGCATAGGGGCAGATTCAAAAACAAGACTAACGTCCTATGCTAATGAGTGAGAGATCACAACTAATGGGCAGGGCTTTCACCATCTGATGACATGTACAACGGGAGAATGTCAATCTCAAACGTGTTTCTGTGGACTGTTTTTTAAATGTGATTATAAAAAATGTAATTAATACATTTTTACCATTAGAAGCTAGTAATATTCACACACTGTTACCACGCAACTGTGTTTAAACCCCTTATAAAAGTGATTTTTGCATAATAGTTCCCCTTTAAGTTGAATACTAGAGCATTTTGCAATATAAATAGTGATTATGGACTGTCATGATGGCTAAAATGAAAGAAAAAAGTTAATAGTCGGCAGCTAGCTCTCTGCAACTCTCACATGGTCGCCCACCAGGCACATGCACACATAGGGCTCAACCTGTGCAGTGTACATGCCCTTTTGAGTCTGGGATATAAAGTGCCCTTCCAAAATGAAAATAAGTGCCACCCCCCCACTTGTCGTGATAACCGGTACCGTCAGCTCCCCCCCTCCCACTTTTTGTGAAAACCGGGACTGTCACTCCCCCAACCCAACACACACACACACTTTTCGTGAACACCGGAACATGCCCTTTGGAACACCTCTGCACGGGCCTGTCGCCCACTGAAGCTAAGCAGGACTGTGTCCGGTTAGTACCTGGATGGGAGACCACATTGGAAAAGCTAGGTTGCTGCCAGAAGTGGGGTGTTAGGGGGTGCCCAACCTGTAGTCTGTGTGGGTCCTAATGCCCCAGTATAGTGACAGGGACTGCTCAGTGAGCGCCGTCTTTCAGATGATTAAAAATCCCAGGATGTCCTTTGAAAAGAGTAGGGTTTTAACCCCGGCATCCTGGCCAAATCTGCCCATCATGGCCTCCTAACAATCCCCATACCATAATTGGATTCCCCCAATGCGTAAAGGGCTTTGAATGTCCAGAAAAAAAGCGCTATATAAATGTAAGGAATTGTTATTTATGACTAGTTAATGAAATCTGAAATGAGATTTCAAAATAAATAAAATTGTGTTTAAATAAATCTCTTCACAGCACTTGAGAAACATTGTGAAAAGATTTGCAGTTTCACAGGAGGGCTATCATTTTATCTTCAACTGTACTTGTATTCGGAAGCAGACTGTGTTTCCTGAAGAAGAAATCTGGCCACAGTAGAGCAGTTTACTTTATTGTCTGCTAAAGCCAACTGCATTATTAAGGATGTTTAGAACGTAGCGGCTAACAAAATAAACACTGCATAGCTTGAAACGTTCGCACCGACGTACTTACCTTGAGTATGTTTTCGAGCCTCAGAACTGACAGAGACATCAAACCCAACGTTTCTAACAGTGAAAAAGCTCCTCACATGTGTTATTTGCAATCAGAGGTGAGAGATTGCGTTTCACTTCTGAATAACTGTTGAAGTTCGATGCGATAATAAGGTGCTTCGAGGAGATGCGTTTGTTGTGGCAACAACATGTAGTCAATTTATTCATTTTCAAGAGGTGAGCTGGTATCTCTTCCTGGTTCATTTGTGCGCCTATAAATAATTGCCGCGCTTGAGAGGAGAAAGGAACGGCGCATTAGCAAAACACGCAGCAGGCGGAGGGGAGGTGAGTGGGGTGGCTTGCCAATTCCCTCCCCTATTTCATTGTGTCCCTCCGCAGATATGCTTAATTCTCCTTGGCTCGTTTTTTAATCCAAAGCCATTTCATTATTTACGCGCGCACATATACACACAAAGGGCTGTCTTGCTTCCCTTTCTCTCGCGGTTCCTCTCCTGGGGAAGGAAACAAAAGTTAATTGAAATAAATGAACTGGGGAGTGAATCAGAGTTGATTACATCTTGCGAGGTAGGAAGTGATGTTGATTACAAGTGCAGAGAGAGCAAGAGAATGTAGTTGCGCCTAATGAAGAGACATGCTTGTCTGTTGCCTTTAGAGAAGACATCACAGCCCCTCTGATCCTCTCCAAAAGACTCCTGCCTCAGAAACAAAACCAAAAAAAAATATGCTTGCACGCTGAGGACAAAGAAAAGCTCTTTTTTTAATTAGCTCATCACTTTTTCAAGTACAACTGTCAGGCAACATATTAGTATTTTCATTCATACTTTAGAAGAACTGTACACTATGTAAAATTAGTAGCACAGACACTGTACACAGGAGGGCTCAGAGGTCAGGATGGGCAGAACTTCAGTTAGTATAAGTAGCGATACTAGCCAGGCCAACTGATCAGACAAAATAGTCTGATTAAAAAAAGAAAAAAACTTAAATGCTGTTTCAAATCTAGCAATCTTGTCAATAGTTCATCAATATTTTTGTTTTTTATTCATTTTATTGAAATACTACAGCTATGGTGAAAATTGCTTGAGAAATCATTCGCTATTCTCTCTTGAAATGATTCTGAGCTTAGTTTTTAACGGCAGCTGACACTGAAACAGCTGTACTCTGCTTGCTTCCAATTCCTTACAAATGCCACTTGAACCTAAAATAATCATTAATAAAGTTAGGAACGGTTTAAATGAATTACAAGAGTGTTCATAGTGAGCTGTTTACATTAAAGTTCTTACATAAAAACAACAATTAGAACTTTGCAGAAGTGCCCTTCCTTGTGAGTATTTGATTGTATTGTTAAAAACTAGCCTAGAGTGCGCCATCTGCTGTTAAAAACTAGCCTAGATTGCCATTTGCTGTTAAAAACTAGCCTAGAGTGCGCCATCTGCTGTTAAAAACTAGCCTAGATTGTCATTTGCTGTTAAAAACTAGCCTAAAGTGCCATCTAATGCTAAAAAATAAAACTATTCTACTGCACCATCTACAGTTAAAATCTGCTACATCTACATCTGCTGTTAAAAACTAGCATGGAGCGCCATCTGCTGTTAAAAACTAGCCTAGAGTGCCACCTACTGTTAAAAACGAACCTACAGCATCATCTGCTGTTAAAAGCTAGCCTAGAGCACTATCTGCTGGTAAAAACTAGCCTAAAGCACCATCTAATGCTAAAAAAACTAATCTAGTGCACCATCTATTGTTAAAAACTAACCTAAAACGCCATCTGCTGTTAAAAGCTAGCCTAGAGCACTATCTGCTGGTAGCCTAGATCGGCATCTGCTGTTAAAAACTAGCCTAAAGCACCATCTAATGCTAAAAAAACTAATCTAGTGCACCATCCATTGTTAAAAACTAGCCTAAAACGCCATCTGCTGTTAAAAACTAGCCTAAAACGCCATCTGCTGTTAAAAACTAGCCTAAAGCGCCATCTGCTGTTTAAAAACTAGCATGGAGCGCCATCTACTGTTAAAAACTAACCTAAAGCGCCATCTGCTGTTAAAAACTAGCCTAGAGTGCCATCTGCTGTTAAAAACTAGCCTAGAGCACCATCTGCTGTTAAAAACTAGCCTAGAGCACCATCTGCTGTTAAAAACTAGCATGGAGCGCCATCTACTGTTAAAAACTAATCTAGAGCACCATCTACTGTTAAAAACTAACCTGGAGCACCATATACTGTTAAAAACTAGTCTAGAGTGCGCCATCTACTGTTAAAAACTAACCTAAAGCGCCATCTGCTGTTAAAAACTAGCCTAGAGTGCCATCTGCTGTTAAAAACTAGCCTAGAGCGCCATCTGCTGTTAAAAACTAAGCTCAATATCTATTTAAGACAGAATAGCAATGCATTTTGAAAATCTTTGAATCAATACACAATTGATTTCTATTGATCGACAAATAAGCCTCATTTTTGAGCAGTTTGTTGTACAGTACTATTTAAAGACCTAAAAACACAAACATGATTTTTTTAAAGAAATATGTCTGCGCAACATACCTATTTCCAATTTCACTAATTTCCTTTAGCGCATAAATACGTCTAATGCAATCTAATTTGTACGATCTCATCTGTATATTTTAGTACAATTTGCTCATCCCCCAATGATGGTTAGGATTAAAGGTGAGGTCTGGGGGCACGCCTCTTTTTTTTTAAATTCGTACACTGTAATAGCTAAAAAGTTAAGGCAACTCAAACCGTTTGAGGAAACCGATTGCAACAAACCATTTAAGTAAATAACTAATGTATATGAGTACCGTGAACTTACTCCATTTAAGTTGGAGTAATGAGGTACTTAATTAACTCATCACCTTCAACACGGAGTACAAAACGCTTTCAAATGAGTAGAATTAACTTTCAGTCAATTTTAGGTTAACTACACTCATTTCATTTGATAAAGTTGACTGCTGGGTTTTACGGTGCTTGATTTGTAAAAAAAATCTATCATATAAATTCAAACAAATTAGTAATTTTTCTGATAATATGTAAAACACTTACATTTCCTCATGAGATTGGGCTGGTATTTCCATATGAACTATATTTCTGATGTAGTCACTGTAGCAGCCTCATGCTTGAGACTGACTCTTGTGGAACATAATTTGCCAAAAAAGCTCAAAGCTGTGTAAAAACAAGATTAAAGAGCATGGATGTTTCAGCATGTGTGGTTTTGTGTCATGTTTGCATTTGTTAACACTTGATTAGGTGTAGATTATGGTTTAGAGTCGGCTGACACAACAAACGACGCCCTCTTGTGGACATTTTATAAGAAACGTATAGCAAAATTTCCATTAAAAAAAAAAGAGAAACAAATTTCCAAAGAGCCCCTTCTAAATGTAAAGAATACTAAAGTTCTACAGCACTTCTATAATGCCAACCTGATTTCACCAAGTAGGACATGTTCCTGGATAAACATGTCAGTGATTCTCAACCACGTTCCTGGAGGCCCACCAGCTCTGCACATTTTCCACGTCTCCTTAAGCTGCGGTCACACTAGAGTTTAAGCTTGCGAAATTCTGTCATACGGCGCTGCGAAAAGGGGCGGGATTAAACAAGATGAATAGGCATTTAAAAAGCGAGCGATTGCTCCATGTTTTCAATTTCAGTTCAGAGAGGTCATGTTTTGATCCTGCATTGGTCTCACGCAGTCAAGTGATGCGATTTCGCAGGTCAGAGTTCACCAAGCTTGAACTTTGCACCGCAGCAACCTGCGAAACTCAGACGCATGACCCTGCGTTTCCGGTCTGACGGATTCGCGTGCGCATGAATGGAAGTCTATGGGGAGGAAAGTCCAGTGTGGCCGCGGCTTTAATCAAACACACCTGATTCATATAATCAGCTCATTAGTAGAGACTGAAAGAGCTGTAATCAGACCCCTTAGTTTTTCGCGATTCCGCGATCGCTGAATCCAACGCAAAATTAACAAAAAGTCGCAAATTTTTGCGATCCTGCAAAATTCTTAAATAAACAAAATAATTGCAAAAACTGTAAATAATCTCATAAAACATCAAATTCAAAACTATATAATTCTATTTATTTCAGTTTGCAATGAATAGTTTTACATGACTTATAGACGTTGCATATGCAGCGCACGTTATGTATTTGAGTCTCTCAAAAAATGACGCCTCCCCTGCGCCCTCACAATTATTACATTACATGGAATGGACATTGCTTCTTCCAGACCCTTTCAACTACAAGATATTATTTGTTACTAAAAAGGTAAAACTGATATTTCAGAGAACTACATTATTAACTTTTTTATTTTGTCTGGAAAATAGTTTATTCACAAACAAAAACTTTCAAATTCGCAGCCTTCGTTTTCACATTTTTTAATTGAAATTGATGTTTTTATAAAATCTCTTAAACTGGTTAAAAACAAGAAAAGTGATAGATTCTTGGATTATTATGATCATTATTTTGGAAATATCATGGATACATAAGTCCCGCTTTCCTCTTGCTGTATTTGTGTTATTTATTTATTTCTGTTTAACTTATTTTAATTTTTTTATATATATTTTTTTCTCTTTTGTGTTTTTTTATTTTTTATTTAATTTTTTCATTTTCATTTTTTTAGTGTTATTTGTGTTTCTAATATTATTTAACCTGATCTTTTATTATCATTGTTACTATCATTGTCTTTTTTGTGTAAAATTGGATTTTGTATGTTTGTTATTGAAGTCAATAAAAAAAATGGGGGGCGGGGGAGTTTTCAGCGTGTGCAGTAAGCAGAGCAGATGAAGCGCAAGCGATTTACATGTGAAGTCATAGCAAAGATGACATATAGACATCTTGTGGCGCGAATTGGGCGTTTTGTGCATTTGACACGCTTCAGACTGCAAAAGAAAGTTGGAGCAAACGGAGGAATGGAACAGGCAGGTGGAGATGAGGTTGGTTCAAGGGTGACGGCCGCTGAACGTGACCGAATTGAAGGACATTATTTGTGCTTTACATGTACAATATAGCTGGTATTATGATGTGCATCAACTCAATAAAATATTTCACTTAACTCTTTCCCTTCAGTTAACAAGAGAAAACACTTTTCCTGCCTTTGATGAGTTTTACGGTAATCTGTGTTTTAGCTGTATTGCATTAGTGGAAGCCCTAAAGCATATCCTATGTGTGACGATATCAGATGCTCCGGGGAATAAAATCTGAGAAAAAGTAAAATCATGGATAAAAATAATAGTACAAGCATGCTTTGGCTTAATCCCTATTGTTTCAGATCTAGTCTTGACAAGAGACCAAAATAAAGAAGCTTTATTTTTATGACTTGTGTCATTGTTTCAGATTGCACACCTAACATAGTAGGCTACCTAATATGGTAAATACATATAATTTTTTACATTTATATATATATTTTTAATTGCAAAATTGTCCGCAAATTTCTGGGAATTACCGCCACAAAATTTGCAAAATTATTGCAAAAAAAATCACAAAAAAATCGAGAAAAAATCTAGGAAAAAAAGGAGACATCCAAAATATGCAGTGCTGGTGGTCCTCTAGGAACATGGTTGAGAAACACTGATCTATGTCGATCCTGGAAACAAAATTCCAATCAGCCAATTCTTTGATTTTGGGAGTAATTTACCGTCATGGTTGGGTTTAGAGGTAGGGAATAGGTATTGATTACATTTTCAAACAAAAATGATCTTCTAAATGTTAATCCAGGATGGCATCTTACTTTACAAAATCATGGCGTGCGCTTCTATGATAATGGCACAGAGAAACAGTATCGTTGGAATCACTTTGAGAACGTTTTTTATTTCAGCTAACCAACAGCCAATCAGAGTTCATCCTGCTTTAAAGAGCTCAAGCATTATGCCATAGCATGCATTTGGGACCATCTTAAAGGATGTAAACAAAAACAATAGTCCCAACGTGTTTCCTGTTTTACATTTTTAATTTCTACAGCTTCCAAGAATCCAAAAAGAGCCACATATTGATAAATAATGTTATGATAGCTGTTTTAACATTAAGTTCTGATTGAATTGCCTCTTGTTAAAGTTTTGCAATAGTTTGTTAACAAGCAGGAAATGTTCATGGGCCAATGACAAGACATTGAAATGGTCTATATGCTGTAGTCAATGCTATCATATCGTTCTTGCTGTTAACAGGCCTTTAGCCTGTATTTTGTCAATTTTTTTAAGAGTTTAGACGTATAAAATGAATGTAAAAAGCATTTAATCTCAGCAATCTTGTGTATATTTACATAATTTGCTAGTCCGTTGACGTTACCTAAGTTATATAATCACTATTGATAATCAACTGCTAGATGTACATGCATGTTGCACCATATTGGCTGTTTATTACAGCTATGTGTGTGTATTTTATGAGTGTTCTTCTCCCTGCATTAGTATTAAGCACCACGGATGTCTTCCCTTTTCCTACCTCTGCCCCTGAGACAACAAATTATCATTACACATAGCAAAAAAAAAACAAACAACAAATCTTTTTAGCACCACAATGGGAACACACAACAACAAACAAGACAAGACATATCAACACATACACACACAATACTCTGAGGTTGATGATCCTAAATTCAATGAGTTTACACCAAAAAGAGAAGCATTATTTAGTTCGTCTTCAGTGTAATGCTGCTATGACGCCCCTCTCTTGATGAATTCTCATTCAATACCACACACACACGCACACACATATATATATAAAAGCAATTCAGCTGTGTGGAGCAAAGGTTGATACGCAAGCACCATAGAAACATGGATCACTGACAGGCAAACATACTAGCCTGCCCGCTAACAAGACAAGCAGCTTAAGTGAGCGCACTACTTTACATATTAATAAGCAGCTGGGCTCCATTTGAGTCATGCACATAAACTGCTTTGCGTTTTGAAAAGCTCGGGCCTTATTTAACATTGTTTATGTATGAGCGTACACTGATTAAAGATGAGTAACACTGCAAGTTTGATGTGACAGGGGATATTCGAGCGAGGAATTACAAGCAGATCGGGGTGGTGTTTTCCTTGTCAAAACTAGTAAAGAGGTATAACTGCGCCCCAGTTGGCGTCACGTTGCAGTCGAGGCAGGAAAGCGGGTCGGCGAAATATTGACTCTTCAATGTCGAAGCCGATCCCTCATGTGGCAAATTAATTTCGAATCATCGCCATCAAATGAGACAAATTCAACAATATAGCGTGCGATGGGCTAAAGCGGCCTGCGGAGCGGATGACACAGAAGTGATGCATTTGTTTTTCAGTCGGAGCAGTTCTCGGAAATCTAGTGGGTCGCGCCTCATAATTTAATCCACAGGTGAGTAGAGTATAAAGACAGACAGAAAAAGACTCTTCCCTTTGATAAATGTGCTTAGTTGGTCTCGGTTGGCATCCTTGCGTAGCCATCTTGGAATTGAGGGCTTTGGAAACCCATCAGATGTTCAAGAGTCATTTGAAAACATGCCACAAAGACACCGCTTACACATTACTCAATAAATATCACTTGCGGTCTTGATTTGTTTCTTTTTTTTTTAGCTGGTAAGCAGTGCGTTGAGGCAGATCTGTATTAGCCGCTAAAACACACTGTTCCGACGTGAAATCCGAACTTTTGGTTGTTACTCCCAAAGTCTGATATGGCGACATCGATGAGCGGAAGGAGCTCTGATCGCGGAGAGTTGATCTGGAGAATGGTCATCTCTTGACCCTTTCGTGTCTGTGGAAAAAAGAATGAAACGTGAGATGAATGAAGACTTTCCTGGTAGTGCTGGGCAATTTCATGGCATATTGTTACAGTAAAAAACATTGTCAAATGTAATATACTGTTGAAGTCAGAATTATTAGCCCCCTTTTGAATTTATTTTTCTTTTTTTAAATATTTCCCAAACGATGTTTAACAGATCAAGGAAATTTTCACAGTATGTCTGATAATATTTTTTCTTCTATTTCGGCTAGAATAAAAGCAGTTTTAATTTTTTTTTAAAACATTTTAAGGATTAGCCCCTTTAAGCTATATATTTTTTCGATAGTCTACAGAGCAAACCATTGTTATACAATAACTCGCCTAATTACCCTAACCTGCCTAGTTAACCTAATTAACCTAGTTAAGCCTTTAAATGTCATTTCAAGCTGAATAGAAGTGTCTTAAAAATATCCAGTAAAATATTATTTACTGTCATAATGGCAAAGATAAAATAAATCAGTTATTAGAAATGAGTTATTAAAACTAATATGTTTAGAAATGTGTTGAAAAAATCTTCTCTCTGTTAAACAGAAATTGGGGAAAAAAATAAACAGGGGGGCTAATAAATCAGGAGGGCTAATAATTCTGACTTCAACTGTATATATAGTTTAAGTCAAAATTATTAACCCTTCTGTAACTATTTCTTAAATTTAAGTTGAACAAATCAAGGAAATTTTCACAGTATTTCCTACAATATTTTTAATATTTCTGGAGAAAGTCTTAGTTTATTTCAGCTAGAATAAAAAGAGTAAAACATTTTAAAACCATTTAAAGGTAAATATTATTAGCCCCCTAAAGAAATCTCTAGCAAGTCCACAGAACGAAAAAAATCAATACATTTTTATGCTGCTTGACATTGCAAACTGATCATTTTTATTGAATCATTCTACTTTTAGTGTCGAGTCATAAACGCACTTGTTTGTAGACTAAGTAGTTGGACCGTTTTCTGACGTTTATTATTTCTAGTAATTTCTGAAACAATCGCAAAAACAAGCACACTTCCACATTGCAGAATAAGGTCATAACTGCAACATGTAAATATGTGGGTGTGGCTTACTCATGTGCAGTGTGTGTGTGTGATTCTGAGGCCCTGTTTACACTAATACGTTCATTCAATTTCTTTTTGGCTTAGTTCCTTTATTAATCCGGGGTCGCCACAGCGGAATGAACTGCTAACTTATCTAGCACATTTTTACGCAGCGGATGCCCTTCGAGCCACAACTCATCTCTGGGAAACATCCACATATACTCATTCACACTCATACACTACGGGCAATTTAGCCTATCCAATTCACCTGTACCGCATGTCTTTGGACTGTGGGGGAAACCGGAGCACCCGGAGGAAACCCACGCGAACGCAGGGAGAACATGCAAACTCCACACAGAAACGCCAACTGACCAAACCAGTTACCTTCTTGTTGTGAGGCAACAGCACTACCTACTGCGCCACTGCGTCGCCCACACTAATACGTTTTAGTTTTAAAATGCTTAACTTTGCTATGGTTACGCCATCCGTCCACACTACCGCGGAGTTTCCAAGCCCTGAAAACATAGCGATTTGAAAACACTGAAGAGGTTGTTTTGGTTTTAAAATGCTTCTGCTTCATGTCAGTGAACATGGAGGTGTAGCTGCAGACATTCGCTACCTGATTGGGGATTTTTCTCAATATATAGTACACAAAGTTCAGTCTTGTATCCTTGTAAGTTCAGACTTTGCAAGTTTGATATGGAAAACTAACTCTGGAGGACACAACGGGTAAATCTTCAAAGGGAACAGTGTACTTTATAACGTCAATCACATCACCCTGGCTACGTTGTTTCACTATCTTATAGGGGTGTGAACCTACACTGGTCTCATGGTTCGGTTCGGTTATGATTATCATGCTATCGATTCGGTTCTATTCGATATCTCGGTGCATCATGGTGCATTGACGATGCTTTCCATACATAATTAGATTAGATTTTTTTTTTATTAAAATGTATAAATATATAAACTTTTATATACTATTTGTAATACAATTTTGTCCTTTAATACAAGCAGTAATATATATGAACTGTACCTTTAATTTGACCTGCTCAAAGAAAACACTCTTTTTGAATGTATCAAACAAAACTCAAATACATGCACAGAAGACAACATGAGCATTCATAACAAATAAACTAATGTAAATCTTATCCTGCTTGCTTTTTGAGCGCTGTCAAACAAGGTCTTACACGCCTACGACTGGTCATTGGCTGCGTCCGAAACCGCCGACTACTCAGTAGGTACTGCATTTGAATTTAAACGTACTACTCGGTCGTTAGAAAAGTACGTTCTATTCAGTATGAATGTGAGCAGTATGAATGGAATTCGGAAGTACTACATCCGCCATTTTGTCATGGTCACCATGTCAGTTGCGTCGCTTCACTCCCATTCATGAATTCTCTCGCGGGGCATCATGGGATAGTGCAGCATACATGGGATGCGCACTTCAGAATTACTTCTCGCATACTGATTTTCGAATTCTATGAATTCGGACATACTACTCGGCTCGCATACTGATTTTAGCGTACTGTATAGTATGGAAGTATGCTGTTTTGGATGCAGCCACTGTCTTCACCCACTCAACAGAAAGGGCTGCGATTGGCTTTAAAAAAAGAAAGCGATGTTCACCGATGAGTGGCGCGGGTAGAACAGCCGAGGTTACAGTCTATATGTGCATAATACCCGATTATCACAGGTAATCCATAATACACAATGGAGAAAACTTGCACCTCAGGTGTTTAGTATGGCTTTAACAGCCAAGAGGAAAGGAAAAGTTACCACACAAACACGCCAGGGGATCAAATGTCCAAAGTGAGAGAGAGAGAGAGAGAGAGAGGCAGAGATGGAGCATTTTCTCCTAGTAGTGAAATAGCGGCTCGTGTGCTGTGCCTTCTTCAGTGTCAATGAAAGACTTTCCAGCAAACTCACAAGCAGTTGAACTGTGCATATTTATCTACCTTTTAAGAAGTAGGAGCGTTTTATTTACTCGCCCTCGCCTCCTTCGCCATAGTATTCTACTGCGACATCGCGCATAGGAGATAAATGACGTCAGTACATAATAACCGGTTATGATTATTACTGAACCGATATGGAATTGTCCCCATCTGCATCGTGGTGCACCGAAGAAACAATTAATGTTGACACCCCTACTCTCTAAAAAATAAAATAAAAACATGATAGTGTATAAGGAACTGCCTATTTTCATTTTGATATTAACAACTTAGCAGACACCAAAAAATGTTAAGGCATCATGTATCTACATATTTATATGACCGTCATCTTCAATGTATATATTTATATTTTTTTACAAAACTGAGCCTATAACATTACTGCCTTCATTTTCATTGAAAAATACAAAACATACCCTCTCTTTTACTGAATGTCAATTTTAATAATCAATAATGGCAATTATAAACATATAACATACAATAAGTTTATACAATATAGGAAATAAAGGCAAGCAATGTTTATGAAGCATATTCATAAAATATGAATATATTAATTTATCTTTGCGCTCAGCCAAATCATGTTACCTGAGAACAAGTAATAGATTCAAAAGACCAAAGTCAGGGAATATGTTGTTAGATATAGGCAAGATTAATTAAATATCATGTACGATAACTATAGTGAGATGAGATCCAGCAGTAGATCCTTGATGAAATGTCCGATATGTGCTGCTCTTACCTGGGTAGATGGGCTCAAGGCACCCACTGACTGCCTGGAGCTCAGTCATGCGCATACGCTGCAGAGCATGTCAGAGTGTGTGTGTGTGTGTGGTCACGTGATGTGTGTTTTGAGCAGCGTAGTGTGGACGGAGATCTTTTCAGAAATGCAAGATGAAACGCCAGTGTGGACGTGGATCGTTTTCATTGTAAAACGCCATTTTAAAACTAAAATGCATCAGTGTAAACGGGGCCTGAGAAAGACGCTGCTCATAAAACTGAGGGGATTTCTGACTGGAATGCTCGTAGTAAGGTCAAAAATCAGAGTTTACTTTTGTGATTTATTTAGATTAACTGTTTTGGATTACTGACTTGAAACAGCGAATATGAGTATAGAATAACTCTGTGTACAATATCCCACAGTAGGTTAATCAACCTCTGCTGACTAACAGCATCCCCCAGGTCCTAATGATCACCCTGTAACATGACTTTTTCACACACTGTAAAAAAAAATTATTCTTGTCTTACATTTTTTAGTTGAATCAAATGAACTTTTCCAATTATTAAACTTTGTATACAGTAGTTAAAAATGTTGAAACCTGATTAACTTATTAAATTAAGTTAAAGTAACATAAAAACATTTGTTGTCATTGCTTTTTGTCATATACTTTTTTACAGTGCATTAGACTAGGAAAATGAAAGTCAAATACACAAGTAACAGGAAGTTGTGTCAAAAAATGCTTAGTCTTATTTGAGATACTGGTCAAAATATCAGAAAATTGGATTGACTTATTGACTATGACACCAGTCTTCCAGAGCTTAATTCAGTATCTGCTCTATTAATCCCTTTTCTTTACATTATCGCTCCCAAGCAGCCTCCCGCTGGCTCTTAGTGCTTGCTTGCTCCATGAGAAATTTACTCAGGAGCTGCTGTTACATTAAAATGAAGAAAAAAGTTAGTTCTATCTAGGAACAAAGCATAAACTGGGGTCATAAAATCACGTCAGATTTAGATTTTTTTTTTTTGTAAGAAGCTAACACTTATGGGGAATAAAAAATGCAAACCTAAATGAAACTGAAAATTAACATTTCTCAAAAACCCTCAGAAAAGATCACTCCTTTTGGAGTTTGAAAAATACTTGCAAACCATATTTGGCATCCCTACTATATTTAACAATAAAATAAAATAACTAATTTTCATTTCAAAGCCTTTTTGATCATTTTCTGCAATAACTATCCATTTAAATAATGGGTAGTTATCCATAGTATAATCTTAAAATATATCGTTACCATGAAGTAAAAGTTAATCATACCTTATGGTCATACCACCCACCCTTATTTCCTGATTTAAGTGCCTACTTAAGGCTTTTTATAGTGTATTTTTTATGCTCTTGAAATGAATTGCTGAGCATTTTGAGTCTGCATTAAACTCCTGCTGAAATAAGCTTATTTGGGTGCTATTTTAGAATTAGAGGCTTCTGATTGTTTTTAGCTCCTCATTTGCCCCAGACGAAAGACTAATTTGGTGATTCATTAAACTCCAAGAAACTAAGTGTGGGAGTTTTTCTGTTTTTCCTAAGGACATGTTAAATGAATACTTCCTGTACGGATTAAATTATTGTTTACAAACAAACACAGTGATGGCATTACCAAGTTCTTCAGACACCTGAAGTAATGGCTGCATCAAGAGCAATGATATTATTGACCTTATTCTTCAGGTATGAGCGGGTGCAGAATCTTTTTGGCTCAAGACTTCCTCTCTCATTAACTTCCATTGATTTTTAGACGTTAAAATGGCTCGATACGCTGCTTGATGTTGCAAACTGATATTTTCTAATATATTATTCTACTATGTGTATAGTCATGGACACACTTGTTTGTAAAGCAAGCGGGTTGAACATTTTCTGCCGTTTATTATTCCTAGTCATCTCTTCCATAGGCAATTGAATCGGAAGTTCTAAAATAATCGTGGAAACGGGCACACTTTCGCATTGAAGAATAAGGTCAATACAGTGCCTGAAAATAGTCCCCAGTTTGGACCTTGCTTATTACACCCAAACTAGAGTTCCTAGATATACAGACCTAAAAAAAGCTACTTTTAATTTTCTTTCAGTCTTAGTACATAATGTAGATATGAAGGAGTCAAGCTTTAAACAAGGAATTGATCAAAACTTTTTTAATATTTTGAGCGAGATGCTAATCCTCTAATCTGATTCAATGCTTTATGCTAAGCTAAGCTAAAAGTGCTCGTGCCACATCGGCTGAGTGGACTTAAAAATGGTAAAACTCAACTCAACTCTAGATGTCACTATCACCAGCAATCCAGGTTTGCAGATAGCTGGTATACATGCACCATCACCTAGACTACAATTCTGTCACTTTATGAGCTACAAATACCATCATGCACCTCACACACACCTGTTTTGGATCTCAGATCATTGCACACACACAGCTGGTAGCTCATCTAAGACTGATTACACAGACTATATAGACTGCTCACATCCCCACACACTTGGCTGAGTCTTGTTGTTTGTTTGTTAACCTGCCAACATTACAAAGCATTTACCTTGTCTTGTTTTTCCTGTGCCGTGTTTCTTGACGGTCGCTTTGTTTATTGTTTATGCTGTTAGCCACCCAGACCAATCTATTTGCCTGTGACCCGACTACTCTTTTGGACTGCTCTGTAAGATACTGTTTGCTCTTTTGACCGTTGCCTACTGTTCTAAATAAATACTGCACGTGGATCTTTAACTCCGTTGTCCAGCATCCTTCAGTGACACTAGGTGACTTGTAAAATAAGCATATTCCACCAAAAGTGGAGTAATTGAAATAAATATAATGAATAATTTTAATATAAATACAGTTGGAGTCAAAATTACTTTTCTTTTTCAAATATTTACCAAATTATGTTTAACAGAGCAAGTAGTTTTTCCACAGTATTTCCTATACTATTTTTTTCTTCTGGAGAAAGTCTTGTTTTATTTCAGCTAGAATAAAAGCAGTTTTTAATTTTTTTAACCATTTTAAGGTCAATATTAGCCCACTTAAACAATATTTTATCCAGATTGTCTACTCAACAAACCATTGTCATACAATGACTGGCGTAATTACCCTAACTTGTTTAGTAAACATAATTAACCTAGTTAAGCCGTTAAATGTCACTTTAAGCTGAATACGAGTGTCTTGAAAAATATCTAGTAAAATATTACAGTGCATCTGGAAAGTATTCATATTGCTTTACAGCAAAGGCTGTGAATACTTATGTACATGTTATTTTTCAGTTTTTTTTTTTTTATAAATTTGCAACAATTTCAAAAAATCTTTTTACATATTGTCCTTATGGGGTATTGTGTGTAGAATGTTGAGGAAATAAATTAATTGAATCCATTTTGGAATAAGGCTGTAACATAAAAAAATGTGGAAAAAATGAAGCGCTATGAATACTTTCGGAATGCACTGTATGTACTGTCATCATCGCAAGAAAAAAAAAAAATAAATCAGTTATTAGAAATTAGTTATTAAAACGATTATGTTTTGAAATGTGTTGAAGAAATCTTTCTGTTGAACAGAAAATACAGGGAGACTAATAATTCAGAAACTAATAAATCTGACTTCAACTGTACATATGAAATATAATTGAATAAAATATAATTGAACAAATTTTAATGAATATAGTAATAACAATAAATGACGCCAACTTATCCAGCATATGTTTTACGCAGCGGATGCCTTTCCAGCCGCAACCCACCACCGGGAAACATCCACTCAATTACACACTCCGCCACCGTGCTGCCCTTTTGGTTTTGTTACCAAAACCAAAATACAGAGAGCCACTTACATCTATCTGCTGAAAAACATTATTAAAACCGTTCAGAACATCACACGATGTCTGCAGAAGTTGTTTTTGGTGGAGACCAGCAGACATTATCACTGTTTGCACTGGGTCAGTCCCGCTTGTCGCCAAGGTAGATGATACAGAGATATACACACACAAATGATCTAGGGCTGTCAAAATTAGCGTGTTAACGCACACGATTAATTTGAAATATTTAGCGCGTTAAAAAAATTAACGTAATTAAAGCAGTTGCAGTTTTTTTATTTCCTGTTGAGGCCAATGTGTGTTTAACGTACAAAGAAATATGGATAAGACCAAGGAAGCGCTTTTAGAAGGAAAATTTCAGTATAAAACAATTAACGTCCCATCACCAGGCTATTCAGCGTTTTCTACAGAGTTTCATGCAATTTTGGGTGTTTCATTTTTAATCTTTAGACCTTTATCTTTTTAATTGCAGTTCAGCAGTTCACTTTTATTCAAAATCATCTTGTTCATGCCTTGTGACAATTATTGGATGAAAATATGAAGTAAGGACTGCTGGAAGAGTGCTGTTTTAATGGAATTTGATACCGCATGGTGAACGGAAAGAAAAACCTCCGCATCTCGGGACTCAGGTGGTCCTTTAAGGTAATTAAAAATCGCTGCTTACATGGTAGACTCTTAATCGTATTATCTTAATCATAAATACCGAGTATTGGTGTCCATGTAAATGTACTCAGTGAAAGTGCCAGATGATGTCGCAAGCTGTCAAAGACAGCCCATTCCTCTGCCTTTAATTTAATTTCATGCGCCCTCAAATGTTTCATTAAGTTTGACGTGTTTCCCCGCTACACGCAACTTTTGTAAAGCGTCTGCTTCACGTTGCGGTGTCAGAATCCTTGCTTGTAAAATACAGTCATACTTTAGAATGCTTAGTTTAAGCAAATTTGATGAACGCGAATGTGCGTGTTGATGAATCTGAAGTGAGTCGCTCACCGGGTGCGCTGTACTCCGAGCATTGTCTGTGTGTGTGTGTATATGTGTGCGTTTGTGCGTTTCCTAGCAACAAGAGCAAACGTCTGACATTGCTGACTGTGTCCAAAGTCTCTTTAAGGCATTCTATATGTATTCTATAGTCTTTGCGGTGTCCGTATCCCTCAAAGCTGATTAGAGTTAAATGTTTAGAGATGGTGTGACCAAAGTCCCTGTAAGAAGTCTATAGTCTTTGGTATGTGCCTTTGATGTACCCCTTGGCCACAATGTGCCCCGATAATGTCAATAGACTGGACTGTCTTAGCAACTGGCTAAATGTTAAGGAGGACTATGCAAAATTGTTTCTACTTTATAATTAATGTTCTCAGCTTGCAATACAACTTTACAATGAGCACAATTGTTTGCATTCAATACTTTATTATTATTATTATAATTTTTAATTTTCCATATCTGCAATGCCTGTATTTTGGATTTTCTTTTTGTAGTCCACTTAGAATCCAACATGAAAATAATTTTTGTTTGTTATTGGCATTGATTGTTTTAAAATTCAAATGGCACTTACATGCCTGTGTTTTATTTATGTCATAAATATGGCTTAATATCATGATTAATCACAAAAAAGTGTGATTAATTAGTTATTTTTTTAATCAATTGACAGCCCTAGATTGAACATTATGAAAGCTAAAGTTTGTTGTGTAGTTAGTGGTTCACTTCAGTTATTTGGTACGATTGCATTCATATCTGCCTCTTTCAGGCGGACTCGGGTACGGTTCCCCGCTGCGCACCAGAGTTCAGAAGACAGCGTTTACACTAGCTAAACCTACCAAACTCTGACGTCAAATGAACCCAGGTGCGAACCAAAAGTGCTAGTGTGAAAGCACCCTAAGTAATGTCACTAAGCTACTAAATAAAAAATAGTCAGTGTAAACAAAAAAAAATGAAATAAACACCAAACTTTTGAATGAATGCATAAATCTCAATCTCATTATAACACCAGTGCTGCGCATTGTCAAATGCTATTGCATTAAGTCTCTTAATAAAACACCTCACCTGACATCCATCATAAAGCGCAGTAACGAAGGGTGATTTGTCTTGCGTCATCTCCTCATCGTTGCTACCACGAAACCGCAAGGCATGTTGATGATTGTGGTTGGACATGTCATACCAGCCGATGGAGTTCTGGCAGCTAAAGGTGAACGCCTGCGTTGCTGTGGCACTGAGAAGCTTCAAGAAGGTCATCTGAACCACAGGAACTGGGTTTCCCTCAGTGTCAATGTAGGAGAACTGCATCATGGGTAAAAAAAAAAAAGAATTACTCAGCTTAATCAAAGCCAGTCCCGTAGACACATTTATCGCACACCATCCATGCAACTCTTACAATTTATTTCTAATAAAGCCAGGTGAGAGTGGCATCTGCCTACCTAAATCTTCATAACAAGGTCAGATGTCATGCTTTGCGAACGAGACAGGCCTTCGCTGTTAGTCTCAAGCATTATTTAATGAGTTAAGACGGATGGAGGTTGCTAGCGTGCACTCAAGAGAGTTTGGCCCGAGGCGCTTCAGATAGAGCCGCATATAAATTCCATCATACCCCTTCTTCTAGGCCAGACATAGCATTTATTTTTTATTTCCATCAAAGACAGGCACTCATTGAGTGATGCATCTCAGCTGATTGTTTGACAGTTTAGACAGTCTCTTTCACTATTTTTCACCATTAATTTGAGAGTAAAACGCCTGCATAACAGCTGCTCTATTTATTACATCAGACAGCATGCCGCTAATAAACCATTGCCCTTTTTTTTTTGTTTATCGGCAACAAGCGATTGATAGTCGAAATGAGTACAGATTCAGAGTTGGTGCTGCATACATGCAGGCAGTTGAAAGAGAAAAGTACCTGTTTGCCCTTTCTGTACTGGCTGTACCAACTGCCCGGTTTTTCTTTGTTCCAGGCGGCCAGCTTCACCTGTATTGAGAGACACGGAGACAGATCAGACGTGTTTTTTTTTTCCTTCAGACCCCAGAAGGCCTGCTGAACTGAGACTGCATGAAGACGTGTGTGGTGTACGTGAGTATGGTTACCATTTCAAATCGTTTATCTGGGTGCAGGCAGGTCTCCCCCTCCGCCGTGAAGTTGCAGAAAACCCTGATGGAGTCTCGATGGCAGCCTTGGTTTGGGTCAATCCAATATTCACCTAAAAGGGGGTGGATCGTTTGGTTAAAACATGTGTGGCTGGGTGGAATAATGTGAGGATTCACCATTCAAAGTTTTTCAAAGTTTTTTTTTTATTATATAAACACACAAAGTATGTAAATTAGAATCATCACTGATTTCCTAATACACAGTGTTACAGTATTTGCCAAGGATAAATGGCATTCACAACTAAGAATTCCTTTTAAATTACAATTCAAATGAAACAGATTGAAAATTATCTGCATGTAAATGAAGGCCTTCATTTAGTTCAAACCATAGCTATTTCGCAGGAAATATTTCAGATTTCTTGCTATCTAAAATGACTTATTTTATGGTGTCCTTTCTCAAAATGTTAGCGGCAGTATTTGTGACTGATTAATGGGATATATAGAGCAATAAATTACACTACCTGACAAAAGTCTTGTCGCTTATCCAAGTTTTAGGAACAACAAATAATAACTTGACTTCTAGCTGATCATTTGGTATCAGAAGTGGCTTATATGAAAGGCAAGGGCCTCTAGATTACGCTTATTTTACCTAAATAAAATATGATCATGCCTTGATTTTTAATTATTTAATTAGGACAGTAAGGTCTGACTTTGCTTAGACAAAAGTCTTCTCACTTAACAGAAATAATGTACAGTATAGAATATAAAGTCATGGTGCAGTGGAAAAAGATTTAATATTGTGTATGACTCCCATGAGCTTGCAGCACTGCATCCATACATCTCTGGATTGACTCAAATAACTTATTAATAAAGTCATCTGGAATGCCAAAGAAAGTGTTCTTGCAGGACTCCCAGAGTTCATCAAGATTATTTTGGATCTTCAATGCCTCCTCTATCTTTCCCCAGACATGCTCAATAATGTTCATGTCTGGTGACTGGGTTGGCCAATCCTGGAGCACCTTGACCTTCTTTGCTTTCAGGAACTTTGATGTGAAGGCTAAAGTATGAGAAGGAGTGCTATCCTGCTGAAGAATTTGCCCTCTCCTGTGGTTTGTGATGTAATGGGCAGCACAAATGTCTTGATACCTCAGGCTGTTGATGTTGCCATTCACTCTGCAGATCTCTGGCACATCCCATACTGAATGTAACCCCAAACCATGATTTTGCCTTCACCAAACTTGACTGATTTCTATGAGAATCTTGGGTCCATACGGGTCCCAGTCGGTCTTCTGCAGTAGTTCAACTAGAAGTCAAGTTATTATGTGTTGCTCTAACAACTGAGATCAACGACAAGACTTTTGTCGGGTAGTGTATGTTTAGTTTCTAGTCTATAAAAGCCTTATGATTCCTTTGCATTTGTTCTCCAAATTTCTATACAAGTCAAACTGACCTGCTTTTGTTTTGTATTCTCACTATAAATCAAATGGAAAATTAAAAGTCTAATGCATCAAGTAGCCTAAAATAAGAACAAATCAGAGCACACTTTGTCTGTCATGTTTATTCTGGATTAAAGTGAAACAAATGATTGGAAATGAATACTAAATGTTGCCACTCAGAGCACATGTGAGAGGGAGAGAGTACACTTATGAAAATAGATGTGCATCATTGGCATCTGTTAGAAGTTTTGCGGTTGATAAAATGCAGATGATTAGAAGAGGCTTTGGCTGAATGTACACTATGTTGCGATTCATGTTACATGACAAGGGTCACACATGGACATAAAGCACACCTAAAAAGCATAAAAGCTAAAAGCATAATCTATTACCTTTGCCTGGCTTTGCAGATAGTTTTTAATGATTTCCATATGGATGATGCGACATTTTTTCAGACACGGAAACTAATTTACTAGTAGGAGAAACACTGCATGCCCTAAATGTCCGTAAGATGACATAAGGCTGGGTGACATGAGAAAAATCTCTGAACACGGTATAAGTCATCTCATATCTTAATAATGATATCTATCACAATATAGGACCTTTTCTATATATTCAATCAATTAATAGATTGTATACATTGACCACTATGAATTGGAGAAATTGGAAATTGATAAAATAAACATCGAAATTGGAATAAACAATTTATTTTTTACATTTTAAATGATATACTCAAAAATCTACTCATTCATATGTGATTTAAATTATTTAGTTACGTAAATACATTTATAATTTTACTGCTGACCTTACACCTACGCTAAGACATGAACCCATAAGCTACCCATGACATTAAACTTGTTACTAACATTACCCATACCCACAATGTCCTTGCACAGCAAAAAAATCTGAGTACATTTAACTCAATTTGAGTTTAACTTAACACTCCTTGGGTGTATATATGACTCCCTCCATTTTGGAGTTAAAATAACACTTTCTAAAGTGTGAAATTTGTACATTACTCTCAGAGTTCATTTTAACAGTAAGAGTTTATTCTTACATCGAACTGGACTGTGTGTTACCCTTCAAAGTGTTAATATATTACCTTTTTTCCTATATTATCAATTGGTGTGTGTGACAGATAACAGTGATCAAATATGTTGAAAGCTGTTTTAATTTATTAACTGTTCATTAATCTTTTCAGAAATAATTTCAACACATTCAACTCTTTGTATTTTAAAATGCAACAAGACGTGTTTCAAGTTTAAATAAAACATACTAGATTGATCACTGTTTGTCTGAAAGAACTGGTTCAAGTAAAAAAAAAATAGACTTCCCATCACTAGTGGAAAAAACACTGCATATTGGGTTAAAGGTTTAACACTGAAAAAAAACTCTTAAATATACACTCTTTCACACTTGTAGATTAAAATGTACTTCAGTTTTAACACTGAACAACACCAAAAAAAAAAAAATCACACTGTATATTTAACACTGGAATTTTTGCTGTGTGGTATAGTTTAAAGGGCACCTATGATGAATATCATCTTTTGTAAGCTGTTTGGACTGAACTGTGTGTATGTATAGTCTACTGTCATACTGGAGTGATATAAACCCAACAAGTCTCTTGTTTAAAATATCCTGACGTTAAAATAGGACCCAAATCCCAGTGATTTTGAGGCCCACCGCAACATGGTGTAGGAGTGCAGTTTTTCCCCACCCACCGAATTGATTGACAGTCACAATGTTTCTATAATAACATGTATACGCATGTCCACAGAACATTTTTTCGCAAATAAATTGGGATTCAATTATTTGTTACAACTCTCTGTGATTATTAAAAGTTTTATAAGTTTAAATCGTTTTTAATACAACAAAGACAGTAAAATCGCTATGTAATTATTAACCGCTATAATCACCTGGTGTCCGTAAACGCGTATATATATATATATGTGTGTGTGTGTGTATGTGTGTGTGTGTGTGTGTGTACTGCAAATGGCATTTGTGTGGGACTCATCATTTCAGAAAGGCTTGAATAAGCTCCACTGCAAATACATCAAATAAACTTACTAGGTATTTTTGACTAATGAGTTGTATTTCAGCTTCATCCGAGTCTGTCTCTGTCACTGTGCTGTTTGTAATCTGACGTAATACATGATAAGAAGCAAACAGGCACGTGAGAATGGTGGGTGGGGAGAAGCAGCTGGATTTAAAGCCACAGACTACATCAATAACCACTAATGGGCAGATTCTGAAGGCTAAAATAAATTATAGAATGGATATTTTGAGCTAAAACTTTACAGACACATTCTGGAGACACCAAAAGCTTATCTTATATCTTGTAAAATGCCCAATAAATCGGTGTTGGAAGTAATGCGTTAAAAAAGAAATGCATTACAGTAACTAATTACAAATAACTAATTACTGGAGTTAGGCATAACTAATAAATATTCAGTCAAACTTTACTCAGTAATTAAGCTTTTGTTATGTAAACATTACGCATCCATTCAGGGGCGGATTTAACCAATAAGTGAGGAAAGCAGCCGCTTATGGCCCCAGGGATTTAGCCCCCCCCCCAATCAATACAAAGAAGCCTATATTAATTATATAGCTCTTTTATACATTTGTTATATGTTGTAAAATCTGTCTATAACCATTAGTATTTTAATGTTATTAATTCTTTTCAAAACCGGGAGCCCCTATGAATAGGGGAATGTTTGTGAGCTTGTTAAGAATGGGCCTGTTTAAATAAAAGAAAATGTATTATTATTCAATATTATTTAATATTATTCAATTAATATGAAAAATGATGACAAGATTAGCCGATCATCGTTACTATACAATGTGAAAAATGACAGTTCTGTGTGTTATTGCTGTTGCATCTTTGGTAACTTGTCCAATAAGTTCAGTAGCGATGGGTACAATTTAATTAATTTAATTTTACATTAAGAAGATAAAGGTTCCACTTTAAATATATATTTTAACATGCAGTTTATTTACAATAATAATAATAATAATAATAATACTACTACTACTACTACTACTACTACTACTACTAATAATAATAATAATAATACTAAACGAATCTACAGAGAAAAAAAAATACAGAAAGAGAATGTTTTGAGTTTCAATGGGGTCTCATACCTGGAAGTCCGCCCCTGCATCCATTACAACACTTTTTTTCTCAAAATGCAATTGCTTAAAGGCAAAAATGACAGCAAGACTGCAACATGTTAAAGTCACAGTATTAAGTTTTTACCACAAGAGGGTGCATATACAAAACAAACAAAGGCATAGTTTCATGATACCGTGACCAAGTATGGAATCATGGGAGTTTTACAGTACTCTGGCAAAAATCTTGTTCATGCATGAGCTAATGCAGTGTTTCTGATGGGTCTTGACCTGAAAGTGGGTCAGCTAAACCATTTTGAGTGACTCGTGAAGTGTTTTTGTGATGCACAAGGTTAATTTTAAAAGATGTGTGTGAAAGCTGTTGCCGCTGCTATCAGATGCGGTTCATGAGGAAAACGTGTTCTCCAAAACACCATTTCAGAATTCGTCAGTCTAAAGCATCAAGTTCATTTTAAATGGGAGAAATGCAGAAAGCAGCAAAATCTACACGCTGTGCTTAAGCACATAAAGTCCTGCCGCAACAACATTAACCCACGTTGTTACCTTATATAACCTAGTACTTTCTTGGATAAGTACACATTAAGTGCACATTAAAAGAATAGTGCACCCAAAACTGAAAATTCTGTCATCATTTACTCACCCTTCACTTGTTCCAAGCCTGTTTGACTTTCTTTCTTTCTCTTGAACCCTAACACAATATTTTTTGAAGAAAGCTGGAAACTAATAAGTAACCATGAAAACGGTATGGAAACACATAAATAGTGAGTAAATTTTCATTTTTTGTGAAGTACTGTATCCCTTCGAGTAAAACCAAAATGTATCACCACATTAAATGCTATTTTTAACAAAATAAAGGAAGATTTGTCTAGTCAAAATTTAAATATTGTTTAGATCTATATACTCACCGGCCACTTTATTAGGTACACCTTACTAGTATAGGTTGGACCCCTTTTTGTCTTCAGAACTGCCTTAATCCTTCATGGCATAGATTCAACAAGGTACTGGAAATATCCCTCAGAGATTTTGGTCCATATTGACATGATAGCATCTTGCAGTTGCGGCAGATTTGTCAGCTGCACATCTATGATGTGAATCTCCCATTCCACCACATCCCAAAGATGCTCTATTTGCTCTATGCTCTACACTTACTGTATATCACCTTTCTTCCCCATTCTGATGCTCGGTTTCAACTCCAGCAGATCTTCTTGACCATGTCCACATGCCAAAATGCATTGAGTTACTGCCATGTGATTGGCTGATTAAAAATTTGCGTTATCGAGCAGTTGGACAGGTGTACCTAATAAAGTGGCCAGTGAGTGCATAATGTAAAAGTGTAGTGCAGACAAGCGCACATGTTTCTTTTTTTTTATCTTAGTGGACTAGAGTAATGCTAGGGTCAAAAAAGTGTGTCATACAGTCGTAGTCTATAGCATCTTCCACAACCAAACCCTCATTACTGGCCTGCAAGATGGTGAATTGCATTGTGCAAATTCCATTCAGCTTAGATCTGCATAATTCCTTTAGTGAACAGACAGAGTATGCAAATAAACCAGCACAGGCACAATCAGCAGGCATTCTAAGTGAATCCCCCCTATAAAAGCAATTCATTAGCTATAGGGAAATGTGTGTAAATTTGCTCACCGTCTTTATAATCGGGGTGACACAACATCAGCTCCTTGCATGTGCGGGCAGGACTCTCAAAGGTCCCGAGAGGTTTCCTCATGAGCTCCACCTCTGTTTTCATTGAGTTGAGTGAAGCGAACACCTCCTCCATGCCTTCCGGCTCATCCAGAGCTTCATCTGCCTGTAGGAAATCCTCCATGTTGAGCTGTACCGCTTCCTCTTCCTCGGCCTCTGCCCTGGACTCGCCTCCTTGTCGGTTCGAGTGTCTCCTTCGCTTTTTACGCCCCTCTCTGATTGGCAGTGGCTCAATCATAGTGGCTGGAGGGCCCTGGAGAAATGGAGTGATGGGAGATATGAGGAGACAAGATAAAAAGTAATGGACGGAAAAGTAAGGAGACTTTATGAGGGCTCACAGGTGGTCCAGGTGGCCCAGCAGGTCCTGTATCTCCTCTTCCACCAACGGCTCCCTTTCAGGGGAGAGAAACATAAACAGTTTAGTCAGGCATCCCGAAACTTGGCACTTCCCTCAAAGGCACCTGCCAACTCAGCGCTTCATATGGCGATTCGTTCAGAGGGATTATCCAAGTTGGAGCAGCAGGATACAACTCAGGCACTGCCAATGTATTTCACTCGGGTTTCATAAGAGAGGCGAGAGCTCAGATCAGAACAAACAAATAGCATATAGACAGAGAGAGGCTAAAAAATAAGATTGCAATGAAAAAAAAAAAGTATATATATATATATACCAACCTGGTCTCCTTTAGATCCTTTCTCACCTATTGCACCCTATAATTGATAAAGGAAATAACAGCAATGAAAAAAGGCAATATGCCTCACTTAGAAATTTAGAAAGAGCCCCTATTATGGGTTTTTAAAAATGACCTTCCATGTAGTGTGTAAAACAGCTCTAAGTGAATGAAAACATCCAGCTGAGGTTTAAATCTAAAAGTGAAGCATGTTTAAAACGATTGATTCTTTAGCAAAATATTTGACTCAGAGTCAAATAAACGAATCGAGTTGGGTTCGGATCTTTTGTTGGATCGCATCGACGTCGATACAGTACATCTCCAAGTATGTACTTCCAGTTCCGTTAAAATGTGCACGCGCTTTCCCTCCACACACTAGCAGAGGCGCGGGGGATCACGGGACTGATCATGACGCGGCGATGACGATCACTGACAGATGGAGATTCGGCTGCGGGCAGGACCGGAGCAAACTGAACTGGCGCTCTAGGCAAAAGATGATCATGCCACCCTCAAACTGAAAGTGAAAATGAGAGACGGGGTGTGATTGCATGTACGACAGTGAGAACCGGGGCGGTGGAGGGATTGTCAAGGACGAAAGTGAGAAGATATTACGGACGCTGCGTTTAACACGTTAAAAACGTGACATGTGCTTCTTCCTTTACTGATTTACAGTAGATGCGTTTCTGATCAGCGATCCTCTGCTGTTTGCCTTTTCTATGGCCACCATCAGCTGTTCCTTAACACATGTGGTGCAGTCAATTTTCAAAGTAGTCCAATTTTTGCCACTGTGTGGATTAATTCTGAACGTGTGTCGTTGTTATTGGGGTTAGGTTTAAGAGTAGAGCAATATGCTGGTCTTTAACTGCATTAATTCATTGCATTCCTGCATTGGGCTTATATACTCTCTGGCTGCTATTTCATAGCCATGGTGGGCATTTCTCTCTGTCTCATGCTGAACGCAGTCGACCAATCGTAACAGACTGGGTCATCGGACCAATCACCGCAGATTAGCTTCGCGTTAAGGAGGGGTTTGGGAACAAATTAATCGCTGAACGATTCATATGGGAGTCGTTGGGATAATTAGGTAAAAATAAATGCATATTTTAAGACAATGAAAGTGTTTTTTGACCTTGCACGCAATGTTGGAGAACCCTAAAACCAAAATATGACCATTTTTAATGCAAAATAGGGGCTCTTTAACATATACCTTTAAAAGCAGTTACTGTCCACAAAAAAACTAAAGATCAATCGATAAATGAAAAAGGAATTCATCTTAAAAAAGCAACTCACAGACAAACCAGGGGGTCCAGGTGGGCCAGTAGGGCCAGGGGGGCCACCAAAACCCTATGATCAACATATATAAAAAATACATTTCTTGAACTTGTCTAAAGATTTGGATGCTTAAGTTAAAACAGGTTAGTCATTCCTCCAGCAGGAAAATTGATTTTCTGTCTCTTTGGAAAGACACTACAATTTACCATTCATTGTAGAGAACAATCTTCTGGAGGGTACATAAGTCTGAATTAGTGAGCTGAGCAACTTGAAGGCAGAGCCAGTAGCAAACATCATTGCCTTGAATTGATGTAAGTGGTTTAGTTGTGTGAATAAAACATGCACAACCAAGATACAATTTCTATGTGGTACTAAGGTTAGTATTTGTCACTGAGTAACATTTAACCATTTTAATTAATGTACTTTTAACACTGTGAAGTGTACTAGCGATTAGAAGTGTTTTCTAATCATTGACCTACATATAAAGATTTCTTAACATCGCCTCAATGAGTTTGTTACTGGCTTTGTGATTTGGAATATTGCAACTTCCAACTCTATTTATACATATACATATACAAAAACCTCAGAAACAAATCTGAAGCTAAATATGGATTATAATTGCAGTGATGTATACATACACCATCTCCTTTGGTTCCTTGTATTCCCTGAATCCCAGGCAGGCCTCGATCTCCTTTCTCTCCCATTTCTCCTGGTGGTCCAATTAGACCAATCAGCCCACCATGACCCTAGACAACACAAAGAACAGCAGAGCTAAATATATGACTAGTGCAATGAACCATTACAATTACTACAAGGCATAATATCACAAGCACAAATTGTTTATGATATTTCACCATCAGCAAAGTGCCAGGATAGGAAGTTGATCTTTGAGAGTTTTATGCTACACTTTAGTAAAAGATGTACTATTCGGTTTCAAGCTGTTCAGTTACATTCTCCACTCTCTCAGGCTACATTGTTCGGGTGTTATGTAAAATATGAACATCTATGATGCAGTCAGGTACCATACCAATCATTGTCAAGTGTTTATGATGCTCTCATACCTTATCTCCTTTAATGCCTGGATCTCCTTTCAGTCCTGGTAATCCAGCTGGTCCCTATATAAAACAAAGCCAGTCGCATAGTTCAATTTCTCTGGGAGGAAGTATTTGCTGCAAGTTCAAAATCATTAGTCTTCTCTCTGCAGAGCACTATTTGATACAGTTGGAGATCGATATGGGAGAAAAAGAATTGGTAGAAATCGTACCATAGGTCCTGGAGGTCCCGTTTGCCCAGGGGGTCCATTTAACCCCTGCTCCCCCTAGAGATGAACCAGACAGTGTGATAAGTTCAAGACAGATTAAGTGTTCAGAGAGGTCAGTAATAACCGTGGGTGAGTTAGATATCTGCTATCCAGAGCAGATTTATGCACTGTAAAATAGATTCCCTCAGACTCACAGCAGAGCCTGGAATTCCACGCAAACCCTCTGGACCTGGGTTTCCTGGGTGTCCCTGTGGTCCAACAGGCCCTGTCTTTCCCATTGGACCTTCAGCACCAGCAGAACCCTGAGAAAGATAATAATGACAGTTAGGCCCAATCCCAATTTTATTTTTTCACCCCTACCCCTTCCCCTTGGCCCTTAAAACAGAGTGTGAAGGGGATGGGCTTCAAAATTTTCCCCGAAGAAATGGGACACCACTACACCACCTGCACACATCATCATATGTCATCGTGAGCTCTTGCTTCATATAAGATTAGACGATTTTATTTTTTGGTATTTATCATCAAGAAATCACTGAATGCATATATCATGTTATCATAAAGATATAATGTGGCAATAAGATCGTAACTATACTGTGCATTTACACCATGGCCATATTCATCTATGTAAACACACCAAAAACAACATTAACATTATACCAGACACTGTAAAAAGGGGGAATGACCTTTTTACAGTGTCTGGTATAATGTTAATGTTGTAAAGCCACTAGACTTTTCTGACAGGGTATTCCAGTGTCATCGAGTGTCTGAATGTTATGAGACTACTATACAGGAGTTATTATGGATTACAGATAGCGAATTTTAGCATTTTTTTTTTTATCATGAATATATTAAAACGTGCTTGTTTGTTGTAAAAATTCGTAATAATGACATAACATACTAATTTGTGGATCTCTTTACTTCTGGGTGCAGCTATACTGCCGTTGTGGTTCTAGGAAATTTTCTTACCCCTTGGTTTCGAGTGTGGTCCTGAAAAATCTTCGTTCGAAGGGGTATCTAACCCTTCCCCTTACCCCTACGCCTTCAAGCTAAAGAGAATTGGGACACTCTCACCCCTTCATGGGAACGTGCAAAACGAGGGGTAAGGGGAAGGGTTAAGGGGTAGAACTGGGATTGGGCCTTAGAGTTTAAAAACACACAAGTGTTTAGAGCAGGGGAGCCCAAACTTAGTCCTTGTGGGCCAGTGTCCTGAAAATTTTAGTTCCAACCCCAATCAGAAACACCTGGGCTAGCTAATCAAGCCCTTACTAGGCTTTCTAGAAACATCCATGTAGGTGTGTTAAGGCAAGTTGGAGCTCAAATCTGCAGGAAACCAGCCCTCCAAGACAGAGTTTGGGCTACACTGGTTTAGAGGGTCAGATTATTCAAGAAGACTCACCTTTGCCCCCTTTTTTCCTTGTTTCCCTTCTTTTCCCTCAGGACCTACATGACCCTGTGTGGAAGGAGACAGATAGTTAGATTAGTTCCCCGTATGGAAAGAATCTAGGACACAATCAAAACAGTGGCCAAACTGACCCTTCGTCCAGGTGGTCCTGGAGGGCCAGGCTCTCCGGAGGCGCCTTGGGGTCCCTGTTAACAGAATATTATTTTAAATTAGTTTCATAAGTCTACCCTTATAACAATATCACTAAGTGTTTGTTTACTCACAGATTTACCAGGTTCGCCATTATCCCCTTTAGCTCCAGGTCCACCATCAATGCCCTAAACAACATTTATTCAAATCACCATGTGATTTCACCTTTAAAATATGTCAAACTTGAAAACTGAACTAATGCAGGTGTTTACTTACATTAACACCTGGCTCTCCAGAGGGTCCAGAGTCCCCAGGGAATCCAAGGGGACCCTATTGAGGGAAATGAATAGTGTCAAAGTAAAATCATAATCATAGTTTTAACTATGGAAATCGTTACTCACTGGGTTTCCTTTGGGTCCATCTGATCCAGGTATGCCTCTGATTCCGGGGGGTCCTGCAGCCCCAGAGGGGCCGGTATCCCCCTTCTCACCCACCTCTCCTTTCTCTCCCTTGACATAAAAGCAACAGGGAATTTAATAATACATTGGTGGATAAAACAATAACTTGAATAAAAAGAAAAAACAAAAATAAATTACTTACAACCAGGCCAGTTTCCCCCACATTTCCTGGATTCCCTGCTTCCCCATCCTCACCCTAGAATGGGAGTGAAAGAGACAGACAAAGAGAAGAAAGCGAAACGAAAGCGATCATCCATCATAGTTAGGCTTACATGTTTACGTAGTTACAGAGGCAGTGCCCTCCAACAAATAAACACAACCTCCCCCATAAATCACATAACACTTGTGTATATATACAGAATGAGAGAGTGCTCTACCTTTTCTCCCACCACTCCTGGCTGGCCCACTGCGCCCGGCATGCCCTGAGGACCCTTGCCACATAGAACAAAACTGAGTCAGTTTTATACATAATGCATGCAAGACTGTCTCCTCTGCTTGCAGACTGTTGACATTAGAGTGATGAGATTACAGACTACCAAAGCACAGACTGTGTGTATATGTAATCACATTTTATTAAGCTAAAACGCCATATTGTTCAGCTTCCTCCTGGCTGAGGTGTTTATGGCTGTAGTGCCCGAGTATGAATGCCTCAGATGAGTCTAAACTGAAGTGGCTGCCCTGGTCTCTGGAGTCTTTCTGCTGAGTGCCTTTAAGTGAGGTGCACGCGTGAAGCCAAATGGATGACCACCATGTGTACACTAGCCGCTTTTCTTCGTCTCTCATCCTGTCTTATCTGCTATGTTCATAAGATGCCCACAATCAGACCCGGTGCACATCTCTTCAGCTCTGTGAGAGTGCTCTTGTATGGGTCACTGCCATGTCTATCTCTGTTCTCTCACTTTTCAATTATTAACACATGGGAGATGTTCAAAGGCGGCCATTAATAGAGGTAAATATAACTCTCTCAGGGATGATACTCTAATATTCCTTAATCATTCATAGAGAAGTAAATATAACTCTTGCAGAAGGATCACATCCCACATCTGGTTAATAATTTAATACTCAAAACCAGCAGAGGGTGGGCAGAAAGAGATACAGGGAGGATAAAAGACTGAAGAAAGAGGAATTAGATGTCGTATGTGACCTCATAACCGCCTGGGGGTTACTATTCTCAGTTTGCCAGTGTGGATACACAGAAGACATCCTTTGGAGTCGCGAAACAAAAACTCATTATTATGTCTCTGCAGCACTTGGGTGTTTAACTACAACACAAGCCCTAATCAGCTCTAATCTACTGTCCTGCACTTGAACCCTACAGCACAGCAGGGTGATAGACAGGAAGGAAAACACTAAGACACTTACCTCTCCTCCAATGGGTCCCAGGGGGCCACGTGGACCATGTTGTCCTGGAGGGCCCTGGTGAGAAGCAGAAAGATTAAGCATTTCCTACATATCATTAGATATGTCCTATCTCCTCCTCCTCTTTTTGTACAATCAGCACCTTTCCTTGTGTCAGAGAGGTGTTTTTTTTGTACATCTCTGACATGGTGGTGACAGGCTATTACAGGCGGGCTGATTTCCTCTCTGTGGGCAGTGTCTGGGTTTTAATGAGGACTATCTCACTTTTTCATTTTCTGGTTACACTGCATGAATTCTCAACTCCTGAGGCATACCTCGTATTCCTGCGGAGGGTGGAACATGAGCCATTAATCAAACTGGCCAAAACCTATTGCTAGTGCACCATACGCAATCTCCACTGAGAGATATTAGTGCTGTGTGAGGCATCCAGGAGGATAAACTACAGCGAGGATCAACACCAAGGCTGAACGTGTAGTCTGAAAAATATACAACACCCCACTCTCCAGAATCCAGGACAACTCTTTATAGCAAAACTGGGAAATTCAGTGGCTATGCTTTAGGGCCTGGAAATCCCATGATCCACAGCATTCGTTCATGGATGAGAGCTTCCCATAGAGGCCTCGTGGCTTTGTTTTTGCTTAGTTTTGATGCACTTCATCTAATCGTGCAAGTGTGTGGAACCGTTGAGAATCTTGTTTTGCATTCCTTCATGGTTGACAGAGCCGCGAGAAGACTGTCACAAAGGAGCGCTCTCATTAGACAGCCCGGGCTCACGGTAATCTGATTAGCAGCTGTCACGCTGCCTTCCACTTCAGAACCAACATCACTCTCTCGCTCTCTTCTGTCACTCTCGCCTCACACAGGCCTGACACTTATACACTAAAACACATGAATGATGCCCCAGTATCACAGAGCTTCTCTAATGCTTGCCTCATTTCTCACTGTATTAGAGCTTTTTACTGACTCTCATCCTACACACAGAGTCCATAGGTTTGGAATGGTGGACTGACCTTGATACTTAATGATAATTTGTTCATTCTGTTTTGCTACTATTAATATTACTACTACGTATTATTATCATTATTTTATATTTTAGTGCTTGTAAGTGTAGGCTGTGCCTGCCTGGCATGATGCTAGAGAAACCTTGATTAACTTGTTCAGGTTTGTTTATTAAGCCTAAAAAGCCTAAAGCCTAAAAAACATAGCGGGTAATGCTAAGATGGTCTCTATGGCACTATACAAGGATGTGTACAGGGGGTTCCTAGAGCTCTTCCAATCCAAATATATCTTATAATAAATTATACTGTAATATGTTGATGGTTTATTGCTGCTTAGATGTATGATTTTTTTTTTTACACACTTATGTTTTCCATTTTTCTCACCACATCCTGATAGTTGTGAAATGTTTGGAGGCTTAGACATACGAAAAAAGACTTCTACTGGTATTAAGGAGAATAAAGCTGATTATAAATCAAGTTTAAGATAGGCAAATCTTACCATAGATCCAACATGGCCACTTTCACCCTTCTCTCCAGGGGGTCCTGGCATTCCCTAAATAAAATCCAAATTTAGAGCCATGCATTTTCAGAATTAAAGTGGATTAACCCCCTCAGTGAACTGAGAAATCTATGTCCCATCTGGATGAAAATGAACTAAGATTTTTGCAAACACAGTGCAATCATGCATGCAGTAAATAGATAAGGACATCTGGAACTGTCAGAATGCCCAATATGACGTGCAACTGCTCATAGATGCAGGTTTAAAATGGCACTCTAGTTAAAAAATATTCCAAAAAAAGACTTTTATAAAGTTTTATAAGCATTTTCATGAGTTTATATTTGTTCAACCTTGAAAGGACAAATGTATGTGTCATATGGTGTACCTGCAGCCCTGGTGGTCCAGTTGCCCCTTTAAAACCACGTGCACCTTCATCACCTTTAGGGCCATACATCCCTTGCTGTCCCCGGAGCCCTGGCTCTCCATCCAGACCCTGAAAGAGACATCAGTGCTGGACTGTAAACACATGCAGAATTCAAAACATACTCCCACACACCGACCACACTCATACATACTGGTGGTCCTGGCTGTCCAGCAGGTCCTTGGCTCCCAGGTGGCCCGGGGGGACCCTGTGAGATAAAATACAGAGATATGGTGTTACATACCTCGAATGAAAGTTCATGCAATATTTAGTGTTTATGACAAGGCAGAGATAGACACTCACCCCTTCTCCTTTGTCTCCTTTGCTGCCTTTCTGCCCTGGTCCACCTGTCTCCCCCTTAAAAGCACATTAAGCCCATAAATACAAAAACAGTATTAGCATGTTCAAGTGCAAAACATTTGTTAAAACTGTACCTTGTCTCCATCGTCTCCAGGTGGGCCCGGTGGCCCAGCAGGTCCAGGTAATCCCACAGGCCCTTGTTCTCCATCGCGTCCAGCAGGGCCAATTGAACCTTTTTCACCCTGAAGAAGAGCAGTGGTAATTGATTGTTACTCTTGAAGTTACTCTAGCAATGCAATAGATTTTCACAGAATGCAATATTATGTTCTATCTCACCGGCTCGCCCTTCTCTCCCATTGGCCCAGCAGGGCCGACACCCCCCTGACGACCAGGCTGGCCAATGGCACCTGCAGGTCCAGAGGATCCTCTCTCTCCCGTGGCACCCTGTGCAGAACATTTTATTAAAGTGAACTATATTTTGAATCATACAAACAGGGAAAAATGTGTAAGACAATAGAAAAATAATTTACAATTGGCCCTGCAACACCAAGGGGGCCCTCTCCACCCTTCAGACCAGAAGAGCCCTAATAAAGCATAAAAATAAGAAGGAAAATATGAGAATCCATCTCAAAAATTGTACAACAATCACAATCTGACTTTTATTTTTGCACAAAGTCAGCTTTCATATTGGTACAGTTGCCCGTTATGTAAAGGCAGCATCCATCACAGCGGGGATTATAAGAAGATATTCTCTCAGATGCTTTGAGGTGTGTTACCAGAATGCCAGGTAAGCCTCTTTCTCCTCTGAATCCACGCCGCCCAGCAGGACCACTCTTCCCGGGCTGCCCTGCGGGGCCTGGATCTCCCTGGAGACCAGAGAACACAGAAAAATGGATCTCTGTTTCCACAACTCTCTCACTCATTAGGAGTCATCCATCACTCTTTATAGGCACTGAGCCATGCTGGGAGCTCTATTCATATTGAATGAGCAGAAACATATGGCTTGTAATAAGCAATGTAACTTATAACTAGATGAATGTGTTTGGTGTGTTTCATGATGATGATGATGATTCTAATGCTGATATCTAACCTTGGTCCCTTCTTTGCCTGCAGCTCCTGGCAGACCTTGCTCTCCAGGAGGTCCTGGGGCACCCGGGTGGCCCCTGTCACCGGTGGGTCCAGTCTCCCCAGTTTTCCCCTGAAATAAGGGACAATTTAGAGAGCTTTATTAAACCAGATCAAACATTCATAAATGTTGCATAGTTTCATAGAAGTGAATGAAGACCATGCATCACAAAGACACTGTTCATCCAAGCCTGCACGATTGACCCACCTGTGGTCCAACCACTCCAGCGGGCCCAGGGGGACCAGTCTTTCCTTGAAATCCCTGTATGAAAAAGAATTGAACGTGAGCATTCAAAAATGTTTTGACATAAATCCAACTGAACTTATTTTGCAGAATTGCTTTTCCACTGTTCATAAAATCAAATCTTGTGTTGAGTATTTCTAATTATGTAAATTGATTTAGCCCTGTTAGTTTAAACAGTCCTCCATAAGCAGGCTTCCTATTCCAAACATTTGCGTGTTGCTCCATAGATTGCCTGGTAGTAAGAGGTCTACTCTAGCTTGGCACTGGTGGCACACAGTGGCTCTTCCAAGCAATTTTGAGCCATCAAATGACAAACTTCATCATTGCTACTAAAGGAGGTCGAGCCCTCTCATTTATGGCTCCTAAACTCTGCAATAGCCTTCCTGATAATGTCCGAGGCTCGAAACTAGATTAAAGACCTTTTTTAGTAAAGCATACAGACAATGTAACACATAACGGTATGATGCATGACTGTGCTCTACGCAGGTCAGTGGGCTTGACAAACCACCTGTAGAACACACTCCTCCTGTCTTAATGCACCAGACATTTTGTTAGAAATACTTACATGCTTTACATGTTTGGTTCTATGTTTGTTTATATAACCTCTATTTTCATTTATAGCTCTACTTTGCACATCATTTTTAAATACACTATGAACAGCAGATATGCTAATTATTTCATTTATTCTCCAATTCCACCTGGGGATACTCATCCTGAGGCCTCTAGAGATTATGCAGCGCCATTGAAGTGATCCAAGACCTGTGAAGAAATGATGCCAAGATATCCATAATCTTGGACCAGGCCGTATCCTTGATGCTGTGGCGGTAATGGAAAAACGGAGAGCATGAGACTGATTACTGAAAGACCACAGTGACATACGAGTCTTCACATTGATCCCGTGGGCCAGCCTGAACACCCGCCAGTGACCTGCTCACACCTGCAGTTCTCCACAATGGACGTCCAGTGTTCTCCAGCCTCTTGTGCCTAGACTGAGCCTGGTTTCTCTCAAGGTTTTTTTCATCTACTTTCGTCAATTGGTGACGTTTGTTCCTCACCACTGTCATCACTGGCTTGCTTGGTTTGGAACTTGTGGAGCTGCGCATTGATGGATTTGCTCTTCAGTGTTTGTACTTTCAGCAGTGAAAATTAAACCACACTGAACTGAACTAAACTAAACTCTGAAAACTGGACTGACACCATTTCAATTTACTAGAATTTCTATGGTAAGCTGCTTTGACACAATCTACATTGTAAAAGCGCTATAGAAATAAACATGAATTGAATTGCTTAAATCCACAACATGCATGGAGTGTCTTAGGTCATTTATGAATTCAGATGGGTGCTCACAGTTCACATCAAATGCGTCACAAGTTCCCATCAAGGCTGCCATTTGACACACAACTGTGGTCGCCTATCTTTAAAACAACTCTTTTAAAAATATGAATTGACTCACTGGCTCTCCCCGTTGACCTGGGTGACCCGGCAACCCATCCTTTCCAGGAGGGCCCTGAAAAGAAAGAACAAAAAAAAAAACTAAGATATATTCTTTCACTCCCTCAAAAGAATTTATTTTATTTTATGGTCACTTACATTTGGTCCCTTTGGCCCAGCCTCTCCATTGCGTCCTTGCGGTCCTTGAGGGCCCTGAAGGTGAGAGTAAGAAACGCGATTATTCATTTATCTCCAGCAATGAAAAGAAATGTGAAATCTCACATTAGTCTGGTAGATTGACCGTGTAATATGAGGAGAATTGTAATAGATAACACATACTCTCTCTCCTGTGGCACCTGGTGGGCCGTCATGACCAGCAGAGCCCTGAGCAAAAGACAAAGAAAGGAACGTCACATGAATTTAAACACACACCGTACAGCCTATTTACAAGGACACTATAGGATCTTTATCTGTATAAGGATGGATTTCTTACCTTGGCTCCAGGCTTCCCTGTTGGACCTCGTGCTCCTCTTCCCCCACGTGCACCCTGCAAACAACAAGAGCATAACACACAAATATGATTATAAAGTATGCATGATTAAACTAATTGTCCAATCAATTATTATTGGCGGTTTCATCATTAAACCTTGCATGTGTATGTAGTAAAACCACTGAGGTCTTTCATTTTATTAGCATGCTTACGACTTACATTTGGACCTCTTTCGCCATCCGCACCAGCCTGTCCAGCAGGTCCCTATAAAGAAGACATATTAAAAATGAAACAGACACACATTGATTCAACAGTATGTGTGTAAGTAATCCCTCGGACAGTGTGCTATGGCACCGGCCTCTCACCCTCTTTCCTTTCTCTCCTTCCAACCCAGCTGTTCCAGGAAAGCCCACTGATCCCTGTGGACCAACGCGAAGGTTAATCAATTACCACATTCTATTCATTAATCAACCTCTACATTTAATTAACCACAAATTAACCTCTGAAGTCCTATTACCATAAATAAGCCAAATAATAATTGTAGCCTCAGATAAGCTATTAATAAAACAGGCTGTAAATGGCCATTAATCATCCTCAGTAAAAATGTAATATTAAAATACTAACATAGCATGATTGAGACCTGCGGCTTGCAAAATTTGATATAAAATAAGGTTATTGGTGTTTCAGTAATGATGCTTTACCTTTGAGCCCTGCCTGCCGGGATAACCAGGCAATCCTGGAACACCAAGTTTCCCCTGTATATGGAATGTGAAAAATAAGCACAACAAAAATACTCGGCATATAAACAATACCAAACAAACTGTTGGTATAGAAGCAGCAATAACCTTTTCTCCAGCAATGCCTGCAGATCCAGGCTCTCCTAGAGGTCCTGATTGACCCTTTGGCCCCTCTGGCCCATCTTCACCACGACTTCCAGGAGAACCATTATCACCCTGAGCAAAAAATAAAAAAAAAGTTACTTATAACAATGCGTAGTTTGTGTTCTGAGTATTGCTAATGTGTTGTAAAATGTACAGGTATAAGCCTTTTAGACAGCTATGTAACTATGTTCTGCTAGGCCCAGATGCCCAGCCTTGTTCCCCAAACAAACTTGATTGGAACATTCTAGTGAATCTGAGACCTTGATTCTGTGGTCCAGGGGTCCGTTCTTCGTACCTCGCTTAAATGATCTAAGATGATTTGACAGATCCCGGATCTTTAAATCTTGATAACTGATCTCTGGGTAATTTGGTTCTTCAAACAAGTTCGCGAATCAGATTAAAATGTCTGGATGAAATGATCTGAGATCGCTGCATATTTTGTGAAGGACTGATCTATTGATTCACAAAATCATGATCAACAATGCAACGATTGGCTGATGGCACAGCAGCGTAATGACATCATCTGATTAATATTCAATTATCTATGTGCGCAAAATTACAAAATAATTTGCAGTAAAAAGTTTGTTAAATATGATACGCAATAACTTTACACATTTGCTGTGAGCTGCAGGCTTTACACTTTCATGTGTCAAGAGTATTTAGCAATTCATTTAGTTTTACATTTAGAGCGGATTTTCTTTATTATATAGCTTAGGCCTATTCAAGTTTCTTAATCAACAGAAGGAATAACTGGCTGTTTAAATTAATTTTGCATTTAAAAAAAAGCATTTCGATATCGGTAAAGGTGTCAACTTTTGTGAAGCATCAAATCACCGTCATATTAGCTGTCAAAACATGTGCATGACTGCAAAAATTTTTATTCCTTTAAAAAAACAGTTGAATATTGTGCATGTCTACTATCATACACAAATTGTACTAAAGCTGGTACCTTAAAATAGTACGCAATGTGTCTAAAAATTCCATATTAATAAATGTTCTCTTTGAAACTCTTGGTGAGAACCACCCCATCACAGTCTTTGTACTTTTAATTCAGAGTGCAGCTTGCATAAGTTCTATTTATATATTTTAAACTTCTATGAAATAAATATATATATATATATATATATATATATATATATATATATATATATATATATATATATATATATATATATATATATATATATATATATATATTAACTTTAAAACTATATGTATAATTTTTTTAAACTATTTTACTATTTTCCCAAGTGTATACATCTACTTGTCACGGTTGTAGGTTTGTGCGCACTCCTGAGTGTCTGTTTGGTCACATGGTTTTGTTTTGTTTTGGTGTTCCACGTGTGTCTGTTACGTCAGTGTTATGTCATGTGCTATGTAGAGCTCTGCTATCCTGATTAGCCTGCCAGCTGCGACTCGATATCACAGCTATATCTGGACAGCGCGTCTCTTGTCTTGTGTCAGTTCATTTTTGGTTTGATGTGCTTTCTGTCTGTGTTCAGGACTGGCGTGGAGATTCGTCTGATGCCTAGATCTGCTATTCTGTTCCTGCCTGTTCACCCATCCCCGTTTAAATGGGATATCCTCGTATCTTTTGTTTGTTTATTTATCGTTTTGGACTTAGTTTCCATACTATATTGACCACCTCAATAAAGTTATTTTACTTGCATATTGGATCGTTCTAGTACTCATTTCTCATCGTTACACTACTACTGTAAGGAAATAACAGTATTCGGTACATACTTTCAGTATTACCCCTGCTGAAAAATCCATCTTAAACCAGCCTAAGATGGTTGGCTGGTTTTAGCTGGTCGACCAGCCTGGTTTTAGAGGGGTTTTGGCCATTTCCAGGCTGGTTTCCAGCCATTTCCAGCCTGGTCTTAGCTGGTCAGGCTGGGAGTTGACCAGCTAAAACCAGCTTAACCAGCCAAAACCAGCTATGTCCAGCTTAAACCAGGCTGGTCAAGCTGGGTTTAGCTAGTTTAAGCTGGTCATTTTCCAGCCTGACCAGCTAAGACCAGGCTGGAAATGACTGGAAACCAGCCTGGAAATGGCCAAAACCCCTCTAAAACCAGGCTGGTCAACCAGCTAAAACCAGCCAACCAGCTTAGGCTGGTTTAAGCTGGATTTTTCAGCAGGTACCTTTGCTTGAAAAAACCCGATCTAATCCTGTTTATATGAAATAAGCCTGCTCCAGAGCAGGTTTGAGCTACCAGAACTGTTGCTATGACAACAACTCTCGGGTGAGTTTTGAAGAACGAAATGGTCCTGTATCATGTCATATAGTCAATAACCAAATCCAGCTAATTAATTAATCCATGTACGAAGAACAGACCCCAGGTGTTTGTTTGTTTACATTTTGTTGTCCCCAATGGGGAAATTTGTCTTGGACTCTATGCCCACATTTGAATACACTCAAGAAACAGACATCAAAAACACAAATCAACACAAACATTTAATCATCAATACAAATATTACATATTTAAAAATTGAATTGATGTAGGTAAAAAAGATTTCTTAAAATGAGTATATCTGTGCACAGGCAACCTGTATCATCGACCAGAAGGGAGTAACTCCTACTCACAAAATAAACTGTGCGAGAGGTCAGCTAATATTTTAATAGCTTCGTCCTGAACTGATTGCTCATAGAGAGATTGTAAATATCGGTATTCCCTTTTCCCTATGACTTTCATGGCTGTCTTCACCAGCCCTCCAAGCTTAGCTTTAGATTGAACTGTAATGTTTCCATACACCACAGTAAATCTATAGCATATTATGCTTTCAATCGCAGCTTTGTAAAATAAAAACGACTTTTTGCTCTACCCCAAAAACTCTCAATCTGCATTAAAAAATCCAATCGCTGCTGCACATGAGAACAAATTCTGAATACATGTGGACCCCGTGAAAGCAAGCTATCTATGTGAACACCCAGATATTTATAAGAGCACACTTGTTTAATGGGCTCTGCATCAATAAACACAGGTGAATGATTTCCAATTGACTTTGGATCAAATATCACTTCCTCAGTTTTGTTGATATTAATAAAAAGATTGTTTGAAGTGCACCATTTCACAAACATTTGAACCTCTAAATGGTAAGGGGTTACTGTGTTCGTACTGTGTGTAAAATTAGTTTAAGAGCTAAACTCCACAGGGCAAATGTTGCATATATGGCATATATTTTAAATATGTAAAATCAAAATAAGATTTGTATGTCATACAGTATATGTAGTTTGGTTGTATTTCCATGTACATGCATCAGATTTCTATATGGTGTTGATTGCTGTATGCAGTTTCAGACGTGATCTGAGTGTAGCTTTCTTGGTTTTTGGGGTATACTGGGTGGTTGCTAGTGTGTTCTGATTAGTTAAATAGACCTTTGCTCAGCTCAAGGTAATGATATTACAATTATTTTATTATATTCATAGATATGGTCTGGAGTGTTTTAGGCTTCTTTGTATTTGTCTTGAATTGTTAAACTGAACATGCCTTTCTCATCAAGCTACATGTTATGAAGTATTACAGAATATGTATCCCTATAGACAGAGCTGGGTAGTAATGCATTATATGTAATCAGCTTCCAAAAATCAAGTAGTTATAATTAGAGAATATTGTTTTTAATGTAGTTGTAATCAGACTACAGTTATGGCAGGGAGAGTTTATATGACACTGACATTATCACATACTTCTAGTGTTTGTTTGTTTTTTTAGATTAAATATGTTAGTTAAATGTTAAATGGAGTTAACTTGTTAACAAAGATTCGGCAGTGGAACCACACCTCACTTTGTCTCCTTAACCAATCACCTACTCCCTAAAAACATATTTAAGGCAGACCAGCCCTCTAGCACTGTTCTTCTCGTTCTCTCGACTCCTCCCTCCCTCCCTCTACTTCCTTGTTTCCCATTAACAATCCTAAAACCCTCTCTCCCCTTCTAGGTCGAATCGGTGGGATCCAATCACTCTACCAAAATATTACAGAGACAGTACCCCCTCTCTGAGTCTCTGGGCATCATCGTAAGACGCCCGATCCACCTACCTACAGTACCTGTTCATGGTTTATTCTCTTACTTCGCTTCCCCTTCACCCCACTGTTCCCTTACTATCCCTTTCATCCCTACAACAAAGTCTGACTCAAAGTGTGGCGTGGTCCATGCTGGTGAAGTAAATGTTATAAAATTATAAAATGTGATTCTGAACAACCAGCAAACATTAAGAGCCAAGAATAATTTTATTATTAACAAACAAGGAGAGGGAGAAAATCACAAGACATTGTCTCAGAAAAATAATTCCGAAAGTTTAATTTTGCATGATATTGGCATCAAATTCAAAACATAAACTCAGGAGATGTGTAGCTTTTGACCTATTACTTTTCTGTGTTGCTCCAGGACTAATTTCACATATGTGTTTATGAAATAATAAAATGTTTAGTGCGGTGCAATTTATTTTACGTTACTCAAGCATCTATAACTTTTTTTTTCATTTTGAGCATTATAAACTCTAGATGATGGATAATAAAGCCCAGAGTCTCTTCTTTCCAAAGATACATAAACTGTGAATGTAGACCAAATTATTCAGCAACTGTAAAAGTTTTAGTTTGGGATGGTCATTTTTGAGAAAGTGCCTCTGACTGTGAGGAAAAGGACACCGATATAGTCTCAGAAAACTTTTTACAGAAATCTCATTTTGCATGCTATCTTCATCAAATTGGAAATATAAACTCATGAGACACTTGGCTTTCAAGTCATATTTTTTCTAGGACATTACATTAATGTTTTCCTGTGTTTGTATATGGAAAAATAAATATTGAACACAATACTATTTTTTTTTTCCACATGACTTCATAATGTATAACTTTTTATATTTTTTAACATATAACTTCCCCTTTTACCACAGTAAAGCTCAAAGTGTCTTCTTTCCAATGATACCCAGTTTGTGTTTGGAGCTTACTGGAGTCAGGAACTGCTACTATTTAAAGTTAGGTAGGTATAAATCCCCAAAATTGAGTGCTGGCTAACCTAAAAATGTATTTAAGGCAGACCAGCCCTCTAGCACTGTTCTTCTTGTTCTCTCGAGCCTACCAACCCTCCCTCTACTTCCTTGCTTCCCATTAACAATCCTATAACCCTCTCTCCCCTCCTGTAGGTTGAACTGGTGGGATCCAATCACTCTACCAAAATATTACAGAGACAGTACCCCCACTCTGAGTCTCTGGACATTATCGTAGGATTCCCGATCAACCTACCTATCTGTTCACTGTTTATCCTCTTACTTTCCTTCCCCTTCATACGGCTGTTCCCTTACTATCCCTTTCATCCCTACAATGAAGTCTGACTCAAAGTGTGGCGTGGTCCATGCTGGTGAAGTAAATGTTATCAAATTATAAAATGTGATTCTGTACAACCAGCAAACATTAAGAGCCAAGAATACATAGGCGGAGGGTGAACAAACTCCAGGTTAAGGCTAAGATAAGCGCTGCCCTTTAATGCATTTAAAAAGATTTGCGACCAACCAAGAAGAGGTTTCAACAAAAGCACCGTCAATCATCAAACGTCTATTATATTCAACACGCACATTAAATTATTTTATTAAACTAACCCACTAAATAATAATGTATATAATAATAATAAATATGATGCATTGTATATATTATATTCATTCATTTACTCATTTTCTTTTCGGCCTAGTCCCTTTATTAATCAGGGGTTGCCACAGCGGAATGAACCGCCAAATTATCCAGCATATGTTTTATGAATGCCCTTCCAGCCGCAACCCATTACTGGGAAATTATTATATTATATTATATTATATTATATTATATTATATTATATTATATTATATTATATTATGTTATGTTATGTTATGTTATATTATATTATATTATATTATATTATATTATATTATATTATACATTCATTCATTCATTTTCTTTTTGGCTAAGTTCCTTTATTAATCTGGGGTCGCCACAGCGGAATGAACCGCCAACTTATCCAGCACATGTTTTACGCAGCAGATGCCCTTCCAGCTGCAGCCCATCTCTGGGAAACATCCATACACACTCATTCAAACTCATACATTATGGACAATTTAGCTTACCCAATTCACCTGTACCACATGTCTTTGGACTGTAAGGGAAACCGAAGCACCCGGAGGAAACCCACGTGAACGCAGGGAGAACATGCAAACTCCACACAGAAATGTCAACTGACCCAGCCGAGGCTCGAACCAGCGACCTTCTTGCTGTGAGGCAACAGCTACTGTGCCACTGCGTCGACTATATTATATTATATTATATTATATTATATTATATTATATTATATTATATTATATTGTATTATATTATATTATATTATATATTATATTATATTATGTTATGTTATGTTATGTTATGTTATGTTATGTTATGTTATGTTACGTTACGTTACGTTATGTTATGTTATATTATATTATATTATAGATTAATGGTATGAAAAATAAAGTTTACGCTGAAGAACTGCAAATAAACAGTGTTCTAAATAAGCCTAAAGCTACTCTTAAAAAACGCATATAAATAAAAAAAATAACACGTACTTTCACATTACTTTCCTTAAAAAGTAGCTAAGTAACACATTTACTATATTTTAAGTGACTAGATGGTAATGTAGGCCTATTACTTATCCCCCAACACTGCAAATATGATTTTATTTAATGCTGAAAACAAGTTTAACCAGAATAATATATTATTATACCTCTCTCATAATACTCATTTGTCATTTTATTACTTATGTCCTTGACCAGCATATCAGAAAAGCCCATTGGCCAACACTTTCGGTTTAATTTTCAGAGCTGCTGCGAACACCCGATACATGTTTTCAATGCAGTTTTTTCTTTGCTGCTATCTCCGTGGTCTCTGGCACGCTCTTACACACGCTCTGCCTATGCAAGAATATTAGTATTATTAACTGCCCATACAGTACAATGCACTTTAAAAATAAGCTTTTGAGGCTCCTGTTAATAAAGAATGGAATACAGTAGTCAACACCTAAAGTTGATCAAATCCTCTCATCAAAGTTGTCCTAAAATAGAGTATATATAGAGTATATATAGAGTATATTGTTTAGTGTTTGATTTAGTAGATTATCCTGCGTCATAACATTAACATCATTACAAAAAAGTACACATTTTGGATGAACTCACTCTGTCTCCTTTGATGCCCATTTCACCTTTGGCTCCAGGGAAACCATCCTCACCCTGTTACAGACAAAAGGAATTGGGTCAACCAGAAACACCTTCATATTCCTCCACATACTGTAGATGTGGAGCAGGAAAACATAGAAGCCATAGAGAAAACCATACATCATGCGAAGCCACTTTCAGTAAACCACAATATCTTATCTCCACATTGATAACCGAAAGTGTTGTTCTTCTCTTGGTTTCTTTACAACAAAACAAGTGTGATATTATTATTATTTTCTCTCACCTTCTCGCCCTTGCTACCCTTCAGTCCCCTCACCCCATCTGCGCCCTGTTCGAAAAGAACAAAATATATCAGAGTGTGCCGCAGGGATCTCGGCACAATCTCCAAACCTTGGGTAAGGGATGTTCACCTAAAAGACAGAATCTCAGATATGAAGTCTTGACGTGAGCACCATCACTGACTGTTTAAAGTAATAAAAGCCATGGCTTGCAAAATGCTGGAGGTAAGACATACGGCAACAAATATAAACAGCACTGTGACAGGATATAGACAAAGACAATTATAATCTATATGTCACCATCAGAGTGGATTTATGTGCTAGCAAGATAAATCCGTTTTTTGTTCTTTGACCACATCACGCACTTCTACACAAACAAGCCCAGACAGGTTTTGCTATCCTGCTTGTTGCGTTTTCGACTGTCCATCACGAGTGCTTCACGCTGTCAAGGTTTTTCCGGGGAGAATTAAACTGATCTACCTGAGCCATTCGTCTGCCATTCACACACAGTCGGACTGTCAATCAAAAGTCCACCATCCTAGACCGAAAGTCTTTGAGAGTCTTTGGAGCAAGCCGGAATCTCAAAGCTACTCACCTTCACTCCACGAGGCCCAGGATATCCAACCGGCCCTTGTGCTCCTGATAAACCCTGTCATAGAGGAACAGACAATATTAGTTTAGTGTTCAGGCAGTGAAGGACAAAACACAGCACTAACATTACTTGTCATTTTAAGTGCCATAGAACAAAAATCTAGATATACCTACAGGTAGGTCAATTTGTTTTCCTGCTTTTGATGAAGTAGCATTCAACTTAGAGCTCTTTAGACCATGCGCCAGACCGTTTCTCGGTGTTTCGCTGGTAATATCTTTAAATAAATATTTATTTAGACCTACTTTATTATTCATTTATTATTTCTGTACAATAATTGACATAAAATGAGATAGTAAAATATAATCAACAACGAAAATGTAAATGAAAAAGCTTATTTATTGACTGTCTTAGTCCTATCACTTTAAAATAACAAACACTGTACGTCTCTCTATATTTAGGCTAAAACACTGCTTTATTTATTTATTTAGGCCTACTTATTTGTATGTAAGTTTGTACTTTTTGTACTATTTTAGTTGTCTTTTATTTCTTTAATTTTACTTTTCAAAATTAATCCTTAACAAGTCTACAAGAAATTATAATGCTTTGTTTCATTGTTTCATCTTCATTTACAAGTAGCAGAGTATTTACAGCTACTGTATAGTTCTGTCTGTTCCCATCCCGTCCCTTTGTGCCCCCATAGTCACAAACTGTGGTTATACCTAAAAACACGTTCTTACTTCTTTAGGGCCCTATTTTATCGGTCTAGGCATAAAGTCCAAAGCGCACGGCGCAAAAGCATTAAGGGCAGAATCCACTTTTGGTATTTTAAGGACGGAAATTCCGATTTGCACCGTGGCGCATGGTCTAACAGGGTTGAGCTTATTCTCTTAATGAGTTTTAGGTGTTTTTTTGAGATCAAACCAATCAGAGTCTCATCTCCCATTCTCTTTAAGAGTCAGTTGTGTCGCGCCATAGCGCATTTGCTATTAACATGGCAGACTTTGTAAGTGAAAAAACTGAACTCTTCACTAGCGAGAAAACAGTTAAACAGACAGACTACAGCGCAAGAATGAGAGAATGAGCCTCCTCATTCGTTACTTTCGCTTTCACTCTCATGGATAAGGAAAGGTGTTGTAAGCACAGACATCCATTAGCTTATACATAATTTATTTCATTTGTTATGTGCAAAGATTTGTTTCAAAACAATTTCTAAATTCAGTTCTAATTTCCAGCAAACGAATAAATGAACAATAATAACGACGTGTGGTCAAAAAACCACAAAAGTTATATCCAAATACACATGCTGTGCCCCATATGTTCTAAAACCTGACAGGTGAGCAAGACTAAGCTTGCTTTTAATAAAACAATATTAAATATGCATATAATAAATAATACTACTACTAATAATAACATTATACAAAAGCTAATTGTCATGAATAAACTGAAAAGGCCCCCCAAGATGAAGAAGGCATGAAAGCAGTGGTTTTTATATTTATGTAGGCTAGAAAGTAATCATTTTTGTAATATTTTAGTCCTTTAATTCTTTTTTATTTGTAAAGATATTTGCGTATTGCTCTACATCCTGTGTGTATTAAGCAATGTTTAAGCGAGGCGCACATCTAACGCGCTCTGCGCTGGACTTTAGACCTCCTCTTAGCTGGTCTATTAAACAGTCTATTCTAGTTTTTCAAAATAGCAATGCGACAGCAATGCGCCTCAACACACCTCCTGTTTCAGACCAGAACGTCTATGGGCGCACATATGAGCGCAAATGCATTTGCTATTTAAACAGCGTGGTGCAAAACGTCAAAATGACTCTTGCAGCAAGCTGAAACTAGCAAACAACAATTGCGTCGTGCCTTGCGCAGCATTGCGCCGGGTGTATGATAGGGCCCTTAGTGCGGCGGCGGTACAAGTCACGGCGGTAATGCTCTTTTTAAAGTGTCACCCACTGTAGTCATACCTAAATAATAACTGTTCAGTACATGAAAATGAAATAGTGATCCTCGCACACCATTGTTTGTTCGTTATTACCTATTTTTTCGTTATTCTTATTTTACTTAAGTTTTTTATTAAAATAACTGTGTATGTATATGGGACTCTTATTTTGAAAACGAGAGAATGTTGATGAATGCAGCAAAAGATAAAGGGGGTCGCACACCGGATGCGCCGTGACACGGCGTGCACATGACAGTTGGAAGTATCATACCAGATGCGCACATTTGAATGTTATTTAATATGAAAGTATTCAAATGGCGCACTGTGGCTTGGCAGAAATATGAACAGTGTCCTAAGTCATAGTTGGGTGCTGCGGACAGCCGCCAACTTGCAGCGCCAGTTTGCAAACCCTGATAGAAATCTATGTTTAGAATTCTAAAATGCATGGTGCTGCATGGCATGGCGTGGTGCGACGCCGAGCAATGCATCTGGTGTGCAACCCCCTTTAGGCTGTGTCCAAAAGTACTTCAATACTTTATAGTACATTAAAAACAGTATGCGAGCCGAGTAGTATGTCCAAACTCATAGTATTTGAAAAACAGTATGCGAGAAGTACCCAGATGACCTACTACTTCTAAGATTCTGAAGTGCGCATCCAATGGACCCTAAGCGAGAGATGTCACGCAATGCGAAAGAATTCAGTAGTGGGAGTGAAGCGACACAACTGACACGGATAGATAATGTGATAATGACAAATGGCAAATGTAGTATGTCAAAGTTCCATTCATACTACTCACATTCATACTATATTGAATGTACTTTTCTAATGGTCAATTAGTAAATTCAAATTCAAATGTAGTAAATACTCAAGTAGGCGATTTCAGACGTAGCATAAAGTCTGCCACGCCACATCTTTACATTGTTTTTAAATACACTGCTAAGCGATGCAGAGAGATGCCAAATGGTGGCAACTGTTTGCATACACTCGTAGAAAATAATGTTTTGAATTTTGAAACATGTGATGTTGCACTTCAGATCCAATGTGTGATGGGTTTTAAGGAGAAGCAGTTCTCAGTCAGCCATCTGTTCACAGCATGTCAGAACACAAAATGCAGGATATACAGATTATACATTTATTTATTGTGCCCCCCACCCCCCAAAAAGGCATAACGTCTCTTTAAATGCATCTGTTGCTAGTTTAACATGTACATTATGCCTCATGTTTGTAATGAGGCAACAAATATATGTAAACCGCTTAATATAAGAACTTTGTTTTCTGACAAATGAAATATGATGATTTTGCACATTTATTTCAGAGTATATCACACTGTGTGTGTGTGTGTGTGTGTGTGTGTGTGTGTGTGTTTTTGTGTGTGTGTGTGTGTGTGTGTGTGTGTGTGTGTGTGTGTGTGTGTGTGTGTGTGTGTGTGTGTGTGTGTGTGTGTACGTGTTTTTGTGACTTATCAGGACACAAATCTGTATAATGACATAGGTATGACACAGGTATTACAAAAAGCAGGGGAAATATGAGGACATTGGTGACGTCCTCACTTCTCAAAAAGCTTCTAAATCACACAGGATGAGTTTATTCAGGGAGTAAAGCTGTACACTGTCTCCTGTGATGGTTGGGTTTAGGGGTAGGGTGGGGTGAGGGCAATATAATATATGCTTTGATCTGTATAAAATGAATGGAAGCCTATGTAATGTACCCACTTTTCACAAAAACAAACATGTGTGTGTGTGTGTGTGTGTGTGTGTGTGTGTGTGTGTGTGTGTGTGTGTGTGTGTGTGTGTGTGTGTGTGTGTGTGTGTGAGAGAGAAAAAAAGGGCAGACACTGACAGGAACTGAGGAACATCTGAGCAGAACTAATTAATATTCATGACCATTCCAAATATGGTCAAAAGTGAGCTTCGCATTCTAGGGGTAATTTCTGTGGTTATAAGTGAGCATATATAACCATTTCTGTAGAATTTTCAAACATACTTAAACCACATATCAAGTATGTACAGTAGTTAAAACAATTTAACATATGCAACCAATGCACTCTTTATTATAGGATTGCAACAATCGCTGTCCATGTGTGCCAATAGCAGTGTGTTACCATAAAGCAGCATTCACAGTGAAAACGAAACAATGACTACACAATGGCGATGGATTGATTCAAGTGTGCAATTACTGCAATAGCGTGCATAAAAGCACGCTGTTATGCTTTGTGAACGGTGATAATTTAGAGACTGCAGCTGGAGCGCCTGTAACAAAGGCTCCAGACAGAGGGGACCATGAACAGGGCAGCGCTTTTCTATGTGGTGCTGCATTTAGACTCTTGGCTCCCTCTGTTTCCTCTTCAAATTTTCACCGCTTATTCGGGTCAGTGGAGCAGCAATGTGTATGTGCGTCTGTGATTGCAACCCACCTGGTGTCCCTTTTCCCCAGGGGGTCCCTCTCTTCCAGGATGACCCTGTGATTTGAACAGGATAACCAGGTGTTAGCATGACAGCGGGCTGATTAGGGGACATCCTGTTTCTGTGAGAGAGCTAATGAGCCAACACAAAAGGCCAGGCCTGGACTAAGGACTCTGCATCATCGCTTTTTCAGCATTCTATGCATGAAAATTGGGCTGTGAAGATTTTTATTGGGTTGAATGTTTCCAGTATCAAATAGATATGTTTCTGTATGCACCATAGTGCCCCCTGCTGGCTGGTGGGCATATTTAAAAAAAAAATGAAATAACTAAAATTCACCCCTCTAGTGGCTTTGAATAACAATACTTACAGGAGGACCATCAATCCCAGGAAGGCCCTGCATTCCAAGTTTGCCCTCAGGGCCCTGTTTGAAAAAGCACACACAAACAAACACACGCTCAATATTCAAACCTCTAATCCAAACCACAAACCAAAAACTTCTTTGTACCCAGCATGCCCAGCTTGTTAACTGCAATCAATATCTATAATATGCTCAGGCACATTTGAGAGATGAGAGTGTATGTATGTGTGTGTGTGTGCATGTGAAGTTTCGCTATTGATCATCTGTCTAGCTTCATATGGAAATCTGAATAAAGCCGCACAAACTAAGACGGTCACTCGCCCACACTCGACACTTCTTTGCAAATTCTCATCTACTAACAAGTCAAAGGTCAGTGGTTTAATACTGAAATAAAGCAAGACTTGAGGAGTTTACCTTCTCTCCTGGTAGACCTATAGGCCCCTGTGGACCAGGAAAGCCCTGAAAAAGAACGCAACTTCTTTATTCAAAGGTTTTTTGACTTAACAGTGCACATTTGCATTGCTGGCAAGGTTTCACTTGACAGTATTGGACTGAAGATGGATGCTTACTTGTATGCCTGGGTTCCCCTGTTGACCTGGAGGTCCGGGTTCTCCAAGGGGTCCCTGCAAAATGTTGAGAAATGTGAGCAATCAGCTTTGCATGAAGATTATCATCATTTTGTAAAGAAATTAGATTAGGACTTCTGCTGCCTCCAAGTCCTCCTGGGAAGTTCCTACTTAGTTTGCAAGTCTAATCATGACTATGTGCGCTCGAGTTATTTAAAAAGGACACGGTGGGAAATTTTATGTTTATCCTCTTTTTTAACTTTCTTCGGAAAAAGATTTGTAGAACTAGTATCACAAGATCAAGGCAAAATATGTGCATTATTGTTGCTTTAACTATGTGTTTTATCACTCTCGGCTGCCACAGTGAACGATAGGAAATATAGTTTTGTTGCACAAGGCTGTTGCCTCATAAACTGGCTAAACGCGAGTTATTTTCTGCCAACGCTTTATAGCAGATTTAATCAACAACAAGCAAAGTGGATGCAAACTAAAATGTAAAGGAATCTTCTAGGCTTCATAAATTGTGCTTTATCAACAGTTATTTCTGGAATGCTGCAGATTAACACAGTTTGAAAAAAAAATAAACATAGACAGAATCTGTAGACATTTATTTTTTTGCTATTTCAGTGATGAAAAAAAAATGTGTATATATATTGTGTTTATTTTTTCCCCCAATTTCTGTTTAACGGAGAGAAGATTTTTGCAACACATTTCTAAACATAATAGTTTTAATAACTCATTTCTAATAACTGATTTATTTTATCTTTGCCATAATGACAGTAAATAATATTTGACTAGATATTTTTCAAGACCCTTCTATACAGCTTAAAGTGACATTTAAAGGCTTAAATAGGTTAATTAGGTTTACTAGGCAGGTTAGGGTAATTAGGCAAGTTATTGTATAATGGTGGTTTGTTCTGTAGACAGTCGGAAAAAAAATAGCTTAAAGGAGCTAATAATTTTGACCTTAAAATGGTTTTTAAAAAAATTTAAACTGCTTGTATTCTAGCCGAAATAAAACAAATAAGACTTTCTCCAGAAGAAAAAATATTATCAGACATACTGTGAAAATTTCCTTGCTCTGTTAAACATCATTTGGGAAATATTTAAATAAGAAAAGAAAAATCAAAGGGGGGCTAATAATTCTGACTTCAACTGTATATGTATGTATGTATATATATATACCCCCGGTTTCACAGACAAGGTTTAAGGCTAGTCAAGATTAAATTGCATGTTTGAGCTGTCTAAACTCAAAATAACTTGCAGTGAGATATCTTAAAATACATCAGTGTCATTTTTTTTCTCCAGGTGCAAACCAGTAATATATTTTTTTAAGGCTATTTTTATAAATGTGGCTTAAATAGCCTAATTTAACTAAGGCCCAGTCCTGGCTTAATCTAAGCCCTGTTTGTGAAACTGGGCCATAGAATATATATATATATATATATATATATATATATATATATATATATATATATATATATATATATATATATATATATATATATATATATATATATAAATAAAACATTATAGACTTTGAGAGTGCATGAACTGAAACACAAAATAAAAATAAATAAATTCTTAATGTAACGGAGGCCAGCTAGCGAAGTGCTATGCAGGTAAACCTCACTCCTCTGACCTTTAAAGGTGCTCTAGTGCCAGACGCTAGAGGTCATGGTTTTTAGCCTCCTTGTTAGAGAAACCGACTCCCATACAAAGAATCGCCGGTTTGATCCCAGTTTAGACTGGATTGGGTGCAGTAGGACTAGTGGGTTACACGTGGGGGCTCGTCCGGGATGGGAGTGAGGTTTAGGGTGGTGAGCGTAACAGAGGCCAGCTAGCGTAGTGCTCTGCAGGTAAACCTCACCCCTCTGACCTCTAAAGGTGCTCTAGCAAAAGACGCAAGAGGCCATGGTCTTTAGCCTCCTTGTTAGAGCAACCAACTCCCATACAAAGAATCGCCGGTTTGATCCCAGCTCAGACTGGGTTGGGACCGGTGAGTTACATTAACTTCTATACAATACAAATCCAATAAGAATCACTTGTTTGGTAAACAAGGCATCAGTAACTCTCTCATTTGATACGTCCACTAAAAATATTTGCATAGCAGTCAATAATATTACAGAAAAAAAAATAATAACTGAATAAATACATAGTTACACACATTTCAATAAAAAAAATAAATATATTTAACGATGAGCTCATACATCTGTAGATATCTGTGTGCGCAGAGTACATGTGGGCCTACATATGGGCAATATACCAATATCCTTTCATTGAAAGTGCATTTCTGTCAACAGAATTCTTTTAAAAATGGAAATGAGTCCAATTTTTCTGTGGTAAGCCACAGATGCTGTCCATAAAGCTTAAATCGTTTTTAACTCACAAACACTTTAATTATAACCCATATCAATTAGCTTCTCTTATGATTTTTAAAACTGACATGCCACCAACTCTGAATATCAGGCTCTTAATTAAACCATTGTGGTGCCATTCATGTGCAATCATCTTGCAAATACTATCATTCAAACGTGACTTGAAGGCACAACATGTCAGTCGAATAGATGCAGTCAACTTTGCTCTACAGATCTCAAGGGCTCTTCTTCCCAGTGCAACAGACCCTAAACGGGTTATTTCTCAGCGGTTTTATCTGACAACATCTGACATGTTGTTTCAAACAACTGCCCTACAATTCTTGTTGCTCTTTTCTGGAATGAATTTGTCTGCAGACACTGCGTAATTCATGCATGGAAAGCTTCACAGAAGACCCACCAAGTTGCCCTTTGGCCCTTGAACACCATCAATGCCTTGAATTCCCTAAAAGCAAAACAGAAAATGTTGTTGCACAAATACACTTCTAATAAAAATCATCACAAATCTCTATTTACGCTGTGCATGCACACTAAACATCATGTAAATCTGATGGATGGATAATTGTCCTACCTGCTGCCCAGGTGGTCCAGGTGGCCCTCTTGGCCCCACAAGTCCTCTTATCCCCTGTAAAGAAAAAAGAAACTCATCAGAAACTTCCATTAACGTCACCAAGGTTAATGACTGAACAGTATACTACTACAGAATGGTGTTCGGTTTTATGCACATCTGTTTAAGTTTGTGCTGATGTTCATATATATATATATATATATATATATATATATATATATATATATATATATATATATATATATATATATGCTGGCATACATCCTCTTTTCTCTAGTATGAGTGTGTGTTTGTGTGTGTGTGTGTGTGTGTGTGTGCGTAGCTGGCGTGCATGTTTTGTTTTTGTCAGTCTTGGTCTTTGTACACCGGCCAAGCCACCTGTTCCAGAGCCACATCTGTGATCTCCAGGGAAGTGATTGATATGGAAATATAATCACGCAGGCCAGGATTTCATCTCTTCCCTTCACCAATCTCCCAGCTCATCTATCTCCATCCCCGAATTTATCTCCACGGCATCTCTCACTCTCTCAGCAGGCTCCGAGCTGTAATAGCGCTCAAGTCCCTTACTGCTCTGGGTGATCCATTTAAACAACCAGCGCCCCAATGGATCACAGCTCACCTGCCGAGACCTAAATGGCGCTCGAGCCACTGTTAATCAGACTGTGCCAAGCGGGAACACGAGGTCTGCCCGTGGGACGCCAGAGACGTGTGTTTACGTGCTCATGTGTATGGATCATGTTACTCACAGGTTCTCCCGGTTGCCCTCTTGGTCCAACAGGTCCATCCGAACCCTTCAATAAGAAATGTTGATCAATGTTTGGCGAAATGATGATGTTTTTTAATATGTGCAGTCTTTGAGGAGGGATGTCAGGGTTATGTATGCAAAAATATTCTCGTTCTTGAAAGCAGTGATCAATGTGAATCGCTGCTGCATACATTTTTCAACTTTGCATAATGAGAACATCCCACACAGTGCACGGCTTGTCTCTTTCATGCGATTTGCAAGTACACACCTGGGGCAGTGCAGGGGATCTTTAAACAGATTATTAGTAATCTGATAAAAGACTCAAGCTCCAAAACAATAAAAGAAAATGTGTATTACCTTGTGACCAGGCTCTCCGTGTGGGCCTTGGGGTCCCGGTTTCCCCCTGTCTCCCTGAGGAATGAGAGTCACATTCGAGCACACAATATATACAATCAAAATTAGATCTGAGGATCTATTAAAAGTGAAACGAAGCGTTTGGACGCATCTAAAAGCCACTCTTGACTGAGCAGTAAACAGACTGTGTGATTTGATTAAGCAATTCGGTGTTCTCTACGCACTCTGTGTCCTTTGTTCCCTGGAAGGCCAGGTAGTCCATCAAAGCCCCTGTCACCCTGGAAAAAAAAAGACAGAGATCCATAAGCATGATTGGCAAAATTTCCAACACACACTCCACAGCACACTTCATTAGCTAAACAGAACTCACGATGTCATGCGCTTTGCTTGGAACACACAAACAAACAGACGTGAGCGGTAACTGTGGGGCAGAGGTGTGTGTGGCATGTGGCAGGGTTTGACATGCCGCCTCAAAGGAAACCTTCCCATCTGCTGCGATTCTCAGCCTGCATCCGGTGCTGGGACTCGGAGAGCTGCGGGACTACCTCATCAAACACGCTGCTGTTGTGCTAAATAGCTCTGCGTGATTTATTTACTGACGGGTCCTGCAGCTGGACAGGGCTGAATGCTTGCTATTGTCAGCACACACAATAAAACACAGCCTTCAATAGCAAACGGCTCCGTCAATGGCTCAAACTATTAGGGTCAAATTAACGTTTCCGCTGTTCCTTTTCAGTCTGGCAGCTGAATCTACAAGTTGAGTGCATGAACTGACCACAAAATAAAACTGGATATTTGTGGTGTGGCTGTTTAGTGAAAAAGCTGTCAACATACTACAGTGCTCAGCATATTTGAGTACACCCCATTTGGAAAATGAATATTTTTTATCCACTTCTCAGTGAATATAGGTCGTATATTTGGTGGATTTTAACTAAACAGATGTATTAAACAGATATATTTATTAAAATACTAGTTTAGTCACCAAACATATTTAGATAATACATTTAAATTCATTCAAAATATTAAATAATTAAATTACAAGCTACAAAATTTCAACTAAATTGTATATATTTTTTGTTTCTCTTGAATTTTGCTCCTTTTAAAATTTTATTTAAGCCTCTACTGCAGTGGTTCCCAACCTTTTTTTTGCCTGAGACCCCCTTTCCCCCCAGAAAATATTGTAAGGCCCCCCTTCACATTTAATGATATCATCGCTCATATAAGTTTGCAGTAGGTATGACAAAAAAAAATTTTGTTTTCAAACAAACGGTATGTTTATTACCATATCTACATATGTTTATGCACAAATAATAGCCTAATGTAAAATATAAAAGCAAAACATCAGTAGGTCATTTGTATTGGGTACACCTTATGGCAGTGGTTCTCAAACTGTGTTACTCCTTCCAGTGGTACGCAGAAGAATCGCTGAATAATAAAAGAATAAAATGAACCTCTTTTAACTCTTTGACGCGTACAATAACTCCAAGACTCGTGTGATCAGACAGCATCGGCTGTTCCCTGAAGTGTACGATTATGCTAGAGTGCTTTTAATGTTTACTTTAGTGCATCGCGTCATCAGATGTTAAAAATCAGTCCGCTTGGTGCAGAGCCAAAGGAAGATGCGCGCGCGCTAGAGAAGCGCTTCTGCAGACCGGTGCCGTTGTGATGCCGTTTCATAAACTGCAAACTCAGGATTTTCCCCATGCTGCATCACTGGTAAAATAATTATTACAAATGTGTTAAATGTGTGCTCGTAGTTGTGTAAAATAATGTGTGTTTTCGATAAAGTTATTTATTAATTTGGATGTGATTCAAATGGCGCAAGACACAGAACGTAGACTCAAGCAACTTTGCCTTGCTTGAAGCTTAAGGTAGAATAGAATTAAAGTTATTCTTCGTGTGCACAGACGGAGGGATCGCGAACCGTACCCGAGTCTGCTTGAAAACTGTGGTCGGTGCGCAGTTAACGCGAACTTCACGGTTGACTTATGTGATCTCATTCGCACCAGATCGCAGAAATACCGCACATATGAATTGGTAAAGCACTGTATGCATTTAATCACTCGCTTTCTGACACACATAGGCCTACTGTAAATGACGAGCAGCAGTTCTCATTTCTAATTTAAGTAATTCCACATCATATATTTAAAATACAAGTTTAGATTTCAAAGATACAGTATACGAATATGTCATCTGTACATGCAACTTCAAAATTGCAACTTGCAAAACTTTCAAAATGTCTAAAATATAAAAATTAAATATATATATATATATTTATCAGGTCCAACATTTCCAGGTTTTGATGAATAAGCTACATTAAAACTAATTCTTTTTACTTTTTAAGAACAGTGACATTTTAATTTAACTTTTAAAAGCACATTCTAATTTAAATGAAGTTTTTTTTGTTTTGTTTTTGTCTGCAAGCACAGTTAATGTTCAAACTATTTATAATGTGTAAAGTGGCTGACAATAATACATATTCTTAATAACAGGAATTAATCTGCCTCGTTTTTTAACTGTGCAGTGCTGCAGCTGCTTAATTAGGCCTACTACGCTACTGTATTTCAATATTGGTCATTATGGTGGTACTTGGAGAGACAATTTTTGTCTGAGGTGGTACTTGGTGAAAAAAGTTACTGCCTTATGATATTGGGGATGAGTCGTCTGCAATTTTGAGTTGTCTTATTGATTTGGACGGCCTCATGCATTCGTTAGCAAGAAATTTGGCGCAGATAATGCACTGTGGCTGGGTCAGGGACTCTTTGCTTCAAGAAAATGGAATAAAGTTCAGGTAACTATCTTGGTATTTCCTGCATTTCGTGTTTCCAGTATTGCTAGTGCTGTGACCGGAAAAGTTTAGAGCTTCCTCACCTGGGTCCAGTATGCTTGGGTCATAACTATTAGCTGCTGAAGGTGAATCAGTGAGATCCTGTTTTGTGGAGGACGAATTACAAATTAGTTTTATTTTTTATTCAGCCAGGGGATAAAATGAACTAAGGCAACATGTCGAACATGATGATTTTATTTTTTAAATATGACGCAACCCCCCACAGAGCTTGGCTTCAGTACTGACTAATCTAATGCATATGCACATATATAAGATAGTAAAGCTTCCTATAGAAAATATTAATTTCAATGAAAACATGATTTGTGAAATTTTGGGGGGTCTCAAAAAATATTGACAATGTGTTATTTTGACGTACGGTTTCAGTATTGTGTAATGTGATCATAGATTAGTATGTGTAAAAGTGCTAAAATATCATTCATTCATGCAAGATGGCGATGTACACCTCACTTAAAAAAAAAAAGATAACTACACATACTATTCTTGTCATGAGCATCAAGGTGTGGGGGCGCTGAGGAGCAAAGTCCAGTCATAGTCACAGCCAAATGCTTTCATATGGATGCTGAGACAACTGCGTATTCATTTTCCGAAACAAATGATGTGTTGTGTTCCGTTTTATTCGCTTCATACAGTAGGCCAATACAGTGTTCTTTATTTAAACACTGTGACATTGCTGTAAACATGCTGGAATATTAAGTTAAAAGCAGGGTTAACTTGACAAAACAGAACCCCTTTCAATGGTGTTTCTTTTATTTTTTGGATTGCGTGATTATGTTTAACATGAGAAAAAGTGAGATCCCATGTCATTGTATAGGCCTAGGTCTAAAATAAAAAAACATATGCTGTCCTTAGGGCGTCATGGTGGTGCAGTGGGTAGCACAATCGCCTCACAGCAAGAAGGTCGCTGGTTTGAGCCACGGCTGGGTCAGTTGGCATTTTTGTGTTGAGTTTGCATGTTTTTCCTGTGTTCGCGTAGGTTTCCTCCGGGTGCTCCGGTTCCCAGTCCAAAGACATACGGCAAGGTGAATTGAATAAGCTAAATTGGCTGTAGTGTATGTGTGTGAATGCAAGAGTGTGTGGGTGTTTCCCGGTGTTGGGTTGCAGCTGGAAGGGCATCCGTTGCATAAAACATATGCTGGATAAGTTGGAGGTTTATTCCGCTTTGGCGACCCCTGATTAATTAAGGGACTAAGCCGAAAAGAAAATGAATGAATGAATGAATGAATGAATGAATGAATGAATGAATGAATGAATGAATGAATGAATGCTGTCCTTAATGCCATTATGTTGAAATTATAGAGCAAACAGAAAAAATGATAGGCTACATGACAAGGTTATTTGTTTATTTTTGTTGTTAAGTGAAACATATTTGTGTTTGTTGATTTCATATAAATAAATGTATTCCTCTCATAGAAGCACTGCAGGTAAAATTAGACAATGATGTTCTGTTGTTTAGTATGCTGTTGTTTGTGCATGTAAAAATAAATACCTCAAAAGATATTTTCAGGGGTCAAAGAAAGCTATTGATGGGAAAACAAGTGCTTTTTAGCGAGAAAGTAAACCGAAACTATCGTGTTTTTTTGTTGATTTAGCCTACTTTGCAATATTAGTCACAATTATATCAATATTTGTTTTATATTACAGTTTTTCTCAGTCGCTTTGGTGCATTTCTCACAACACTATTTACATTTGCACAACAGTTCATGCATTTCTCAAAACAATGAGTACAAACTGCAAAACCTAGTGGATAACCTGCAAAAGCGCGTCACTTGCTCAAAATGGATAACTCATTCCTCAAAAGCAAGTATTGATGTCAATGAAAGTGTCAGTGCCATCAAAATGCAAAGTCCTGCCTCCATTGTTTATGAACAAGATAGTCAAATGGCTTAGTCATGTTTTCATCATGACACTTTACTCTGGAAATTTTTTTCCAATGTAAAAAAGTCAGATTTTGGTGACACTTCCTGAAAATGCTCAAGACAGCACTATATACTATTTACACAGCCATTTGAAAACTACAGTAAAGTTAGACATCACTGCATTTAGTGAGGTATCTGAGTACAAGACACTGAATATGTATGTTTCGCATGTTTACTGCATTTGCTCTTTACAATTCTAATTTATTCACAGCATTGTGCAAAAGAATAAATACACCCTTTTTTACAACAAACAAACTTTCTTTGTGTAGAGCTGAGCACAACTGTAAACAATATTGCAGTACATATTAGAACTGAACCTACAACATACACAGGTCTGTAAATCATTCATGAAATTGTTCAATTTAGAAGACATTTTCAGTGGAAAAAAAGATTTAAAGTTTTTAAATAAAATGAGCTTGACAGATTTTGACAACTGGTTCAACATTTTTGTATGTAATGACTCAAGTAATGAAATGAGGACTATTAGTTTTATATGGAATGACTATTCAGCAGACACAAGTTTAGTTAATTTTGACTGACATGACGTAAGCAAATGATAATGTTACAAACAGCAGAGAGTTGTATGAAAGCAATTGATGCATGTCCAAAAGCATTTGCAATTTGTTGAAAGGAATGAGAAACTGCTACTATGATGTGCACAAATGACTAATTGTTTTGAGAAATGCATTAACTGTTGTGCAAATGTAAATAATGTTGTGAGAAATGCACCAAAGCGACTGAGAAAAACTGTAATAGATAATTTGTTTATATATTGCTGTTTAAGGACAGGGATCCTGTTTGTTATATAGCCTACATCACTGTGACAAGGGACTCTCAAGAGTCTATCAACCCCACCCTATAGAGCAATGCTGGGATTAGTACTAAAACCTAGAAAATAATATTTTTGCATCTTTTCTGGTTTTGTCATCCCAAAGTCATTGCTTTTTAAAGAGTTCCTGGTTAAATGTCTGAAATAAGTCTCTGGTTGACACAAGGTCAATTTATGTGCATTTATTTCCATACATTTGTATTTCCCCATCAACACTTTAGTACATGCAGTTAAACTGGACTACAGGGATTGTTGAGGACTAGAATCATTATCATGAACTCATCTACTCTTGTAGAACCTTGTCAAACTTGACTTCTTGCAAACTATACTAACTATATTCATACTTTCCTACTTGTAGGAAGCTTAGTGTTGAGGACGTTGAAGTCCATGCTGTAAGACAATTATCATTTAACTTCTATAGCATATTAAGCTTATTTAAGCTAATTTGTGAAGAATCTCTTCAATAATCAAATCATTTTTGTTGTCAACAGAGCTTAATTTCTGGTGTTATCCAAATGCCAGTAGAAAATCTTTTTCGGGCTTTTCTTGTGAGAACCCTGGTGATGCAAAATCACTCATAAAATACATCATGCCTTATTTTGTGGGAGGTTGACAGGTTATTGCAATGCAGTCAGTAGTTTTATTTTAAGTAGGGATGCACCGAAAGAAAAAATCTCATCTGAAACTGAAAATTCTGGATGCACTTGGCTGAAAACCCAAACTGCTTTCTAATAAATATTTAACAAATAGTTCTTTATTATTTTATTAAATAATAGGTAACACTTTATTTTGATGGTCCATTTGAATATTAGTAGACTGTCTGCTTAATATATGTTGATACTTGCTGGCAGCTAGCTCTCTGCAACTTTCACATGGTCGCCCACTGAAGCTAAGCAGAGCTGCGCCTGGTCAGTACCTGGACGGGAGACCACATGGGAAAGCTAGGTTGCTGCCGGAAGTGGTGTTAGTGAGGCCCAACCAGGGGGTGCCCAACCTGCAGTCTGTGTGGGTCCTAATGCCCCAGTATAGTGACGGGGACTCTATACTGCTCAGTGAGTGCCGTCTTTCAGATGAGACGTTAATCCGAGGTCCTGACTCTCTGTGGTCATTAAAAATCCCAGGATGTCCTTCGAAAAAGAGTAGGGGTTTAACCCCGGCATCCTGGCCAAATCTGCCCACTGGCCTCTGTCCATCATGGCCTTCTAACCCTCCCCATATAATAATTGGCTTAATCACTCTGTCTCCACTCTGAAGAAGTACTCCAACAATCAGCTGGTGTTTGGTGTGCGGTCTGGCGCAAAATGGCTGCCGTCGCATCATCCAGGTGGATGCTGCACACTGGTGGTGGATGAGGAGATTTCCCCCTATGTGTAAAGTGCTTTGAGTGCCCAGAAAAGCGCTATATAAATGTAAAAAAGGAATCATTAATTATTATTATTACTGCAACAGACATTTAAATGACTATAAGAAACTTTGGAAGTACATGTCAACTTACACTAACCCCAACCCCAACCTAACAGTCTACTTATAATCTAATGAGAATTAGTTGGCATATAGATGCAATGTTACTTAAATTCAACAAACGGATCATCAAAATAAAGTGTGACCAAATAATATATAGTAATTTGGTAAGATGTTTATATTGAAAACTCAAAAATACAATCTTAAATTATATCTTACATTATACAGATTTCAAAAAACCAACAAAATAGTCACATTTTATTTAAAGTAACATGAAATCTGAAAGAAAAAGTAGTGGCCAAAATATTTAGAACACTTGGCATATTTTAAAGGTTTTGTTTTATTTGTGTATTTATTTTATTTGTTTATTTTTTAATTGGCCTTTACAATTGGCCCTAAAAATCTAATATCTACAAAAAGTCATCATTATATTCTGTAAACCAGAAAATATATTGACACTATTTCATGAATATTATTAAATCAAATCATGTTTTGGGGTCAGAAATGTCAATATTTTTAGATCTGTCAGATAATAACCCTGTGTTCATTTTAATTATCAATTTATTATCAGGTCTATGCAACAGAATCAGCTGGATGACTTTCTTTTTAACTTGTATAATGAAGATCAGATGCATGAACGAGAGGTGACTTTTTCCAGCATTACCATGTCAGCACAGTATCGCTATGGCAAGCAGCAGGAACAGGTATGTCCACACAGAAATGTCCAACAAACAATTCCTATAAGTGTGTGCGCTATATAATATATGAGTAGAATATCCACAGAGTGAAATAATGACCCAAAGTCTGAGCGATAGTGATGACGAATGGACAGAAAGTGAAACTTGCATGTTGAACATTGTTGGACAGGCATATTTTTGCCTGTTTTTCTTTTTTCGGACGAAAACCGTACAGTAAATGTCATTTTCAGCCAATAATGTTGAAATAAGGCTGAATTTTTGCTAAACCCCTAATATTAATGTAGTTGTCATGCATTTTCAACAGAACTCCTGGTTTCCTGCTTTGTAAAAAAAAGATTTGTACAGGGGTTTAATATTTTTAGTCTTTGTGGTTTATTCAAATCCCTTATCAGAATGTGAGCAATAGCAGTAGTGACTGCTTTAGCAGCACTAATTATCATAAGTTAAATTCAGAAGCACAGAATTAGAGAAGAAGCCGATGCATATGGTAACATCTAGTCACAGCCCTTATTATTGTGCACGACCTGTCCTAAAGGGACTATATGGTGACTCACCTTTGCTCCTGTCTCTCCAGGCGCCCCTCGCCCTCCATCCGCCCCTGACCGGCCCTGCAAGGTGAAACACAGAATACCACTTGCTCATCATATTCTATGCACCACTGTGTGCGCTGCTTATGCAGTATTCATGAACCCCCAAAAAAAAAAAACACACAGCACATCAATATAGAAACTGCTGTCGCCCAATTCATATTCATGATAAAGTTAATTAAAATGGATCACACTTGAACTTTGATCATTGATTTTTTTAACACCATGTGTGAGATGTTCAGTCTTACCCTCTTTCCTGGTTTCCCATTAGGACCAGCAGAACCAGGTAACCCCCGTGGCCCCTTTAAAGAGCAGAATAAGTAAAACACAGGCAGATGGAGATGGGTTTTAAATGCAAAAAAAAAAAGGAAATATCCTCACCGGAGGCCCGTTCTCTCCAATGTCCCCTTTCAGTCCGCTGGGACCTGGAAGACCCTGAAACAAACATACATTTTGAAAGACTGAAAGTATCCGCTGAACCCAATAAACCCCAGAATTGTTCTGAATTTGAAGTAGATTTTGTAGACTGAAATAAACCAGAGAAGAAATGACAAAGGTTTCCTACCACTGGGCCTGGCCTCCCTGTGAGACCTAATGGACCTGGAGGGCCCTTCAGTGAAAGCTAGAAGCAAAGTAAAGCAAAAACACAGAGGAAAAAAAATGACAAATCTGTACTCGTTCTTCACCCACACCAGGTGCTTGTTGTATATCTACAGCATAAATTGGTTCATCTTATGTCCAACCATTAATAATGCATCACTGACAATCAAAAGATATTCAATAACTTTAGAAAAGCATCAATTTAGACTGTAAGAAATTCTGGGTTTTAAACTATACCTTCATAATATATACAGTATACTTTCACAATATACCTTCACTACACCACAAATCGATTAGGTTAACTTAACTTTTACAAATTTAAGGGGACTGAACAAAAAGAAAAAAAAAGTTGTCCCAAAAAATCCGTATTGATCCAAATTCATCAAAAGTGACAGCTTTAAATCATTATAAAACATTCTTTCAAATGAATTCATGAATTCCTTCACAATCTTTGCCAATCTTTGCATTAAAGCAGTGTTTTTTTTTATCTAATCATTAATATATTGCAGTTAGCATTTGTTGTGGATCAAAATTCATTCATTCATTTTCTTTTCGGCTTAGTCCCTTTATTAATCAGGGGTCACCACAGCGGAATGACCTGCCAACTTATCCAGCATATGTTTTACACAGCGGATGCCCTTCCAGCTGCAACCCATCATTAGGAAACATCCATCCACTCTAATTCACACACTTACACTACGGACAATTTAACTTACTCAATTGACCTACAGCGCATGTCTTTGGACTGTGGGAGAAACCAAGGAACCCGGAGAAAACCCATGCGAACATGAGGAGAACATGCAATCTCCACTAAGAAACACCAACTGACCCAGCCGAGGCTTGAACCAGCGACCTTCTTGCTGTGAGGCGACAGCGCTACACACTGCACCACTGTGTCACCCCTTGATTCAAAATTGTCCTAAATAATTATAATTAATTATTGTTAATAAAACAATTCTTGGCAGTTTATTCCGCTGTGGCAACCCCTGATGAATAAAGGGACTAAGCCAAGGGAAAATGAATGAATGAAAACTATTTTTTTTAATCATTAATTTTTTCATATTTCAAAACATTTAAACAGAAATGTTGTAAAAGTGATATCATAATATTGCGTTAATATTCATAATATACCATATTGCTTTTTTTTAATCAAATAAAAGCAGCGTAAGGGAGCTAGGGAAACAGAAACTCTAAAACGAGATCAAGCACATTTGATCGAGTTAATCAAACTGGTCTTAATACAGTATGTGGCTCAAATACTTCAGAGCAATATTACATGATTCTTCCATCCATTTTGATATTCCTCAGACTGAAATAACATTCAACTGATTTTAAAATAATATATCATTCAGGTTAGGGCTGCAAGATATTGGAAAAAACTGACATTTGTGGAGAAAAAGAAATTTATTTTATTACTTTTGTCTTTTTATTTTTTTATCAGAAAAAAATGTATAGACTAACAACAGATTAATCAATCTTTTTCTTTCGTATGATACCATATATAAACCAAACATACTTTTTCTTTCTTACTGTGTTGCATACTTCTAAGAAGGAACTGCTGACAAGAGGGAAATAGCAGGGGTAACACTTTATTTTGGTCCATTTGAGTATTAGTAGACTAGTAGATACTGCTTAATATCTGTTGATACTGCTGCTATACAGACATTTAACTGACTATAGGAAACTTTGCAAGTGCATGTCAACTTACACTAACCCTAACCCTAAGCCCAACCTAACAGTCTACTTGTAATCTAATGAAAATTAGTTGGCATGTAGATGCAATGTTACTTAAATTCAACAAACGGACCATCAAAATAAAGTATGACCTTAGCAGAATAAGAATAAAAATAATGTGTGTGTTGGTGGGGGGGGTAGGGGGTCTTGCTCCAGACTTCTGTCTAATAAGACACAATAATATAATGTCACAAGGAGCTGGATGCTTGTAGAAGTTGTGAAATATATTGTAGATACACTTAACTGTTCAGTTCTGCTATACAGAGAAAGGTTGCAGAAGGAGGAAGTATGTTTGGGTGCAACCACCAAAGGACTGTAGAATGATTGACAAGTGACGAATTATATAAAACTCCACCTGTTAATATCAGTTGTGTATATATGCTGGGAAATGTAAATTGGTTGGGAACCTCCTGAATGTAATTCTTGTATTGCATTGGGGTAACGGAACCCAGAGCTTTGTCCTCAAATAATTTATTTGTATCTAATAAATTACTAATATTTTTGAGATTGAAGAAAACCCTCTCCTGACCTTTTTTATTGAACACGCATGAAATTGGAAAGACAATCCAACACATTGCAATATTTTAATTTACTGCAATATACATAGCGATAATAATGCAATTTGACCAGATGACTTGAGCTTGTAATAACTTAAGATCAATTTGGAATTGATTGCTGTATGGGAGTGTATCTGCATAAAATATAGGCAATTTTTTTAAATAGCGAGCAAAGTTCAATACAAAAGAGAGAAGAGTCAAATAAACTATGATTTATGAATCTTCTGGGGAGTCAAACATTATTCATAAACAGAAATTATGCTGTATAATCACTGTGTAATAATAACAACAACACAGCAATGTATCATTTTCATTGAGTAAATAATTTTATAATGTACACTTTAAGCCAGGGATTCTCAACTGGTGGGCCGTGGCCCACTAGTGGGCCTCAGTGATCCTGCAGGTGGGCTGCGATATAGCTTAAAATTGACTCTCTATATTATACAAATTTTTGGATTTCATCATTAATATGATATATTAAAATGATCAAAGTAATGCACTTTCTTCTGTTCTCTGATTGATTACTTCAAACGCGGCGCAAAAACAGCCTCATGATCGCGTCTGCAACTAGTACACGCAAGTCTGTTCATTCAAAAACTATGCAGGAAGTGAAAGTGAAAGTCTCTCTTTGTGTATTTTTGTGTGAACTATTTAATATATCCACATAGTTGTCCACATTAATGTCCTGTGAGTGTTTTACAATAGACACGCGCTCATACATGAGGATCTAGCGAGGCTCAGCTGTGTTTCTGTCATAGAATGTAAAATAAACTTGCATATGAGCTTCAGACACGCTCTGGCGGAGCTGCTCACTGTTCCTGTCAGCGATCTCCCAATAATATCGAGCTGCAAACTCAACCGCCATCAGATCGATGCGTTTCAACAGATTTAGGGTGTTTTACTGTATTTTACATTTGTCTGTATATTTTTGAATAGTAGATATTTAATAGTAGATATTCAGTCAGGGGCAACCCAGTGGCGCAGTAGGTAGTGCTGTTGCCTCACAGCAAGAACGTCGCTGGGTCGCAGGTTCGAACCTCGGCTGGGCTGGGTCAGTTGGCGTTTCTGTGTGGAGTTTGCATGTTCTCCCTGGGTTCGCGTGGGTTTCCTCCGGGTGCTCCGGTTTCCCCCACAGTCCAAAGACATGCAGTACAGGTGAATTGGGTAGGCTAAATTGTCCATAGTGTATGAGTGTGAATGTGTGTGTGGAAGTTCCCAGAGATGGGTTGCGGCTGGAAGGGCATCCGCTGCGTAAAATCGTGCTGGATAAGTTGGCGGTTCATTCCGCTGTGGCGACCCCGCAAGGGACAAAGCCGA
>LR812521.1:66211346-66213846 GCA_903798195.1 Danio kyathit | reverse complement strand
TACACTCTGGCGTAATAATCAAGGATCTTTGCTGATGTACCATGACTACAGCAGGCACAATGATATTACGCAGAAACTGAAAATAGTCCCCAGCACCAAACCCTACACTTGCACTACCAATTAGAATCTGTATAGTTTCTATCCCTATTGGCCTAGAAAATGGCAACTTTTTCTTTTCTGTCCTGACATATTGAAGTCTTGTCGTTGATCCCAGTTGTAAGAGCAACACATAATAACTTGACTTCTAGTTGATCATTTGGAAAAGTGTCAGAAGGTACATTTTTTAGATGAATCATCTGTTGAACTGCATCCTAATCATCACAAATACTGCAGTAGACCCATTGGAACCCACATGGACCCAAGATTCTCACAGAAATCAGTCAAGTTTGGCGAAGGAAAAATCATGGTTTGGGGTTACATTCAGTATAGGGGCATGCGAGAGATGGATTGGATGTAAATGGCAACATTGACAGCCTAAGGTACCAAGACATTTGTGCTGCCCATCACATTACAAATCACAGGAGAGGGCAAATTCTTCAGCAGAATAGGGCTCCTTCTCATACTTCGGTACTCCACATCAAAGTTCCTAAAAGCAATGAAAGTCAAGGTGCTCCAGGAATAGCCAGCCCAGTCTCCAAACATAAACATTATTTCGCATCTCTGGGGTAAGATGAAGAAGGAGGCATTGAAGATGAATCCAAAGAATCTTGATGAATTCTGGGAGTCCTGAAGTCAAGCTATTATTTGTCGTTCCTAAAACTTGGATATAAGGTAGTGTATATGATGACCAATAATATTCTGACTTACATGTGGGCCTGGTGGGCCAGGAGGTCCTTTAAAAAATGCACCCTGGTTAATATAAAACACAAGGAGATTAGCATCAGATTGCTGTAGTCAAAATGCATCAGTGTGTGTAGGTGTGTGAGTGAGTGAGTGAGTGAGTGAGTGAGTGTGTGTGAGCTTCACACTTCGGCACTCACGGGTTCAATGACAGCTGGCTCTCCCTTCTGTCCTTTCGCAAATCGCACACCCTGATGGAGAAAAAATGGATTGAGATTAGTTGAGATCCTGGTTACAAGAAGTTGAGATTAAAGATGTTACGATACACTTCAATAGTCAATAACAATGCTAGTGTGATTTTAGGACTAGTGAATGTTCTAATGAAACATGATAATTTGTTTTTATAAAATTGTGATATACTTTTTTTTAAGTAAACAATGATTATGAATATTGAAATTCAATTAATGGATTTGAATTCTCCATATGAATTCTACATATGTTTAACACTGAAGATAAGGAAACAAAGAAAAACGAATAATTACTAAATAATAATATACACTAAAATAAGTAATTAAATAAATACATCTGTGAAGCTGATGGAAAGTGATTATAAGTTTAAAATAATATGAACAAATTTAATGAAAATTTTTATTGTATAAAAAGACAAAATGTTATTATAAAAAATAATTATAAGTTATAAAAAAAAAGAGATAAAAATATTCTTAGATTCCAGTATTAAGAAAACATCTTTTTAAGGTCTATGTAAACAGCAATGTTTATGTAAGTAAACATGAAACATAAATAATAAATAGTATATACTAACAAAAAAAAATATTTTCATTTATGTATTTACTTATTTATCTACTTTGTTTATTTGCTTATTTATTTGCTTATTTGTTTACTTATCTATTTACTTGCTTATTTATTTATTTACTTATTTATATACTCATTTACTTATGTATTTATTTACTTATTTATTTACCTATTTATTTGTTTATTTGTTTACTTTTTATTTATTTGCTTATTTATTTATTTACTTACTTATTGTTCACTTATTTTTACTTATTTATTTACTTGCTTATTTATTTGTTTATTTATCTACTTGTTTATTTACTTATTTTAATTATTTTTTCTCATTTATTTATTTACTTATCTACTTATTTATTCATTTATTTATTATTAATTTATTTCTTAATTTATTTACTTATTTATTTATTTATTTATTTATCTACTTATTTAAGTATTTATTTACTTATTTATTTACTTATTTTATTTATTTTTCTTATTTATTTTATTTATTTATCTACTTATTTATTTATCTACTTATCTATTTATGTATTTATTTATTTATTTATTTACTTATTTATTTATTTATTCATTTACTTATCTAATAATTTATTTATTTATTCACTTATTTTTTACTTATTTAATTATTTATTTACTTATTTTATTTATTTACTTATCTACTTATTTATCAATTAATTAATTAATTTATTTATTTATCTACTTATTTATTTATCTACTTATTTATTTATGTATTTATTTACTTATTTATTTATTTTTTTCTTATTTATTTATTTATTTACTTATTTTATTTATCTACTTATCTATTTATGTATTTATTTATTTACTTATTTATTTATTTATTCATTTACTTATCTAATAATTTATTTATTTATTCACTTATTTTTTACTTATTTAATTATTTAATTACTTATTT
>LR812521.1:66196448-66208948 GCA_903798195.1 Danio kyathit | reverse complement strand
GGCCTGGTGGGCCAGGAGGTCCTTTAAAAAATGCACCCTGGTTAATATAAAACACAAGGAGATTAGCATCAGATTGCTGTAGTCAAAATGCATCAGTGTGTGTAGGTGTGTGAGTGAGTGAGTGAGTGAGTGAGTGAGTGTGTGTGAGCTTCACACTTCGGCACTCACGGGTTCAATGACAGCTGGCTCTCCCTTCTGTCCTTTCGCAAATCGCACACCCTGATGGAGAAAAAATGGATTGAGATTAGTTGAGATCCTGGTTACAAGAAGTTGAGATTAAAGATGTTACGATACACTTCAATAGTCAATAACAATGCTAGTGTGATTTTAGGACTAGTGAATGTTCTAATGAAACATGATAATTTGTTTTTATAAAATTGTGATATACTTTTTTTTAAGTAAACAATGATTATGAATATTGAAATTCAATTAATGGATTTGAATTCTCCATATGAATTCTACATATGTTTAACACTGAAGATAAGGAAACAAAGAAAAACGAATAATTACTAAATAATAATATACACTAAAATAAGTAATTAAATAAATACATCTGTGAAGCTGATGGAAAGTGATTATAAGTTTAAAATAATATGAACAAATTTAATGAAAATTTTTATTGTATAAAAAGACAAAATGTTATTATAAAAAATAATTATAAGTTATAAAAAAAAGAGATAAAAATATTCTTAGATTCCAGTATTAAGAAAACATCTTTTTAAGGTCTATGTAAACAGCAATGTTTATGTAAGTAAACATGAAACATAAATAATAAATAGTATATACTAACAAAAAAAAATATTTTCATTTATGTATTTACTTATTTATCTACTTTGTTTATTTGCTTATTTATTTGCTTATTTGTTTACTTATCTATTTACTTGCTTATTTATTTATTTACTTATTTATATACTCATTTACTTATGTATTTATTTACTTATTTATTTACCTATTTATTTGTTTATTTGTTTACTTTTTATTTATTTGCTTATTTATTTATTTACTTACTTATTTGTTCACTTATTTTTACTTATTTATTTACTTGCTTATTTATTTGTTTATTTATCTACTTGTTTATTTACTTATTTTAATTATTTTTTCTCATTTATTTATTTACTTATCTACTTATTTATTCATTTATTTATTTATTAATTTATTTCTTAATTTATTTACTTATTTATTTATTTATTTATTTATCTACTTATTTAAGTATTTATTTACTTATTTATTTACTTATTTTATTTATTTTTTCTTATTTATTTTATTTATTTATCTACTTATTTATTTATCTACTTATCTATTTATGTATTTATTTATTTATTTATTTACTTATTTATTTATTTATTCATTTACTTATCTAATAATTTATTTATTTATTCACTTATTTTTTACTTATTTAATTATTTATTTACTTATTTTATTTATTTACTTATCTACTTATTTATCAATTAATTAATTAATTTATTTATTTATCTACTTATTTATTTATCTACTTATTTATTTATGTATTTATTTACTTATTTTATTTATTTTTTTCTTATTTATTTATTTATTTACTTATTTATTTATCTACTTATCTATTTATGTATTTATTTATTTACTTATTTATTTATTTATTCATTTACTTATCTAATAATTTATTTATTTATTCACTTATTTTTTACTTATTTAATTATTTAATTACTTATTTTATTTATTTACTTATCTACTTATTTATCAATTAATTAATTAATTTATTTATTTATCTACTTATTTATTTATCTACTTATTTATTTATGTATTTATTTACTTATTTTATTTATTTTTTCTTATTTATTTATTTATTTACTTATTTATTTATCTACTTATTTGTTTATTTTTTTTTTCTTATTTATTTACTTATTTATTTACTTATTTATTTTGTTTTTGACTACTGTTCATTTTGCATCAACTTATATTTATTAAAGTACAAGTAACATACTTTAAACTTCATTAGTTCAGATGAAAAAGAAATGTATTTGTGTTTTCAGAAAATGTATTATATAGTTACAAAAGAGTACCTCTCCGCCCCATGTCTCTGGCCTCTCCCTCTCTGCATGGTCAAATCGCTCTTCATAAATCTCATACTCCTCATATTCCAGCTCATGGCTGTCTGAAGCATTTTTAAACTCCTCAAACTCCAAGACCTGTGAATGCACAAAACAAACCAACATCAGGGTTTCACCTCAGAAAATCTTCACAATGGTCAAGGCCCGGAAGCAAAAAGGAGCACTCATACCTCATAATCAGTGATATTGGGGCCGACTGTCACAGTGGAGACTGAGAGCACATTGTGCTGATCGCCGTAAAGGTCATCACTAAACTCCTCGACCTCTGGTGTTTTAATCGGCCTCTCCTGCTGCACACCGACAGAGGAGCAGAGTCAGATGCGACACAGCCATGGCAACCGCAACCATGGAGATACGGAGCACAGTCAGTCACTTCCAATCTACCCTAAAGCCTGAAATATAGTCTACACAAGTACATGAGTGCGAATGCGAAATGTAAGAGAGTGGACTTCCACAAAACGCATTGTATTTTTAGTATTGTTACATAGTGAATGTTAGCATGAATGTTTCTTTTATCCCTTCAAATTCAGCTAGTGCCATGGCTTGGCATCACTCGATACTTGTTCACACCACAGTTGTTGTTCTTAGTATGAACAGCTCTTAATTCATGCTTGAATGCAACTCTTTGAGTACTGAATACTTGAGTATCAAGTAATGTACTGCAATACTAAGATTGTTTGTAATGCAAGAACGCATTACCACCAAATAGTGTTACTTAAGTACACACCACTCAAATCTTCAATTTCAATGAAATGTATATTTACACATCACTTCACTTCAATTTCAGTGAAAGTACTTAGTAAGTAGGTGATACTCAAATCTGAGTGAAATAATTCTGCGCTCTTGTATTACATACAAATCTTGGTACTCAAATCTAGGTCACAGAAATACTGAGTACTTGTGTACCATGACTTGAAGGGTTGGGTACCAAAACCCATGGCACCGGTACCTATGTAACCGGTATGGACCGGATCGGATGAATTTCGGTGCCTAATTTCAGTGCCACTGGTGCTGTGACAAGGACATAAGAAGCATCAAGGGGTACATCAAAGGCACACACAGGTGCGCGTTGTGTTACACCATCTCTTAACATTTAATTCTAAACTACTATGAGGGATACGGACACCATCTGCAAAGTCATCCACCATAATTTTGTGGCTCAAAAGTATCAGTTCAGACACCGTTTTGGCACCAGGATCGTTTTAAAAGTATTGATTTAGCACCGGTATCGAAATAACCCCTAACGATAGCCAACCCTAATGACTTGTATGTAATGTAAGATTGAACACTTATTTCACTCAGATTTGAGTAGCACGTACATGAGCATTGAGTGCCTTCACTGAAATTTAAGTACCAAGTACTTAAGTAATTAAAGGTGCAGTATGTAAGTTTGACACCCAGTGGTTGATCTAGGTATTGCATTCCTGGATCAAAACACATCAAGCACAGGTTGCTAGATTGAGTTGCGACTATAAGCCCAAAGGCTGGTTTAAATAGTGTTCTATATAAAAGCAACGGCATGCAATAGAAGGGATATTTTTCATATTAAAGGATTTTTTTGTTCTAACAAACACCTGAAATTTATATTTTAGAATCAGGTTCTATTTCTTGCAACTTATCACTGCAAATCTCGTCACGTATCATGTTGTTGGGACACGTGGTTACAATGTAACCTGCTCACCTAATGTTTTCTTTCATAATATTTATATTATTTGCTAATTAATAACCTCATGTGGTACTCTGAATCTGTGTCTCATTTAGGAGTCTGCTACTGTCCACCGGAGGGCGCATGCTTTGAGAGCCTGAATTAATGAAATACACGGTTTTCCAACAAGGCAACCTTGGGTGCTAAAATATAATTGCATAAACTGACATTGGATGGGTTAAAAGAACCAAAACTAAGACTGTCGTTCCGGCACATAACACATTTTCAAAGCACAATATCTGACTTCAGCATTGTTTTTCAGATAAACAAGAATGTTTACTTAGGATGTTTCTGCAAACATATTATGGTAGTTTTATGCTTTAGAACTTACATACAGCACCTTTAAGTATTGTTTCAAAGTATTTCAGTACACACGACTTGATTACCAAGATTTGTTTGTGATGCAAGAGCGTTTACATAGTTATTGATGTACATTAGTTATTTCCATCCACCTATTTTGATGCCCATTTTGAAATATTGCATTTAAAATGCTTAATGGAAACGCTAATATGCTCAAATATTTTGAAAATGCACATTAAAATGTGTACAAAAAGTTATTAAAAAGTAAAAAAAAATCGCTTAACTGAGTAGTATAAAAATTTTATCTGATAAGAAAAATTGCACAAAAACTAAGATGGAAACACATTTACTGAATAGTTTCCAGCATGCGCATCAAAAAAAATGTGTGATTTTTTTTTAATAAACAGATCATATGATAACAAAAATGAGTGCGATTGAGCGGCATTAATTGACAAACCACCAATTATTATTAATAATAAAATTTTGATTATTGATTATTAACTAAGGATTTTGTTCTCTCTGACTAATTGGATGGCAACTGTGCTCAAATTTGCAAATACTTCATGCAATATTCCAGTTTAGCACATGAGTCTAATTTACATCTTTGGATGGAACATAGCTATTGCGATGCCACTTGTAATGTAGCAGCCAAGCATTTGCAACTGCATTTGTGTACTTGCATAGAGTTTATTTTTGGCTTAACTGTGCTCCACATCTCCAACTCACGGTTGACTAATTAAAATGTTAGCGCAATTCACAGGTGCAGATTTTCAAAAACATTCTGGTTATAAAGCCGGGTTCAAGGCATAAATACTGCTGAGCAGGTGAGTGTGGGGTAGGAGGTTTTATTAACAAGAGGAGATGTCAGTGCGAAAGCCGTATGTTCTGGTGGCAGCCATAACAGCATGAAAAGGAGGGGTGAGCAAACTTGGCACACTGATATTGGCATCCGAGTTCTACCTCAGCAAAAGCTCGATTCATACAGTAAAAACCACATCTATCAAAACTGTCAGAGGTAAATGTATCAAAAAGATGCATGAAAATGAATTGATGTCAGACACGGTCCTCTTTTTCATTCTGTCTTGGAGGGCATCATTCTGATTCAATCTATAAAGTGTGCCAAGTCAACAAATAAAACTACACTCCAAGTGTAACACTACGCCAAAACCTGAATAAAATATACATCATGTCTCACAATTAACTTATCAAATGTGGCACTGTTGAAACGAGCCATGATACATAAACATTTTGAGTCTACAAACTAGAATTTTTTAAGGACACATCTATAGTAAGCACAGTGAGTAACACTTTATTCTGATGGTCCCTTTTAGATGTTCCTTTAATTGTAAATTATCTGGTAATACTTTATTTTAAGTCACATGTTATGCTTTTAACAACCCATTAACTAAGACTATTATCTCAATAAACTGCTAATTAGCTGCTTAGTAAGGTTGTAGATCTTGTAAGTAGTAGACCTTTGTAAGGTAATAGACCTTTTTGGGTTTTTCGGTAGGATTAGGGATGTAAAAAAGGTTATACTTTATAGCAGGGTTGCCCAAACTTGGTCCTGGAGGGCCGGTGGCCTGCAGAGTTTAGCTACAACTTGCCTCAACACACCAGCCAAGACATTTCTAGCAAGCCTAAAAAAAAAAGCAGCTTAATATGCTAAAGCAGAGGTCACCAACCCTGTTCCTGGAGAACTACCTTCCTGCAGAATTCAGCTCAAATTCTGATCAAGCACACCTGAACCAATTAATAAGAACCTGAAGCAGCACTTGATAATTAGAGACAGGTGTGTTTTGTCAGGGTTGTAACTAAAAACTGTAAGAAGGTAGCTCTTCAGGAACACGGTTGGTGACCCCTGCTCTAAAGAGAGTTAGTCAACAAGTACAGTTGTTGAAAATGTACTTATATAGTCAACAGTCTAAAGGCGGCCATCAAAATTTGAGTTTTGGTGCAGTTACTGGGTAGGTTAGATGGTGAGGAGGCTGGTTAGTACAATGGATGACTGGTTGTTAAAATTTGTGAGGGGGAGTGAGTGAGTGACTGGTCAGGAAGATGATGGGGAGGGAGGGTGAAGTATGCACAGCCACACAGGGACTACCTCCTCCTTCATCTTTGGGGACTCAGAAAATGCAGGAGCCAAAACGGTTTGGTCCTCAAGATCTGTCACAGGCTTTGTAGTGGGACTGCTGTCCTGATAGGTGTCAGGTTCGTGAGTCGGCATGTCAGGTATGGAGTCCATCAGATCAATCATTACTGTTGGAGACTCTATTGGCGTCTTTGGCGGTTTGGTTGTAGGTGGATCTGGCTGCTTTGTTGAAGCTGGTGTAGTTTCTAGAACAGGTTCTTGAGCCAAATACTCCGGCAGCTTAGAAGACACCTCGAGGAAGCCTTCTTCAAGAGCTTCGGCCTCCTTTTTCTTCTTACGAGATTCTTTTTTGCCTTTCTTGCCTTTCTTTTTTTTGTTCTTTTTGCCTTTGCGGCCTTTTTTGGAGTGCTTCTTTGGTTCCACAGGCTCGTCTCCCTGCATGACGTCATCAAGGTTATGGATAAGACTGGCCTTTTGTAGATGGGGCAAGAGGTCAGAGGTTGGGTATGGATGAACAGAATAAAAATTGTTAAAGAGACAGTTCCCCCTAAAATTAAACTTAAGGGAACAGTTCTTTGAAAATGTCAAATTCTGTCAATAATTGCCCACCCTTATGTCATTCCTAATCCCTGAGACCTTGGTTTATCTTCAGAACACAAATTAAGATATTTTAAATCTGAGAGCTCCCTCATCCTCCATAGTACCGACTCACTTGAAGTCCAGAAAAATACCACCTACTCTCTATGGAGAACGAGGGAGCTCTCAGATTTCATTTAAAATACCTTAAATTGTGTTCTGAAGAAAAATGAAGGTCTCAGGGGTTTGGAAGGACATGTGGGTGAGTATTTGACAACAGAATAAAAAAAAATTTGGTTAACAAATTCTTTAAATCCTACATAAGTATAAAAAAATCCTGCTCTAATTCGCCTATATTGGCAGTGGATAATGGCCAACATCAAAGTTTTATTAAAAAGACAGGATTATCATATAATGATCACAAGTAACAAATGTCATAGTTCAAACACAGTCATTGTTCTGAAGATAAATGATAAGCAAACCATAACATGTTATTTAACAATAATCCCAGCCTTGCTGTTGGTCTCTGTGCATGACTGTGCATTCATGAATATCTATTAGCGCTGCAGTTCACATCTATAAAACCCAATAAAAAAGTATAATCTAATTTCCTCACTGAGCTGAATCTCTCCTGACTGCAATTCTGCTTGCCAAATGACAGCCAGAGTGACAGTTGACTTATAACTTATATACTTAAAGACATCAGATATATTCACCACGGATAAGAAACTGCATCATGAATGAATTAATCTTAACATATTGCAGATTTGACACTTTTGTGGGTGATTGGGTGAGAACTATCACTAATAGAGCCCAATTAACATGCAGTGATATACTGTACATATGACTAACAATCAAGGTTAGGATTTTTGTTAAATAATACATTACATTTCGGTTTGTTTTGGCAGAATGGCATGTGTCCATGGGAATATTCTAATATTTTTTTTTTTACATGTTTTCTTTTAAAAACGTGATGGTCACTAACAAATTACCTTTAAGGCAAGCCATTTGACTTTGCGGCCAACTTTAAAATCCCTCTCGGACGGTATGCTTGGGCATTCTGTTTCAATAGGGAAAAATTAAATTCTCCAAAATTGCTTGCCTAGTTTAATATTAACTAATATTTCATATTAGGTATCACTAATAAAATTAAACAACTGTCTCTTTAGCTTCATTTCTAAATGTTCGAATCACACAAAATCTTCAAAATCTCCGAGCCCCTCCCCCGGAGAACTATCAGTCTATAGCAGGGCTATTTAATTAGTTTGTCACGGGGGCCAGTTCATGAAAAGCATCCCAAACGAAGGGCCGGAGAGACATGACTTGCAATATAAGTGATGACACAACTGCATAAAAGAGCCCATATGTTGTATTTTTGCTCCTTAAGACACCCGTGTTGTATTTGTCTACATTAAAATGTTAATATATTGTATTTTGAAACTATATAATATCACTGCATTGTACAATAAGTTTTTTTAACAAACATTCAAATGTTGTATTTCACAGCACAACAAAATCAGTGTATTGCTTAAGCAGGCTTCTTCTATTCAGACACATTCATATGTTATGTTTTGAACTGCATAACAACTATGGATGCAACAATTATAGACTTTGGCTGTACGATTATATAGTCTGAAGAATAATCAGGGTTTCACTGTTATCACGTCTAACGTAAATTTAAGCTTTATATTAGCTAGATTTAGATCTGGACATCCCTAACTAATATTAAAAAATCTTTAAAAGGCATTTTCATTAGTAATAGTTTTTATGCTGTAGGTTTTTCTGTGCTTATAGGGCTACACATTTATGTTTGTGTTTATAGAGAGGAAGAGAGAAAATAATAATATTATAAAAGTGGTTATGAAGGTCGGCGCCAATATTTAGATTAACTGTTGTTATCATCTGCTTTCATACATACATAATCATTTTAATAATAGTGTTTACATTGCACTGAAAGCTAAGCACAACTCTCACTGCTACAGCATGAGATGTTTTCTACTGCGTGCGCCCAGACAGCCGCGAGCGCGTCGCTCCGCTTGCGCCCGCATATTGGCATATATTCTTACGACATAACAAACTTGCGCGCGGGAAAGACGTGATATGGGAACGGCCCGCGGCTATAGTTATTACAGTGTGCGTGCGTATTAGCTTCGGTGGACAAGCTCGGAACTTTAAACTAGCGCACAGTTGGCAACTTGGCGTAACTTTGTTCAGCAGTTTCGTTTCGTGCGGCAGAACAGAAATGCAGAAATGCGGCTTAGAGAAGCCTTTACGATTAATTAACCGTGACGAATTAAAGCGCAGTTAATAGTGAAATCGGTTAATCGTTGCATCCCTAATAACGATATCAGTGCATTGTACAAAAGACCTTTTCTACAAACATATTCAAATGTATTCGCTTGCTCTCGCCACTCGCTTAATGTCAGGTGACTCACGCTCTGCGCAGCTCATGCTGTACTAAACAGATGCACGTCACTTCATAACTATAGTGGCCGTTTTTTGACTGAACTAAATTTATTCTTGATGTCTTGGTCACACTATTTGGAGGGCCGGAACAAATTGTCTCGGGGGCCGGGTTCGGCCCGCGGGCCGCCAATTGAATAGCCCTGGTCTATAGAAATCATTGGCTCCTTTACTAGTAGGTGGGGCTTCATTTGCCATATTGACCATTACACTTTTCCCCATAGACTGATTTCAGTCTACGAAACCCAGAAGTATCGCCTGAAGTCACACAGTCCATTGTGTACCTGGCTGTATATCCTATCAGCGAAGAGAAAGTGAACGAATTTAACATTTCATCGCCTTCCAAGTGACCCGAAGGATGGATAGTGAAAATAAAAAGGCATGTCATTTTCAGCTAAGTTAAGGGGAAAACAGGACTAGTTAGCAAACGTTTTCTTTCCCAAACACATGTTTTAGATGGCATTTATCAAACTCAAGTTAATGAACTGATTCTTTCACTATATTAGACTTCACGATACTGAATTCCGGTACTGAAATTTAAAAACATGTCCATTTCCTGCTAACATTTAAGCACTGTTGAGCGCGTTCTTAAACACAGCTGATTTGCCATAGTGTTCACCAGTGCTCAACAGAAATGACAGTGATTGGCCGTGAAGGTCATCAGTTCACCGCACCTCACTAATGTGACAAGCGATCCGCTGATGACTCGACTGATCTTCACGGCTTTAAAACTCTCCAGTGTCTGTGTATCTGTTTGCACTCTGTGAAGAGCGGTGAACTGATGACCTTCACGATCCAATCAAAGTCATTTATGTTGAGCACTGGTGAATACTATGGCCAATCAGTGGTGTTTAAATGTTAGCGGGAAATGGATGTTTTTTAAATTTCAATGTTTACAGTGCTGATCCTATACTTACGGGTTTCTTCCCACCGCAACCTTACTTTCGTTTTTTAAAATGGTGCCTGTTGTGAAATAAGTGTTTTCAAAACTATCCGAATGACACATCTTGTGTATTCTATTGTCTTTGTCACTAATCACTGTCGATACATGAATAATCATGAGCAATAATTTTTTGAACTCCTTATAAGGAGAAGTCCCATGGTCAAGATAGAGGTGGGAGGTCCTAAAGTTTGGAATACCCTTCCTACTGAGCTTCGTACAAGTCACTGACCTGCCACTTTTTAATGAATAGCACTGGGCGACGCAGTGGCGCAGTGGGTAGTGCTGTCGCCTCACAGCAAGAAGGTCGCTGGTTCGAGCCTAGGCTGGGTCAGTTGACGTTTCTGTGTGGAGTTTGCATGTTCTCCGTCCGGGTGCTACGGTTTCTCCCACAGTCTAACGACATGCGGTACAGGTGAATTGGGTAAGCTAAATTGTCCGTAGTGTATGAGTGTGAATGTGTGTGGATGTTTCCCAGAGATGGGTTGCGGCTGGAAGGGCATCGGCTGCGTAAAAACGTGCTGGATAAGTTGGCGGTTCATTCCGCTGTGGCAACCCCAGATTAATAAAAGGGACTAAGCTAAAAAGAAAATGAATGAATGAATAGCACTGACACTTCTCTCTGTTTTAATGTGTGTTGTATTTTATTGATATTTGTTGTATTGTGTTGCATTATCTGTAGGGATGCACCGATACCGATACCAGTATCGGGTATCGGGTCGATACTTGGTTAAAATACTCTTACTCGTATTGGACATGAAAGGCCGATACCACGCACCGATACCGCTGAACAGTAATTCACTATGGATGTGATTTGTTGCCCTACCTGACTTCAGTGTCTTAATGTATTAATTAGCCTAATGTATTATATGTTAATAGCTTAGTCCTTTTAAACAATCTGTTTATAAAATACATTATTAACGAATCTATAGCCTAGGCTACTGAAGAATAAACCGAATATGAAATATGATCCTTGCATAATGATCACAGCTAAGCACTCAAACAAGTTATCACTCATTTTATATATAAACTATAAATAAAAAAAATGAAATAAATTTTAAGAAATGGAACATTATGTAAAAAAAAATCTAAAGACTACAGGCTAAATAAAAGCGCCTGAGTTTAAACATCACTGCGGTCACCGCGCGCGTGTCAGTTTACAGCTTCTGTAAAGATCAGACAGCTTTTACAGACCACACAATCTCAAACACCAGGTAAATGTATAAATATTTCGCTAAGTATCGTTAATGTAATATTTATAACAATATGATCTTGCTTGTGGTTAAATCGATACCGGCTTTGAGCTGTCAAGCGCGCTATTTCAGCAGCTGTTGACACGCACTGCGGCGCTATACACACAAGACAGACAGCAGCATACACTGGCATGACAAGTGCTGAACTTCACTGCCCGTATATTTTATTTAGGGGGGGATTGTGTTGATGTTGCAGATGAAAGTCAGTACGTTGGGGGCGCGTTTGCCGCCCTCACTATTATATATTATAGGTCGCCTTTATATGGATGCGCCGGCCCTGGGTGCGCAGTATGAATATACCCGTACGTTTACACACTGCATACATAGGCCTACAGATCTGGTGTGTTATGAATTGCATGTTTTAAATGACAGCGAGGCATGCTACATTTAGTTATTATTGTAAAATATACATTATAACCCAGTACACAGTAAAATAATATTTTTGAATGGCTTGCCTTGGCAGCGCATATAACCGCTAAGCTTAAACAGGCTAAGCATATTTTTATTCATATTAAAACAAATTAATACAAACTAGTCACCCTTTGATTTTTTTCGTTTCCGTATATTTTTTATCAAACGAAAAATGCAATGAATTGTTGATTTTGGTTTTCATTTTATTAGAATTAACATAATTATTAGGCTACACAAACTGTACATCGGCTCTGATTGTGTCAGATATCCTACAGATAGCCTAGGCTTTTTGGCTCAAAGACATTTATGCCTGTAAATTTCAGTGCTGTATTTTGACAGATTTCGCAAAGGCTTCAGCTATTCTGTAAACTGGTACCAGCCTCCGTTTTGCGGCTTGACTTGTCTGGCGTCTCCGTATTGTCTGGATGACAGCGAGAGAGAGATTAGATCAGACCTCAGTTTCGATGTGTGGCCGCACGTCACAGTTACTTTACTGCAGTTTTTAAATATTGGCTTATTTAAATTAACTTTTCATTCGATCAAAAGCCGAAATATTGCCTGACATAAACAACTTTCGGTTTTAGAAGAGAGAGGCTACAGTGAAGACGCACACACACACAGGATACACTTTTGAGATCTATTCATAATTGATTTTTTAACATTAAACGCATAA
>LR812521.1:65961448-66191448 GCA_903798195.1 Danio kyathit | reverse complement strand
AAGTGAAGTTTATTTATAAACTAATTTCGAGAGGATCACGTGCTTATAATTGCTAGCGGTTGGACCCACAATATCCAAATTTACTATGCACCAATCAGACGATCCCTAAGCTACTACAAACACCCTGGGTTACGTGTCACCGCTATCTTCGCTTTGAAGAATCCCCCCTTCCACCCCTACTCCTCCTCCTTTCTAGATGGGTGACACGGTGGCTCAGTGCATAGCGCTGTTGCCTCACAGCAAGAATGTCAATGGTTCTTGGCTTTACCAAACCAGCGGGCATTTCTGTGTGGAGTTTGCACGTTCTCCTCGTGCTCACGTGGGTTTCCCCCGGGTTCTCCGGTTTCTTCCCACCCATTAAAAACATGCAACCTAAGTTATTGACTAATCAACACTATAGACTTGCTCCCTACCAAGTACCTATCTCGTTAAAGAGAATTACTGTCTGCTCTTCAATCACTATGACCGGGGAGATCTCGAGCTCAATCTCCCCTCTCGTCTTGCAACGGGAGGGAGCCCCGGGCTCGAGGATCTCATGAGCTCAGGGCTCTCTCCCGGGACAGCATGCCAAACAAGCTTTATAATAAATCATCAGCTAAGTGTGAACTCTTGAAACAGCTGCAGAGATTATAGGTGGGCATAGATTATTTTTTTTAATCTAGATTAATCTAGATCAGGGGTGTCCAAACTCAGTCCTGGAGGGCCGGTGTCCTGCATATTTTAGTTCCAACCCCAATTAAACACACCTAAACCAGCTAATCAAGCTCTTTCTAGGTGTACTAGAAACTTCCAGGCAGGTGTGTTGAAGGAAGTTGGAGCTAAACTATGCAGGACACCGGCCCTCCAGGACCACCCCTGATCTAGATTAATCTTGGAAATAATCTAGATTCATCTAGATTAAAATGGCTAATTTGAATTCTGCCGAAGGCATTCAGAATATGAGTGCTACCCAAATAATAAGTCTTTGAGAACGGTTCTACTATGATAAATGGTGATGAAAATAAATGATGTTCAATAAAATGTACTTGTGTTTACTAACTGTTTATTCAGTTAAACATGCATTTTGAACTGTAGGCCTACATAAGCTTGAAACAGCGATTTTTGATTACCTTAATCTGACTAAAGTCATAACTGAACTAAACAGAAATGGAATTAAGACATGTGGATTACGCATATATTAGTGGCATTATTGAAGTAAACACCGCGGTCTTTAGGACCTTTCGCCATATTTCCCGACAAGATCCACACGCGGCTGTCAGTAAAGGACCGCACACACACACACAAACACACACACACATCGCGAAATCTTTCCATTTTCTTTCCATTTGGCCTGCATTATTAAATTCCATAACACTCTCACCAGTCCTTACTCCTTATTTGTGTCTAATACCCCAGTTTGTCACGAGGGCATGAATGAAATGTTTATGAGTTAGTGAAACTGCCGAACTGCAGTTAAAGTCAGGCATCCTGCTGATTTGATTCAGAAGGGCACTCTTTTGTCAGACAGCTCACCGGTCAGGTATACATACGCGCTAAAATATCAAGGTGTAAGTCATCACAGCATGCGTAGAAAACCCAACTTTGAGAATAGATTAACGACGATTTTTTTTTTTTTTCGCGCGATAAGAGTCTCTGATAACGGCCCACCACTACTTAAGATGTTCAGAAATGGAGCCAAAAACATCATCAAACCATTTCACCTGACTTCAGTGGTTCAACTGTAATTACACAAAGCTCTAAGAACACTTTTGTGTGCACTGTAAAAAATGATATGACAAAAAGTCATAACTACAAATGTTTTTAAGTTACTTTAACTTATTTTAATAAGTTAATCAGGTTTAAACAAAAATTTTTTTTAAAGCTATGCGAAGCTTAACTTAATATGTTTAGCCAGTTTGATTGATATACTCAGTATAAAATATTAAGTGTAAAATATGAGTGCAAAATATTAAATATTATATTTTACTGTAAGTTGAGATGACTAAAAAAGTTCATTTGATTCAACTAAAAAGACCAAGGGCTCTATTCTAATGATCTAGGCGCAAAGTCTAAAGCGCCTGGTGCAAAAGCATTAAGACCACGTCCGAATCCACTTTTGCAATTTTAAGGACGGAAAAATACGCTCTGCGCCCTGGCGCATGGTCTAACAGAGTTGTGTTTTGAGCATAACGTACATCAAACTAATCAGTCTCATCTCCCATTCACATTAACAGTCAGTTGCGTCACACCATGGCACATTTGCTATTTACATGGCTGACTTTGACAAACTGAATGCTTCACTAGCGAGAAGACCATCTGCAGCATGAGAATAAAGAACAAGCCTTCTCCATTCGGCCTACATATTTAATTTTGTTTGTTAAGCACAAAGATTTGTTTCAAAACTATGTCTAAATTCACTTCTAATTTTTAGCAAATGAATAAATAAACAATAATAACAATAATAAGTGTGGTCAAAAACACACGTCCTATTCTTATGCCCCATTTGGTAATGCATACATTTCCAAAACTCGTTTTATGAACTAACCCTTTAAAATGCACTTGGATTGCACTTTTGCCCACTTTCAGTCTATTTTCTGATGTCTCTCATTTATTGTCAATAAATTTTCTGATCTTTGTGATCTAATGTTGTGAAATAAGCCCACACAATTTACATGAACATGAAAGAAGACAACAGAAAACAACCCAGAGCATCGGCTTTCATTTCTGCTGCGAAAGTGTTCTCCTGAATGAGGACTGGAATTTTTCCTCACCTTCAAACCAAATGTATGACTTCAGACTGCAAAGTAGCTTAGTAGGTAAGCATTTAGTATTTGAAATGTATTTCGTCACAGAAACTTTAAAGGCAGACAAAAACACCCAGTGATGTAGTGTTTTTTTTGTGTGTGTGAGAGATTTTGATGTTTTAAATTAAACAGGCTCTCCTATTTATTCATGTTATGTAATTCATAGCTGAATGTGATAAGAAGATTGTTTTGGAGAAGAACATTTTTTTGGAGTCACAGAGTTTAAGTGCATGTTCAAACTTATCAACATATTCATCTGAATGTTGTATAAGAGCCATTTATAGATCAATCGTATCCTGAATGAACCCAAGCAAAGTGCATAATGAAGCTAAATTGCCAACGTGGATCAAATCCTGAAGCTTAAAAAAACTAAAACGTTTCAAAAAAGTTTAAATGCATCACTTCTATTTTTTTTACTACTTTATCCTTTAAAATCATTGAATTTCTTCAGCAGAAAGTGTATGTTTTAGTTACTTTCATTCAAAGGGGTAAGTGTTGGGTAAGTTAATTTATAAAAAGTAATCAATTATCAATTACATAATTAAAATAGTATTTAAATCACTTTTCAAATTACTTAGTCTGAAAAGTACTTAAACTACTCAAGAAGTAATTGAATTATTTGACTCGATACTAGATAAAATCCACATAAATCTCAATGCATAGACAATAGAACATACTGTAAACTCTTTAATACTTTAAATTTCTTTTAAAAAAAGGCCTGTTTCCTTGTATTTTTTTAAGCTAAACATTATATGTATCGAAACACAAAACATTTCATACATACAGGGAGTGCAGAATTATTAGGCAAATGAGTATTTTGACCACATCTTCCTCTTTATGCATGTTGTTTTACTCCAAGCTGTATAGGCTCGAAAGCCTACTACCAATTAAGCATATTAGGTGATGTGCATCTCTGTTATGAGAAGGGGTGTGGTCTAATGACATCAACACCCTATATCAGGTGTGCATAATTATTAGGCAACATCCTTTCCTTTGGCAAAATGGGTCAAAAGAAGGACTTGATAAGCTCCGAAAAGTCAAAAATAGTGAGATATCTTGCAGAGGGATGCAGCACTCTTAAAATTGCCAAGCTTCTGAAGCGTGATCATCGAACAATCAAGCGTTTCATTCAAAATAGTCAACAGGGTTGCAAGAAGCATGTGGAAAAACCAAACCAAAAACCATGGCGCAAAATAAACTGCCCATGAACTGAGAAAAGTCAAGCGTACAGCTGCCAAGATGTCAAGATGCCACTTGCCACCAGTTTTGCCATATTTCAGAGCTGCAACATCACTGGAGTGCCAAAAAGCACAAGGTGTGCAATACTCAGAGACATGGCCAAGGTAAGAAAGGCTGAAAAACGACCACCACTGAACAAGACACACAAGCTGAAACGTCAAGACTGGGCCAAGAAATATCTCAAGACTGATTTTGCTAAGGTTTTATGGACTGATGAAATGAGAGTGAGTCTTGATGAGCCCGTGGCTGGATCGGTAAAGGGCAGAGTGCTCCAGTCTGACTCAGACGCCAGCAAGGTGGAGGTGGAGTACTGGTTTGGGCTGGTATCATCAAAGATGAGCTTGTGGGGCCTTTTCAGGTTGAGGATGGAGTCAAGCTCAACTCCCAGTCCTACTGCCAGTTTCTGGAAGACACCTTCTTCAAGCAGTGGTACAGGAAGAAGTCTGCATCCTTCAAGAAAAACATGATTTTCATGCAGGACAATGCTCCATCACACGCGTCCAAGTACTCCACAGCGTGGCTGGCAAGAAAGGGTCTAAAAGAAGAAAAACTAATGACATGGCGTCCTTGTTCACCTGATTTGAACCCCAAAGAGAACCTGTGGTCCATCATCAAATGTGAGATTTACAAGGAGGGAAAACAGTACACCTCTCTGAACAGTGTCTGGGAGGCTGTGGTTGCTGCTGCACGCAATGTTGATGGTGAACAGATCAAAACACGGACAGAATCCATGGATGGCAGGCTTTTGAGTGTCCTTGCAAAAAAAGGTGGCTACATTGGTCTCTGATTTGTTTTTGTTTTGTTTTTGAATGTCAGAAATGTATATTTGTGAATGTTGAGATGTTATATTGGTTTCACTGGTGAAAATAAATCATTAAAATGGGTATATATTTGTTTTTTGTTAATTAATTATTATTTTAAATCTTTATATTTTACTATTCTACAAACCACAAGCTGTACCTATTTGTCAGTACAAAACTTTATAAAATATAATCAACTTTAGTATAAACCTATTTATTTAGATGTTTTAATACATATTGGACAGTATACATATTTAGTTTCTTTTTTAACATACATTTTACACTGAATGACAATCAATTATTCATTAAAACAGACGTTTTACTAGCATTTAATATGCTTTCTTTGTATATAAAATCACATTTTGGAACATTTATTTGTTACAGACACCAAAATGGAAAGTCTCAACTTTGACCTAAATACATACAAACACCACTAAGCATTAAAAGGTTAACCAAAAAAAATTAAAATTCTGCAACCACTTACTATCCCTTCAAAACAAAAGAAGATATTTTGAAGAATGTTGGAAAGCTGTTACCATTGACTTCCATAATATTTGTTTTTTTTCCCACTAAGGATGTCAGTGGTTACAGGTTTAAAATGTATTTATTTTGACATGGACATCACAATTATACTGGACAACCAAATGCATTTGTTTAAGTGTTTTAGCAGACTTGCTAATTCTCAACACGAGTCCAAGGGAGGCTTCGCAAAAAATGAAAATAAAATGGATACATACACTCAACGGCCACTTTATTATTTATTACCTGTCCAACTGCTCGTTCCTGCCTTGTATCAATAGTTCAGGCTGCTGGTGGTGGTGTAATGGTGTGGGGGATATTTTCTTGGCACACCTTGGGCCCATTAGTACCAATTAAGCATCGTGTCAACGCCACAGCCTACCTGAGTATTGTTGCTGACCATGTCCATCCCTTTATTAACACAGTGTACCCATCTTCTGATGGCTGCTTCCAGCAGGATAACGCGCCATGTTATAAAGCACGAATCATCTCAGACTGGTGTCATGAACATGGCAATGAGTTCACTGTACTCAAATGGCCTCCACAATCACCAGATCTCAATCTAATAGAGCACCTTTGGGATGTGGTGGAACGGGAGATTCGCATTACTAATCGTGCAGCCGACAAATCTGCAGCAACTGCGTGATGCTATCATGTCAACATGGACCAAAATCTCTGACGAATATTTCCAGTAGCCTGTTGAATCTATGCCATGAAAGATTAAGGCAGTTCTAAAGGCAAAAGGGGGTCCAACTCAGTACTAGTAAGGTGTACCTAATAAAGTGGCCAGTGAGTGTATACACAACATCATAATTCTTTACTTAATATAGCTATAAGGGAAAAACAAAGGCGGCATGATCAAACAAACTAATAGTAGACTATTTGTGCAAACACTGCTGTTTTGTTTTTAACCACTTTCTAAGTACACTACTAAAAACATTTATATTACTTTCTAATTTTAGGCTAACAGGTAAATCATTCCACAATTTGGTTCCCTTAATAGAGAAAACAGATTGACCAAAAGAGGTCTTACAGTTTGAAACAACACAGTTGCCATTAGCAGTTGCTCGTGTGACTCTGTGAGAGGTTTGATGCCTACTGAATAGATTAAAAAACAGCAGAGGAACATGATTATTTAAAGATTTAAAAACCAATTTAAGATCCTCAAATTTAATAAAATGATCAAAACTAAAAAGGTTTCCAACACTCTTCAAAATATCTTCTTTCATGAAAAGACTCAAATTGTAAAAATTTGTAAATGATGGTGGAACTTTCAGTTTTGGCTGATCTGTCCCTTTACGTTGCTTAATAATTAGACTGAAAATGTATAAAAACCAAAAATATAAAGACATAAAGACAACATAAAGACCTCTAATCTGAAAACAAATGCAACTACATAGGAGAGAACGCCCCCTGCTGAAAGACACCCATAAAGACTTTTTTTTTTTTAACAGCCTTACATTGAGACATCGGCACAGACCATACATACAGCATGCTATCCACAATAAAGAGATCTTTCATCATAATCTGTGTAATGGAGAATCTGTGACTCATGGCTGAGGTCCTGCCAGTACATCAGTGGGTGGAAGAACAAGAGGTCAGAAACTGCCAATACCCAAGATACCACACAATCTCACTCCTTTATAGCAGAGCACATCCAAAACTGGAGCATTTCTCACATTAATCTGAAATACGCTGGGTCCTAAAGTGAAAAATAAATCATCACCTAGCCAACTCATCACACCAGTATTCACTTCTATCTGTTTGTTAGCTGAAATGTAACATGACATGCTTGACTCAAGGGCTAAACAAGCTTGTTCAATAGATAATTTACCCAAAATGCAGTGGTTTTTGTTAAGTATTTTTATTTTACTGCAGTATTTGGGTAAGTAATGGGCAAGTATCCATACTTGCCCACAGTATTGTCAAGATCTTCATCAGAGCTTTATCATATATATTTTAGGAAACTTTTACTTTTACTTCACTGAATTACAAAACAAAATATAGTATTTTTACTCCACTATATTTTCTAAATGTTGCTGAACTGTTTATTTCATTATCAAGCTGAATTTTATCCTGGAAAACTGGGTCACAAATTGGACTGAAATCTGTTCACAATTCACTGATTCAAATGATCTGTTCAGATTAAGCCTCCAGTAAGTGATTTAAAGATCCATTCAGAGTCTCCAGAGAGCAACTCACTGGTTCAATTGGTCTGTTCAATGTGAGTCTCCGTTAAACAACTCACTGATTCAAATGATCTGCTCAGATTGAGTCTCCAGTAATTGATTCACTGATTGAAAGATCCATTGAGAGTCTCCAGTAAACAACTCACTGCTTCAAATCATCTATTTAGAGTGAGTCTTTGGTAAACACCTCACTGATTCAAATGATCTGTTCAGACTGAGTCTCCAGTAACTGATTCACTGATTGAAAGATCCATTCAGAGTCTCCAGTAAACAACTCACTGCTTCAAATGATCTATTCAGAGTGAGTTCCCAGTAACTGATTCAATGATCCATTTAGAGTCTCCAGTAAACAACTTACTGATTCAAGTGATCCATTCAGAGTGAGTTCCCAGTAGTTGATTCACTGATTCAAAGATCCATTTAGAGTCTCCAGTAAACAGGTGTGTTCGACTTCAAGCAGCGCTGCCCAGATCGATCGAAATCTGTCTTAGAGCGGTGCATGCTGGTTAGAAATTTTGTCGGGATTGATGCGGCGTCGACGGGACTGTCACATGTGGCATCAAAGTACAGCGACACTGCTCCGAGATCAGACGACTGATTCAGCCGGTGCAGCATCTGAAGAGCGACTGCTTGAACTGCGATGACAACACCAATACTACTCCATTAGGTATATGTACTTTTACTTTTACCTGTCCACCACTGTCCAGATGAAAATTCACTCAACTGAAGAAAGAAAGTCAAGTGAAGGTAAAGTAAAGGTCACACTTTATTTTGATGGTCCGTTTGTTACATTGCATCTACATGCCAACTAATTCTCATTAGATTATAAGTAGACTGTTAGGTTGGGGTTAGGGTTAGTGTAAGTTGACATGTACTTGCAAAGTGTCTTATAATCAGTTAAATGTCTGTTGAAGGAGTTGAATCAGCAGATATTAAGCAGACAGTCTACTAATAATTAAATGGACCATCAAAATAAAGTGTTACCAAAGTAAATGATGACAGAATTGTCATTTTTGGGTGAACTATCCCTTTAACACAGTTCTGCATGTCTTAAAACAACCTCTCAGAATCAGTGAACCAGACGTCCACTGGATATCAATAATCTGATCTGCATCTCAACGCAAACAATTCAAAAAGCCTTAAAAATGACTTTAGATGTGGAAAATCTGCTGTTTGTTTTGTGTGTGTGTTCTAGTTCAGTTCACCAAGACTGCTGCAGCTCTTTAGCAATTTGTGGCAATCTGGAAGCAATAGACACATTAGTTTTGACCACAGTCCCCAGGCTCCTGAACAGCTCTCCCACGCTGAGAGATTTGGACCGGAACATAAGCCTTCTGGATTCCCCTTGAATCCAGGGCCTGGGAACTGGCCTCAGATCAGGTCGAACTTATACATCCCTCAGTACCAGCCTCACCCAGAACACTGTGACCCTATGGCACAGATGCAGCATAGTTATGCAGTTAGAATGAATGAGAAGTGGACCCTGAGAGAAGGACAAATGGGGAAAATTAGTCATGATTTCTCTGAAAAGCGCAACAGCGAAAGAGGAGGGTTTTGTTCTTTAGATGCTAAGAGGGTGGTGGAGCCTATTATTCATTGTACAAATGGACTTACTTGAAAATAAAAATGACATATTAAATAACTGATTGAAACTAAAGGCCTGGCATTCATTCATTTTCTTTTCAGCTTAGTCCTTTATTATTCTGGGGTCGCCACAGCGGAATGAACCGCCAACTTATCCAGCATATGTTTTATGCAGCGGATGCCCTTCCAGCCGCAACCCATCTCTGGGAAACAACCATACACACTCCTTCACACTCATACACTATGGACAATTTAGCCTACCTAATTCACCTGTACCGCATGTCTTTGGACTGTGGTGGAAATCGGAGCACCCGGTGGAAACCCATGCGAAACCCACACAGAAACGCCAACTGACCCAGCCGAGGCTCGAACCAGCGACCTCCTTGCTGTGAGGCGACAGCACTGCCTACTGGGCCACTGCGTCGCCTCTTGCTGTCATATTTAAAAGAAAAATGGCTTCATAGTAGTTACTTAATTATCTTTTTTTTTTGTCCCTTTTGGTTAGCTTTTAGAAGCAACTGAAAAAAAAACACTTAGAAGATAAGATCACAACAAATGTTTATTTTTGCTATTATTTACACTCCATAATGTTCTTCACGATAAGAGTTTCTTTCATGTTCAAAACATAAAAGAGGTATTTTGATGAAATCTTAGATTTAGATTTGCATTCAGATTAGAAAGATTTCTGTCTCTCCAAAAGAAATATTTTCATTCAAAACTCTGATGCTTCAAAACCTTCATAAATAGATAAAAAAAAATCAAATCAAGCAGTTTAATCCAAGCATATTATCACTTCATACTGTATTGTGAAGAGATTTATTTTAGTTTATATATATATATATATATATATATATATATATATATATATATATATATATATATATATATATATATATATATATATATATATATATACTAATCTGCCATCTAATTAGGTTTCCAATCAGCCAATCACATGGCAGCAACTCAATGCATTTAGGCATGTAGGCATGATCAAGACGATTTGCTGCAGTTCAAACCGAGCATCAGAATGGGGAAGAAAGATGATTTGTAGCAATCTGTGGCCGCAGAGGCCTTGTTGATGCCAGAGGTCAGAGGAGAATGGCCAGACTGGTTCCAGCTGACAGAAAGGCAACAGTAACTCAAAAAAACACTCGTTACAACAGAGGTATGCAGAAGAGCATCTCTGAATGCACAACACGTCAAAACCTTGTAGTGGATGGGCTACAGCAGCAGAAGACCACATTGGGTGCCACTCCTGTCAACTAAGAACAGGAAACTGAGGCAACAATTTGCACAGGCTCACCAAACTTGGACAATAGAAGATTGAAAAAAATGTTGCCTGTTGTCTCGAAAAAATGTCTCGATTTCTGCTGTGACATTCAGATGGTAGGGTCAGAATTTGGCATCAGCAACATGAAAGCATAGATCCATCCTACCTTGTATCAACGGTTCAGGCTGCTGGTGGTGGTGTAATAGTGTGGGGGATATTTTCTTGGCACACTTTGGGCCCATTAGTATCAATTGAGCAACGTGTCAATGCCACAGCCTACCTGAGTATTATTGCTGACCATGTCCATCCCTTTATAACCACAGTGTACCCATCTTCTGATGGCTACTACGCCATGTCATAAAGCATGAATCATCTCAGACTGGTTTCTTGAACATGACAATGAGTTCATTGTACTCAAATGGTCTCCACAGTCACCAGATCTAGATTCAATAGAGCACCTTTGGGATGTGGTGGAACGGGAGATTCGCATCATGGATGTGCAGCCAACAAATCTGCAGCAATTGAGTGTCGCTATCATGTCAATATGGACCAAATCTCTGAGGAATTTTTACAGTACCTTGTTGAATCTGTGTCACGAAGGAGTAAGGCAGTTCTAAAAGCAAAAGGGGGCCCAACCTGTTACTAGTAAGATGTACCTAATAAAGTGGCAGGTGAATGTATGTACAGTATGCGACACAAAAATGAAATTTATTGGTTCTTGATTGACAAACAAGCATCCTTGAGTTTTCATGATTAAATTTTAGTGCTGTAAATACTAATTGTTTTCAGTAGGTTTTCACTTTTCTCTGCGTCGAGTTTCTTGGTGTTTTGTTATTTCTGAAAGCTACCTTAAATGTACAAGTGGCTCAAATTTGCTCATTTTAAGGCAGGAACCGGCAGACGTGTAACAACTTTAATCAAACCGTAAACACAAAACAAAAGTTTCTATCTGGAGCTTCTTCACAGGACTCGACACTTGTAAACACTCACTTCATCGGGCTCGCGGCTCTCAGCACCGCCCACACTTATCACCACTACCAAGCCAACCAATCACAGAGCTTGTGCTACGTGTCGATGCGATGTGCAGTTAAATTTTTTGAGAGATGTGCATCAGCGTCTGTGTTAGCCACGGCGAGCACTATGCGACCCCACGCAGGCTGCACCGGAGCTTACGCCTGCGCTTGACGCAGAAGTAAAAATCAGTCTTCAGCTAACTTACACAGCAACATTTTAAATAACTGGCAAGATGCAGAAGGCTCATTTATTTCACAGACTGCATTTTTCCATTCCAGTGCACTACTTTTCCATTGTTTTCAATGGAAATAAATTTGACAGTTGTGCTTGACCATTACACTTGCATCTTTTAAAATGCCACAATCATGACTGCAGTGTTTTTTTGATGCTGTGTTAAGTTAAAAGACACAGGCCCAGTTTCACAAACGCGGTTTAGCTTAAGCCAGGACTAGACCTTATTTAAATTAGGCTATTTAAGCCACATTTATAAAAACAGCCTTAGAAAAAGACATTACTGGTGTGCACCTGTAAACAAAAAATGACACTGACATATTTTAAGACATCTCACTGCAAGTTATTTTCAGTTGAGACCGCTCAAACATGCAATTTAATCCAAGACTAGTCTTAAACCTTGTTTGTGAAACCGGGGGACAGAGTCTTTGCTTCTAAAAACATTGTATTTATGTGCGCGGCACTTCAAAAAATGCAAAACGCGAGTGTAACACGTCCATCAAGGTTGTGTTTACATTGAAAAACGATGGAAAAGTAGCACGTTAGAAAGGAAAAACGCATTATGTGGGAACGGCCCCTAAGATTGCTGGCTGTTCCTTCAATCAGCGACAGCGGCATCAAATATGCAAATAAGATCGTTAACCTGTGGTTTAGAACTGTATAGCGTGAAACATCTGTTAATGAATATCCAGGATTATTGGTTAACACCAGGTATAGTAGGAGTTGTGTGAAATGTGATTACAGATAACCCAGGATTACATTTATTCAGGGTTTAGGATGACCCAGTGTTGATCATTTCACCTGTGAAAAGCCCCAATGTTATGTAAACATTGAAACGGGTTGTGTCATGAGGACTCCTAAACTAAAGTCAGGAATTTTTGTCTGGGACCCCAGCAAAGTGGAAGACGTGGTCAAGTCTTTTGCTCTTAATAGGATTTGTTAACAATGGAACATTGTTTTGGGTTGAATTTTGTGAAGTGTGAAAAGGAATGGGAAGAGTATTGTGTTTCTCTGGGTGGGGTTCTAGCAGAAACAGATAAAACTCTACAACAGGCAATAGTATTGGATGGGAGGAGCAGAGGAGGTAAAGTTACTGCAGTGGGGGCTGCAGGACATGTGCCGTGTGCTACACAGGACCTGAAGAAACATCTGGTTTTTGAGGTGGAAGGTCCATTAGCCTGGCAATAGCATCCCCTTTGAGGGTTTCTATGGCTTAAAATACATAAAAGCTCACTGGCCAGAATGTTAGTTGACGTCCTGAGGGTGTTATGGACTGCCGCTCTTCCTCGCACTGAAGTCCAGCACACATACAGTAAGCATGAGGACACAGCCAAAAGCAGTGATGGGCCTTCAACTCCAATCTACATCTAGCTGGAAACATAAACCACAAGCTACACCATATTAGTCATGGAGTTTCAGTTCATGTTTAAACTTATCAACTTATTCATCTGAATGTTATATAAGCTTCAAGAGAGACATATACTGTAGGGAGATATGTACTCAAAAACACTTAACAGCAATACCAACAATTGGGTTTGAACAAAACAATTTTCTTTCCGGCTTAGTCCCTTTATCAATCCGGGGTTGCCACAGCAGAATGAACCGCCAACTTATCCAGCACATGTTTTACGCAGCGGATGCCCCTTCAGCCGCAACCCATCTCTGGGAAACATCCATACACACTCCTTCACACTCATACACTACGAACAATTTAGCCTACCCAATTCACCTGTACCGCATGTCTTTGGACTGTGGGGAAAACCGGAGCACCCGGAGGAAACCCACGCGAACGCAGGGAGAACATGCAAAGTCCACACAGAAACGCCAACTGACCCAGCTGAGCCTCGAACCAGCAACCTTCTTGCTGTGAGGCGACAGCACTACCTACTGCGCCACTGCTTCGCCCCTACATAACAATATAAAAGCTTTTTAGTCCTCGTGTATGAGATTTATGTTTCACGACTCTGCTGAAGTCTATTCTGAAATGAAAGTGTCAGACTTGACGTCATTCACTATGGTTTTTAATGATGCGCGACTTGCATTGACAGGTGAAAATCTGATCTACCTGCTTACACTGCAGACACGAGAACACAGATCCGATTCCTATCGGATACATTTCCACATATGAACAAGGCCTGAATCTGATTTGCATAAATCGGAATCTATGTGATTATTTCCTGCTTACACCTACATGGGCTATATCCGATCTGTGCCAAACAGGAGAAAAAAGTTGGAATTGGGTCACTTGAGCCATGCAGTGTAAATGCAGCCTTATTCAGAAGTACTCATATCATGCAAAATGTTAATGAATTGGGCTCAAATCTGACTCAAAAGACTGTTAGTTCTGTTACAGTATGAGAACAACAGTAGATATCAACATACATTAACATTTAATAACATCTTAAACGTCTGTGGTTGATCCATGGATTCAACTTTAATACTGTATTTAAAAAAACAATATGTTTTATTATTGCATGTTGCATTTTCACAGCCCTACTGCTCTTTGCTTTAACTGTATTAAAAAAAAAAGAGTACCATATTATTCAAAAATTCATCTTTTGTGTTGCAAGGATTTAAGAAAGTCTGGTTTAAAGTGACATGAGGGATCAGTAATCATCCAGACAGTACTAATTCACAGATAAGCCAAGTGACACTTTAAGGGTTTCTCTAGCAGTAGAAACAAGCCTGAACAGCACCTGTTAATTCCTCTCTGAAGAGTCCAATTCTGTCTGCCCAGACGGCTGCCTCTAATCCACTCTATTTCAAACTATTCAATTAAACATAAAACAAACAGACCGCCATGGCTTATTCCATTAAGGCAAGGCAGAGGCATCAACACGGATGAATTTTGTATGAACTTAAATTGCGCTGATCTGAGAGTCCCTGTCGCTTTGCAAGAGAAATATCTTGTTTGCTGTTTGTCTGAGAGTCAAGGGGGAGTGTGATGAGCGTATACTGCAGCAGCATTCAGGAAGAAGCCCAAGAGATTGGGGGAATAGGACATTAAAGTAGCATGAATATGTTATATGGTATAAATAAACACTGTCATATAACAACACAGCCTGTTATCTTACAAATTATATTTGCAGTTTTAAAAAAATATTATGCAAAATTTAATTTAACTATAAATTATTTATATTGTAATATATTTAGTATTGTAATGCCTTTAACTGTAAAATATGTATGTATGTATGTATGTATGTATGTATGTATGTATGTATGTATGTATGTATGTATGTATGTATGTATGTATGTATATATATATATATATATATATATATATATATATATATATATATATATATATATATATATATATATATATATATATATATATATATATATATATATATATATATATATATATATATACTGTTGAAGTCAGAATTATTAGCCCCCCTGAATTATTAGCCCCCCTTTTTTCCCCCAATTTCTGTTTAACAGAGAGAAGATTTTTTCAGCACATTTCTAATCATAATAGTTTTAATAACTCATTTCTAATAACTGATTTAATTTATCTTTGCCATTATGACAGTAAATAATATTTGACTAGATATTTTTCAAGACACTTCTATACAGCTTAGAGTGACATTTAAAGGCTTAACTAGGTTAATTAGGTTAACTAGGCAGGTTAGGGTAATTAGGCAAGTTATTGTATAATGATGGTTTGTTCTGTAGACTATCAGAAAAAAATATAGCTTAAAGGGGCTAATAATTTTGTCCTTAAAATGGTGTTTAAAAATTAAAAAAAAACTGCTTTTATACTAGCCGAAATTAAACAAATAAGACTTTCTCCAGAAGATTAAATATTATCAGACATACTGTGAAAATTTCCTTGCTCTGTTAAACATCATTTGGGAAATATTTAAAAAGGAATATAAAATTCAAAGGGGGGCTAATAACTCTACTAACTGTCATCATGGCAAAAATAAAATAAATCTTTTTATTGTTTTTAGAGATGAGTTATTAAAACTATTATGTTTAGAAATGTGTTGAAAAAATATCTCCGTTAAACAGAAATTGGGGGAAAAAAAAAACAGGGGGCTAATAACTCAGGGGGGCTAATAATTCTCACTTTAACTGTATGTGTGATTTGCATATATTTATTCATTCATTCATTTTCCTTCGGCTTAGTCCCTTATTTATCAGAGGTCACCACAGCGATGAACCACCAACTTTTCCAGCATATGTTTTACGCAGCGGATGGCCTTCCAACTGCAATCCAATACTAGGACACAACACTACACTCTCACATTCACACACGCCCTCACTACACTATGGCCAATTGTGTTTACCCAATTCACTTATAGCGCATGTCTTTGGACTGTCAGGGAAACCCACAAGAACATGGGGAGAACATGCAAACTACACACAGAAATGCCAACTGGCCCATACAGCGGGGACTCGAATTAGCGACCTTCTTGCTGTGAGGTGACAGTACTACCGACTGAGCCACCGTGCCAACCCTTAATTTGCATAACTGCCATCTACAAGATTGATATATGGGATATGTTACTTATATAACATTTTATTTTTCTAATAACCTCCTTGTTTATAAAAGTAATAAAGCAGTAAACAAAAAAAGTATAATAAAGAAACATTCAATTCAGATCTATTTTTATATTTAATATGTACACAAAATGACACAGGACATTTTTTAGATTTACACCCTGACTATGTAAACAAAACATATTTAATTACATAATGACTAATTTGCATAAATAAATATAACGCTTCTGAAAACTCACATAACAGTTAAGGCTTAAATTACTGTGCTTTATCAACTTGAAAATTGCGTACATATTAATTAATTGTTTTACCTTATCTTTCCCTGACTCAGTTATCCATGTGAATAACACAATATAAAAACACTGACATATCTTCATATTACAAAAAACAGGATGTCTGATATTTCTTACCTCAAAAACCTCCTCATCTAACAACCGCGTCCCGAACACGATGACTCCATCAGTGCTGACCACAGGATCGTCTCCCCGCATTAATTCCAGCGTCTGAACTTTCTTACAGTCCAGGTACAGCGTAACAGACTTTCCCTCCACACTGTAGGCGATCCGATGCCATCTGAGAAGAGAAGACAGCAGGTTAATCAGAGTCAACAACAGCAGAGCTTCATCACAGCAGAAACTCAGAGGGAAAAGCCATATCTACTGCACTTCCAGGAGCAGGCTATTAGAGGTGGATAATGGGTCGAATGTGAAAGATATTGGGTTAAATGTGAAAGAACGCTCTATAAATGGGTGCTCTGTGGTACCAAAGCCAGTTCAGAAAGCTGGCTGAGAGCTTTCTGTCTGCTAGGAACACTTTTTTAAAAGATGAAACTTCCTGCAACAATTATACAACATGTTAAAATATGTCTGCAAGTAAGGCTGCACAATATGATATGGTGATAATGGTATATTCAATATTTATATCGCAGTGAGGTGCAATAAATTCCTTTTTAGGGTGTACTACTACTGCCAAAGAAGTTATTAAAATTTGATCAATCAGATGTTGACTTATTATCTTTATACCTGCCTCCCCAGTAGGTGTTTTTTGCTGTTAGCTAGAAGGTGAACCTAGACCTGAAAATAAATACTAGTGATGGGAGTAAATAGCAATAGCTATTAAGAGTTTGATTATGTTTTCATTCATTTGTAGTGTCTAAATGTTTGCACTTTTACAGTTTTTTTTTTAAATCAGAAAAGTTTATTGGATAAGAAAAATATCCTTATTACCTGTTAATTTGTATGATCGCTATCGAAATATTTTTTAAGCTAATAAAAATAGCTTTTCTCTGTGAAAATGTAATCTCGCAAGAAATATCGCTATCACAATACTCAACATTAATATTCCATTTTGCATATGTTCACAGTATCATGCTTTCTGCTATTGATAATTTATTAATGAATTCAGGCAACTGTAGTACATCCAGATTATCCAGATTTCTACATCTGGTGATATGAAACCAAGGCTCATTATTGATACGAACCCTTATATACATTTCTGGAGAGTGCTAAATACATCCCAGGAGGTACATTTTTTTGCATTTTTTGTTTTTGCGAATCCACCAGAGGCCACTGTGTACACTTTTTCAGATCTCAAACTTTCTCTTGCGAATGCCATTTAAGACTGGTGTTCTCTCGTAAATCCACCAGAGGCTGCTGTCGAATGACTGACTGGCTGACCGGCTGAACCGATCCCCATACCCACCCCCTTCCCTAAACCCAACCGATAGTGTTTTCAAAAGCACGGATTGACCCGCGCCCACCTACTTTCCTAAACCCGACCAAGAATATTTTGAAAAGCAATCCAGATAAAGAAAAGCCCTCGTGGCAGTCTGATTTTGTATCACATTTTCAGATTTTACCACATTCTCACCCTGTTATTTACTTGTGTTTTATTTTTTTGCCTTTTGTTTTACCTGCTTTTTGGAACCATTCTACGCCTGACTCAAACCCCGTCGTCACGGTCAACTCCTCTCTGCATCTCAAATCAACGTAGGCAATGAGCCACTGGACAAACTTGTAACAGCAGAAAAGCCGTCCATATGGAGGTAAGCGGTCAGCTGGTAAGCGCGAAAAGGTATGGCACCATACCACCCAGTAGAGTTTGTTTTAAAGACGAAATGCAGCCATACGTTCCTCTGGCTACATAATTCGTGATCTCCAGAAATGTATATAAGGCTACGTTTTCAGAATCAGCCTATGTTGGTAATGTGAGATCTGAGGCTCTCCAACCATGTCAAACATGATATGATTGGAGATATGAACCTGGGGCGAATCGCTTTGGTTTTTAAGAAATAAATAAACCAAATGTTTAACTTTATTTGGAATTAGCGCATGCACTTTTATCAACAAGCAACATCCTTTGATTTTATCTGCAGGCTGTCGGCTACCAGCATGGCCATATACCATGATAAACATCCAAGAAAGACTTCAAAATGGGAAAATCAGGAGTTTTAGAGCTGAATATGCACATTTAAAACGAAAGCTTGTGCGTGAGCAGACAAGCAATCATACTGTTTGCGGCTCATCTTAAAGAGCCCCTATTATGGGTTTTAGAAAATGACCTTCCATGCAGTGTGTACCACAGCTCTAAATGAAGTGAAATATCCAGCTAAGGCTTAAATCTGAAAGTGCACAGTGTTTAAAACTATTGATTCATCTATAAAAGAGTCGACTCATAATGGTTCTAATGAATCACTGAATCGCTGTAATGAGTCTTTAGCAGTGTCGGCGTGACGTCGAAACGGAATTCAAGCCATTCGCGCAGACCCAGGAAAATTGAAACCTCCGGTCCTGCCCACAAACACTTATTTTGTTATTTTCTCTACCCAAATATGAGGCTGTGAAGAGTCAGTGGTTGAAAGTTATTTTTGCAAAAAAACATCAGCATTATAGCCTCAGCCTTGTGCTGTGTTCCCATCATTTTTCTGACGAGTGTTTCAGCAATCTACACTCTTACAACGGGGGATTCATCGGCCGTTTGTTAAAGGAAGGATCAGAAAAGACTATTGATCTATGGGACGTTGTCAGAGCTTGACATGAACTATCAGTACACAGTTCATGGATCAGTTTCTTCCTCCATTTTACAAGTGTAAGTAACTTAAGTGTGATTAAAATAGTTGCCTCCTTGTTTTCTCTAGCTTTTCTCTCTTTCTCTTTTGGTTTCTCTAGCAAAACCAAAATATGACCCTTTTTAATGCATAATAGGGGTTCTTTAAAGGGATAGTTCACCCTAAAATTAAAATGTACTCACTATTTACTCATCCTTAAGTGGTTCTAAAACTTTATGAGTTTATTTATTCTGTTGAACACAAAGGAACATTTTTGAAGAAAGCTGAAAACCTGTAACCATAAACCTCTATAGTAGGAAAAACAAATACTACAGAAGTCAGTACTTGCAAGTTTTCAGCTTTCTTCAAAATATTGTCTTTTATGTTCAACAGAAAGAAGCTCAGATGGTTTGGAACAAGTGACCGGTCAGTAAATGATGATAGAATTTTCGTTTTTGGCTGAACTATCCATTTTAGCCACATATGATTATTAAGAACTTTCCCAGTGTTGGGTTGTGGCTGGAAGGGCATCCGCAGTGTAAAACATACGCTGGATAAGTTGGTGATTCATTCTGTTGTGGCAACCCCTAATGAATAAAGGGACTAAGCCGAAAAGAAAATGAATAAATGAATTAATAAATGAATGGATGATTCTTAAGAATAAATTAGAAAAAGTTAATCTCATCAGAAGGAAAGAAAACATTAACTATTCAAGAATTCATGCAAGCACTTACTTGCCATCCGAAAGATTAATTTTCCTAAAGAGAGGGTAAAGATCAGGAGCCGGCTGGCCTTTGTGGTCTTCATAAAGGAATACAGGTGACCGTCCCATTTCAAGGCCCAGCTGCTGGACCCCCTGCTCATCATACAAAGACAGCAAGAAAAACTGAGAGTTTCTTTTGGCCTTCACCGTCGTCATCAGAGAGAAGTTCTCCGGGAAAGCGGAGTCTGTGAAGGAAACCACTTTTAACACACCGTCTGCTGAATCCACACTTCAGAAATGAGTATCTTGAGCATCCATACCTAGAAAGAGCTGTTTAGTTGGGGCGCTGAGCTGAATCTTCTTGTCTATCCTGTAAGCCATGTCTGTTTCTGAAGTGCCCTTTCTCTCGGTGCACAGACCGACCTCCACTGAAACCCCCTCCATGTCTTCAGACAGCTCCAGTGCCCGCAGCACATCCATCACATTAGCTGGACACAAGAGAAAAAAGATTGACAGTCATTTCTAAGCCACCATAAACAGAAGACCCTTGCTGTATTTACATTTTAAAAGAACATGACTGGGTATTGATTGAATTTGATTCTGATTCGTGAGCACTAATTTAGATTTAATTAGATTCTCAATCTGATCTTCAATTTTTTATTTGATTTGACGAAAAAAATAGACATTAATGAATAGAAATTAAGAGCCACATACCTGTATATTACTCTTTTTATTTAAGAAACACATGAACATTAGAGTTTAGATTCTCTGCCTGAGCCCGCAAGCTGGGTCGGGCCGATATTTCCTGCCACTATCTTCGGGCCGGGCCGGGTCGTGATTAAGCATTTGTGGGGTTTTTTGTTTGTTTTATTGTCACTGCTTAATTATCTTAATTGGGTGGAGAGCTATGCCATAATTTTAAAAATATTATACGAATATTTTAGGAAAGTTTGCCTAAGCAACACATGTGTAGGTCTACAAAGTTGCACAATTTGCAACCACCCAGGTAGCAAAGAATTCTGGACCGAGCTCGGATAGGGTCAGGCTTAATTATTTGGGCCTGATCTGAGCTCTAGAGTACAATAAAACAAGGTTCACCTCTCTGAGTCAAATGCATATAATTAGGCATGTATTAACATTTTTAATGATATCATTATGGGCCCAATAACAATATTAGGCCGATATCTTTAAGCAGATAAATCACTTCACAAGCTTGCTGCCTGTCATCTTTTTTCTTATTTTACTGTTTTTATGACATTGGCTAATGTTCATTGATTTGGTTGCTTTATTCATGCCTTTTTAGGTCAGGCAGTAGATTTTATTTATATAAAAGAAAGTTTTTTAAGATTTTATAATAAAATCATTTGTTTGCTGAATGTGTTTGCCTTTTGTTTTTGCAATCATGCATAAAATTAGAAAAAAAGTATATTTATTAGCTAAAATATCGGTTATCGGCTTCGAAATCTAAAGAGTTATCAGTATCGGTCAAAAATAGCATATCAGTGCCTTCCTACATTTAATAATGAGAATATGGATAATACTGTATGGAAAGAAGATTGACATCTTTGAATCATCTAAATTGAATCTATATAAAAACGATAAGTCCAATAATAATAATAATAATAATAATAATAATAATAATAATAATAATAATACAAATAATACACATAATAATAATAATAATAATAATACAAAAAATTATAATAATAGTCATAGCATTATAATTATTATAATAATAGTAATAATAATAATAATAATAATAATAAAAAGTATTATTATTATTATGTTTTGTATTATTATTATTATTATTATTATTATTATTATTATTATTATTATTATTATTATTGCATGCACAATTAAGTAATATTTAAAACTCAAAAAAAGTTGCACATTTTTAAATAACTTTGAAATATGGTTACAGTGCACTGACAAATGTAACAAGTATTTATGCTAAAATGAAATATGCACATTTGTAATCATAAAGTTGCAATTTTGTACATTTAAAATATATTCATTTTAAATCTGATCTTTACAGAACACAAAATGTTACTTTACAGACTTAAATAAAAATACTAATTTAAAGCATGACCAATAAATTATTAAAACATATTAAAGATGTACTTTAAAGCAGGGGTTCCCAAACTTTTCAGCCCGCGACCCCCAAAATAACAATGCCAGTGACTGGCGACCCCCAATATCCTCTGAGGTGGATATGCAATGGCGCACACACACCAATAGACCCAAGTCTATTCTTCGTTTATTTTTTTTTTATGTATGTCAGTGCTGTAAATGTGCCAGAAAGTTTAACCTGCTGTTATAAAAATCAATCTGCTGCATCTGACACTAATGCTGTGTCTTTAATATAATGTAATTACCCCAGGGGTCGCAATCCAATAGAACTAGTAACTATAAGCTACTATAGTAACTATATAGTATACAGTAACTATAAATGACTATTTTTTCTCTTCAATAGGTTATGGATAAAATATGGTAATTCTTATGGTTTAATAAAAATAAATAGATTTTTGGAAATCACCAGGCGACCCCCCTTCATTGTCCTGCGACCCCTCGGGGGGTCCCGACCCCCACTTTGAGAACCACTGCTTTAAAGTAATCATTTAATTTAACATCAATATAAAATGCAATTGTATAAGAAATACAGGTGCCAAAAAATTCAATAGAGGGAAAGTCAATTTATTTTAATCATTTGTTTCAAAAAGTGGAATGTGTATGTCATATTAGTTCACTACACACAAAGTGAAATATTTCAAGCCTTTATTTGTTTCAGTTTGAATGATTATGGATTAAGTGTGGTTTATTTATAAACTAATATCGAGAGGATCACATGCTTATGATTAAACACAGCTGGCACTGCATCAGCTCAGTATTCTGCGCCAATCAGATGAATACTGACGCACTATAAATAACCAAAGTTTTCTGCTCCAGTTATCTTCATCTTGAAGACTCCCTCCTTCTATCCCTTCTTCTCTTCTTTTCTGATAGGGTGGCATGGCGGCCCAGTGGTTAGCACTGTTGCCTCACAGCAAGAATGCTGCTGGTTCTGCATGTTCTTGTGGGTTTCCCCTGGGTTCCCCAGTTTCTTCCCACCGTCCAAAGACATATATCATAAGCCAATTGACTATTGCAAAATAGCATCTTAAGACAACCCTTAGCCAGACACTTCTCAGCATGCTTACAAGCAGGGGAGTTCTCGAGACCTACCTGAGCTCAAACTCCCCTCTCGCCCTTCTAATGGGAGGGAGCTACAGACTCGAGGATATTCTGAGCTCAGGGCTCTCTCCCGGGACAGCATGCCAAACTAGCTTTGTAATCAATCATCAGCTAAGTGTGAACTCTTGAAACATACAAAATAAAAAACTGGAGACTATAATTGACATCCTCCATAAGGAGGGCACTTGCAAAAGAAGCTGTATGCTCACAGAGTGCAGTATCTAAATATATTAATAGAGTGTTAAGAGAAAGGAAAAATGTGGCCGGAAAAGGTGCATAAGTGACAGGGATAACCGCCGTCTTGAGAGGATTGTCAAGTAAGGGCGATTCAGAAATCTGGGGGAGCTTCATAAGGAGTGGACTGATGCTGGTGTCAGTGCATCAAAAACCACCACATACAGATGTCTGCATGACATGGGCTACAACTCTAGAATTACATGCATCAAGCCACTCCTGAACCAAAAACAACGTCAGAAGCGTCTGTGCTGGGCTAAGGAGAAAAAGTACTGGTCTGTTGCCCAGTGGTCCCAAGTCCTCTTTTCAGATGAAAACAGATTTTGTATTTTATTTGAAAATCAAGATCCCAAAGTCTAGAGGAAAAGCGGAGAGGCACAAAAGTCAAGCTGCTTAAAGTCCAGTGTGAAATCTCCACAATCAGAGATGGTTTGGGGAGCCACATCATCTGCTGGTGTGTGTCCATTGTCTTTTATCAAGTCCACAGTCAACGCAGCTGTCTACCAAGAAATTTTAGAGCACTTCATGCTTCCTGCTGTCGACAAGCTTTTTGGAGATGATGATTTTATTTTCCAGCAAAATTTGGCACCTGCTCACAAAGCCAAAACTACCAGTTCCTGGTTTAATAGCCATGGAATAACTGTATTTGATTGGCCGGCAAACTCACCTCACTTAAAGCCCATTGAAAATCTATGGGCTATTGTCAACAGAAAGTTGAGGGAACAGAGACTCCGAAATGCTAAGGCTAATATCAAAACAACTTGGGCTACCATAATACCTGAACTGTGAGGCTGATCACTTCCATGCCACGCTGTCTTGATGCTGTAATCAGTGCAAAAGGTGGCCCAACAAAATATAATACAGTAGGGTTGGGCCGATAGACGACGACATCGTCCATCGCTGATGGCCAATAAACTTCACGATGTTGAGCCGGCATCGCGATCCATCGCCCCGCCCCACATTTATATTGATATATAACTTATTATTTGCATGTCATCTTAATAGCAATCACGGTCTTTTCATGAGCTGTGTTATATTATACTTATAGCTGCCGTTTGCACGGCTGACAGGATTGTGAGGATTAAATACATTGTGAATAATATACAGTACCTCTCGCGCTTAAAATGTGTATATTTAGTGGCAAACGCTGTTACCTGCAAACCCCATCCCACAGACTTTACAGTGAATGGCTTTAGTCATTTTCATAGCGGACTTGAAGCTACTGGAAGTCTTTTATCCACTCTTGGAAAAGTGTAAATGGTGGATTAACATTCAGCACATGATCACTAATAAGATGTGCCATTATTAGTAACGTTAGGGTTTCTAAAACTAAACAACACTAAACTTCACATTTTCGCAGTTGTAGCTCCTGTCATGTGAAGGCAGAAGGCATTGACTGAGTGATTGACAGCTGATATTAACCAATTAATTCCCGTTCAGTTCTAGCGCAGTGGGCCAATAAGAAGAGCGCAAAGGTGGGGCAAGCATTCCGGGCTTTTTTTTACTTTAGCAAGTTCACAATTGCATAACAACTGTTTTAATCTGTTATTGAGCGCTGCGTTTGGCGTCTTTAGGTGCATAAATGTCTCCTAAATCCGCGCACGCGGTGAGAATTTTGCAGTGAAAACAGGTTGCACAGCAGCAATTTATGCATTAGCACAAATGCTTTCAAATATATATTTTAGGTCTCATAAAATTTCCTAGCCCTAGCATCTTTACTTGCTATTATTTCCTCATAATAATAGTAATAAAATAAGAACGTTATCATTAATTACAATACAAATTACAGTGAACTCCAAACGAACTCTCGTCTACTCCACCAGCTGTGGGGAAAAAGCCATTATGACACAGATCACTCTGCTTATTCATGTCAGAGTCCCGCGGGAAAAAAGTGATTGACAGGTGGTAATTTGTGTATAACTTTATTTATTTATGGTTTGGTTATTAGTAAAGCAAAGACCATGTGGGTCAGGTAGTGAAAACGATAGGCTACAATCAGGGCCGGAGCAAGCCGAACTGCCGCTCTAGGCAAAGGACTTTCACGCCGCCCCTCAAACGAAAGTGAAACCGGGGGGGTGGGGGGTGGGGGGGGGGGGCTTGGCTTGCTGGCGCAGTAAATGAATAGTCATATGATGCATTTCGATTAGCACGAGAAAGTAATCAAATCATTTGTTACAACATTAAAATCCATCCCTGCAAAGGTGAAACAAATGATGACAGAGAAGTAAAAAAGAGCGAGTTTTTGACTGTGGTCAGGCCAGCCGCCAGTCCAGAAGGAAAGGTTATTCTAGCCGCCAAGGTATTTCGGCGGTCACTCATACACTGCATATTACGGTAGAGCGCTAAACAGCAATGTATGTACAGCAAGCTGACAGGGAAGAGGACGAGGTCATTCGCTACATTGAAACTGCTGTCATGGAAAATTAAACGGATGTTCTTGGCAGGTAGAAGATGAACAAACATTCCTACCCAAAACTTGCAAAATTAGCCAGATCAGAACTATGCATCTCGGCCTAGCAGCTGCAGTAAAAGGTATTCGGTATGCAGCATCCTGAGCGCAGGACTGCGCTAAAGCCATTTACAGTGAATTCAATACCTGCACAAAAGCACATAGCCTAATCTTGGTGAGTAAAGGGTTTTTAAATTATAAATAAATATTATTAAACCATAAAATCATAATGTAGACAAAGTTTACAGGCTAATGTTGGCATTATTCGTTCGTTATTCAGCTTCCCCGTCACCTTAATGCCAGATTGTGAAGAGAAGTGGCGAAACAAATCCCGCAGAGCCTTTATCTTAATTTTGTTATTGCCAAATACACGTCATAATTTATAATAATAATAATAATAATTCCTTACATTTATATAGCGCTTTTCTAGACACTCAAAGCGCTTTTACATATTGGGGGGAATCTCCTCATCCACCACCAGTGTGCAGCATCCACCTGGATGACGCGACGGCAGCCATTTTGCGCCAGACCGCACACCACACGCCAGCTGATTGGTGGAGAGGAGACAGAGTGATGAAGCCAATTATGATATGGGGAGGGTTCGAAGGCCATGATGGACAGAGGCCAGTGGGCAGATTTTGGCCAGGATGCCGGGGTGAAACCCCTACTCTTTTTCGAAGGACATCCTGGGATTTTTAATGACCACAGAGAGTCAGGACCTCGGTTTAACGTCTCATCCGAAAGACGGCGCTCACTGTGCAGTATAGAGTCCCCGTCACTATACTGGGGCATTAGGACCCACACAGACCGCAGCTTGGGTTCCCCGCTGCTGGCCTCACTAACACCACTTCCGGCAGCAACCTAGCTTTCCCATGTGGTCTCCCATCCAGGTACTGACCGGGCGCAGCCCTGCTTAGCTTCAGTGGGCGACCATGTGAGAGTTGCAGAGAGCTAGCTCAGAGAGCTCAGAGAGCTAGCTTCTAAATAAATTTAGAATTTATTTTAATTTAATTTGTTAAGAAAGACTTCTTTTCGTTGGTGTGTTGGCCAATTTAAAGGCTAGGTGTATGAACCTAGGTCTATTTAGAGTGCTGAGATGTTACGATGTTACAGAGGACTTATTTTATTTCTTTGTTCCGACTTCCAAGTGACCTATACCCTATGTTTGTTATGAATAAATTATGTTAAAACATATAAATGACTCATTCTTGAAAAAGGCAAAAGAGCTGTGTGCATGTGCACATTTGAATAATGTCGGGTTATTAACGGGTTCGGGCTTTATAAAGCTGTCAATCAAAATGTCGGGCTCGGGCTGAATTCTGTCGGGCTCGGACCCCATCGGGCCTAATTTTTATGGCCCGATTACACCTCTACGTTGGATAGGGCGGCGGGGCGCGTTTGCCGCCCTCACTATTATGACAGACCCCTATTATGCCAGTGTTGTGTTGATGTTGCGGATGAAAGTCAGTATGTTGGGTTGGGCGGCGGGGCGCGTTTGCCACCCTCATTATTATGCCACCCTAGGCGGCCGCCTAGGTCGCCTCAATGGACGCGCCGGCCCTGACCACAACCACCCCCACCCCACCTACTACGACGATGCCATCGTCGATGTTCACATTAGACATCGTACGATGCCAAATTGGTCAACATTGCCCAACCCTATAATACAGTACATTAACACACTTTTCAGAAGGCCAGAAGATCCTTTTTTATTGATCACATGAAATATTCTAATTTTGTGAAATACTGGATCTGGGTTTTTTTTATCTTTAATCCATAATCATTCAAACTGAAACAAATAAAGGCTTGAAATATTTCACTTTGTGTATAGTGAACTAATATAACATACACATTTCACTTTTTGAAACAAATGATTGAAATAAATGGACTTTTCCTCGATGTTCAAATTTTTTGGCTGATACAGTACCTGTATAGCCATGAATGACTCTTTTGAAGAACTCTTAAGCGGCTTTTTTTGGGCTTTTATTCTTAAAACAAACTAATATTAATGAAATTAGTATATTTTTGTAATTAAATATCGATTGTAATACAAGATATCTTGCTTAATTTGCTATAGCACTTGATCTTTGCTTCAAATCACAGATCAAGATTAAGTTTTCGAAGCTATGTGTATATATTTTGTGGATCAATACATTTGGAAACACTGAAATGTTAGTAATGACAGAACTTCGGTCCTTTATTGGGAAGCCACATTTCATGAAACACATCAAAACATGTGGAAAGTCCTCTCAGCGTTACTGTACAGGAATGCTAGTCAAAAACACAAATCAACAGAACTAGATCCGATCCTGACGGTCCTGCAGCTGTATTATTCACAAAGCCAATCCCCTCTGGGTCACAGCAAGCACCAACAACATTCTGAGAGTTTGGCTGCCGTTCGTTGGCTGACTTGCTGCCAGCTCGAAGTGCGACGATCTACTTGGATGCTTCGAGATGCAGTCACGTTCAAATCAAGAACACAGCTGCTTATGGATGGGGTGTCATTATGGGATAGAGTTATGACACAGTCTAGCCTGAGACAGTTAAATGCACACCTGACAGCTGACACCTGCCAGCGCCTCCTTCGAAAACACCTCTCCAGGACGTCCACTGTCTAATGTTTACAGTCGCTTCAAATGCATGCACTGGAAAGTTACAGTATTTATAAATAACTCCAGTTGGTAAATTAATAGGGATTGAATGGATTGTTTTGACACTAAACACAACAGCTGTGCCATTTGAAATAAGCATTAGAGTGATTTTTTATATATATATATAATTTGTATAGTTTTTCTATACAGTTGAAGTCAAAATTAATAGCCCCCATTTGATTTTTTTTTCTTTTTTTAAATATTTCCCAAATGAAGTTTAACTAAGAAAGGAAATTTTCACAGTATGTTTGATAATATTTTTTTCTTCTGGAGAAAGTTTTATTTGTTTTAATTCGGCGAGAATATATTTTTTTTAAAAAACATTTTAAGGTCAAAATTATTATCCCCTTTAAACTATTTTTTTTTCCAACTGTCTACAGAACAAACCATTGTTATACAATAACTTGCCTAATTACCCTAACCTGCCTAGTTAACCTAATTAACCTAGTTAAGCCTTTTAACTGTATAGAAGTGTTAGAAAAATATCTAGTAAAATATTATTTACTGTCATCATGGCAAACATAAAATACATTAGTTATTAGAGATGAGTTATTAAAACTATTATGTGTAGAAATGTGTTGATCGTTAAACAGAAATTAAAAAATTGGTTAACAGAAATTAGGGGAAAAAATTAAACAGGGGGGCTATTTATTCAGGGGGGCTAATAATTCTGACTTCTACTGTATGTGACACTGAAGCACTACACTCTTAAAGGGATAGTTCACCCAAAAATGAAAATTCTGTCATCATTTATTCTCCTTTCACTTGTTACAAACCTCTTTGATTTTCTTTCCTCGGTTGAACACAAAAGAAGATTTTGAAGAATGTTGAAAACCTGTAACCATTGACTTCCATACTGTGGATGTCATTGGTTACAGGTTTTCAGCTAACTTTAAAATATCTTCTTTAGAGTTTAACAGAATAAATACATTAATAAAGGTTTGGAACCACTTGAGGGTGAGTAAATGGTGAGTAAATTTTCATTTTTGGGGGTAGTTACCTCTTTTACTGTATAAAAAACAATGGGCTATATGCACACAGACTTTTAATTTTCAGCCAGGTAGCCCCAGGGCTTCCGGTGAACAGTCTTTTAGTTACAAAATTGTCATGTTTAAGATCTGATTTCTTTGATCTTCACTCACTGCCTGATAGATATACGATTTAAAGTTGGTCTCAAACCGGACAAGAAGCACTGCATTCAATTGGAATGTTGTTCCAGGATCAACATAGATGTTTTTCCAGGAAGATGTCCTCACTAAAAATGACACTGACACTGAAATCACACTAGTTATCTTTAGTTATTAGCCACAGCCATATCACCCTGCAGCCCAAGACTCACTGAAGCTAAGCAGGGCTGAGCCTGGTTAGTACCTGGAAGGGAGACCACATGAGAAAACTAGGTTGCTGTTGGAAGTGGTGTTAGAGAGGCCAGCAGGGGGCGCTCAACCTGTGGTCTGTGTGAGTCCTAATGCCCCAGTAAAAGTGAAAGGGACACTACACTGTCAGTGGGCGCCGTCTTTCGCATGGGATGTTAAACCGAGGTCCTGACTCTCTGTGGTCATTAAAAATCCCATGGCACTTCTCGTAAAGAGTAGGGGTGTCCTAGCCAAAGTCCCTCAATCGGCACTTTCCCATCATGGCCTCCTAATCATCCCCATCCACCGAATTGGCTCTATCACTGTCTCTTCACTCCACCAATAGCTGGTGTGTGGTGAGCGCACTGGCGCCGTTGTCCTGTGGCTGCCGTCGCATCATCCAAGTGGATGCTACACACTGGTGGTGGTGTGAAGAGACCCCCCTCATGATTGTGAAGCGCTTTGGGTGTATGGCCATACACAATAAATGCGCTATATAAATACACATTACATTACTAGAGCTGCATGACATTGGAAAAATCTGACATTGAGATATTTTCTTTTGCTGCAATATATATATTGTGAAATGAATATAATTTCACTATTTAAATTGTTTTGAATAGATTTGTAAACATTCAATTCATTTAGATTGAGTTTTATTTTATATATATATATATATATATATATATATATATATATATATATATATATATATTTTTTTTTTTTTTTTTTTTTTTTTTTTTTTTTTTTTTTTTTGGCAATTGCAACAGCAGCAAGGAATCAATATTTGGAATCCAGTGTACTGATTTTAAAACCATTCTGAATTCTGATTCTGAAACTGTCCTGTTGCTGAATGGCGCACGTCCTGCCCTCTCTATAACTACAACCTGATGTGAATATATGATTGGCCAGTGGTTTTGTTCTCCAATTGTACTATGACATAATTAGCTACCACACTTTTATCCAAAATAGTTGACTTTGCTCAAAAATTTTAAGAAAACCAATTGCCTTAAACCACTCAAAAATGTTAACATACAAATATGTGAAACTAAACAGCCCTATTTACATTAGCATAGAACATAGAAGTAACATATAATTAACATAGAACTACACACAGTAGAACTTTAAGTTGTGCTAATTCAGCTAGGGTTGTTATTGTGTTAAAACTTTGGGCCAGATTCCCAAACAAGTTTGTTTGAGAGTGTAATTCCAAAACAGTTAGGCTAACCCTGACCCTAATGGACATGGATTATTAATGTCCAAATTAAAGAATAAAGAAGTAACAACTCATTTACATTGATCAACGCAATAAGCACAGTGCAAATTGGTGCAGCAGAAAATAAGCAGAGCCGATGCTCAATGCTCATAATGTGATCTGTTATGGGAGGATGTGATTTATCCAAGTAGAAGATATTGTTGATACTAAAACATAATTATTGTATGAAAATGTAATCCATATCTAATCCTTAACCCCAACAGTAAATTAGTCACAAAATCAGAGAGGATTAATAGCTGGATAACAATGATGTAAAAGAACATAGCCCTAACTGTAACCTAAGCATACCTGTCAACCCTCCCGTTTTTCCTGGGATTCTCCCGTATTTTACAGTTCTGTCCCGCTATCATCCCGTAAAGGTATTTTCTCGTATTCCACCCATATTTTCAGTCTTTCTCTGAAGGGTGGCAATAAACATTAAAGCGCAGAGCCTCCCTATACACAACCAAACCACCAGGGGCCGCCCTTTGCTCTTAAATGTGAGTAAGTTCTGTGCTTTCACTTTTTTTTTTTTTTTTTTCGTTTAGGCATGAAAACACTTAAAAATAAATATAAAAACGGCGGGATTCCCTTTCCTTTTATTACAGGTGCCGTCTCCCCTTCATATGCAATCCTCAAAACAGTCATATAGCGGTGTATGACTGTCAATTGACGCGCTCCATAGTAGTAAATAGACGCTGTTTCCCAAACAGATTCTGTACACGCGATTTGAAACGGAGCAAAAGTCTGGGTTTTGGGTGTGTGTTTGAACAGACATATACACATAATTAATAATAATAATAATAATAATAACAATAATAATAATAATAATAATAATAATAATAATATCTAAAGATGTCGATCTTGGTGGGGGTTTTTTTCAAACAAAACTAATTTCATCCTAAATGAGCATAAAAAGTTAGGAAAGCAATTGAATATGCTTTCCTTACAGTATCAACAGTATATCAAAGTATCAACAAATATATGTACATATATATTGTATATCAACAAATCAACATATTTAGTAATTTGGGAATTTTTAGGGGGGTGGGATGCCTTATTATGGTGGGCATATCCCTTATTTTCACATCCCAATGTTGACAGGTATGAACCTAAGCCTAAACTTAACATAAACATATACCTTTAATCTGACCGACTGATTGGAATGTTGTTCCAGAATCAACATAGATGTTAATCCAGGAACATGTCCTACTTGGTGAAATAACTAACCATGTACTATGACCAGACATGGCAACATTTTTAAAACATCTTTCAGGGGTAAAATATGAGGGGCTGCTAAGAAAATAATCAAATATGATCATATCATAGTTAGCCTACTTCATTAAAATGTGTTATTTAATAAAAACAGCTATAGTACACATAATGAACAAAATTAGTTTTATTTTTTAAGGCTGATTAATTGATTGATTGATTGATTGATTGATTGATTGATTGATTGATTGATTGATTGATTGATTGATTGATTGATTGATTGATTGATTGATTGATTGATTGATTGATTGATTGATTGATTGATTGATTGATTGATTGACCAAAGAATAGGCATATTTGCAATTTAGACACACTTAATATAAGTGACCAGAAGACAAGAACAAAAACGTTTTACATGCCAAGGTATAAGAATTTAGAACTGGAAAACACCCATGTGCTCATCTCTCACGCCTTTTAACTTTACTTTCAGAAAGCCAAATCTGACTGTATCCATGTGAGATAGTCTACAAGATTTGACAAGTATAAAGTCTGACAACTGCTTGCATTTTTGACAGTTCATGCAAAAGGAAAACAGATCACACTCTCTGAGGGAACTAAGATCATGGTGGTTGACAGTACATGACTCAGTTGTTTGTTTCAAGTCATCTTTTAATTCCTGAAGCAATTTTAAAAAACATATTTGGCAAACAACATGTTTGGACGATGTGTTCCTCTGGCATTCCAAATAAATACATGTGGAATGCTCTGTCTTATCTGCAGTGCCGCAATAACTGCAGTCATTTCAAGTTCAACATTCAAGACATGCTTTTGTTAAATAATAAACAAATAGCCTTAATTTGAAGAGTGCAGATATCAATAAATCATGTTGCATGATTTACTTAATTACTTCACTCTATGCATGGGCGATAACTTATCGCTTACAATATACAGTAAAATTTCTTCCCATAACCAGTAACACTTTAGAATAATAGTCCATTAGTTAATGTAGGTTAATGTATTTACTGTATTTAATGTATTTACTGCATGAAAATCATTTTTTTCTTGAAGGATGCAGACTTCTTCCTGTACCACTGCTTGAAGGTGTCTTCCAGAAACTAGCAGTAGGACTGGGAGTTGAGCTTGACTCCATCCTCAACCCAAAAAGGCCCCACAAGCTCATCTTTGATGATACCAGCCCACACCAGTATTCCACTTCCACCTTGCTGGCGTCTGAGTCGGACTGGAGCTCTCTGCCCTTTACCGATCCAGCCACAGGCCCATCAAGACTCACTCTCATTTCATCAGTCCATAAAACCTTAGAAAAATCAGTCTTGAGATCTTTCTTGGCCCAGTCTTGATGTTTCAGCTTGTGTGTCTTGTTCAGTGGTGGTCGTTTTTCAGCCTTTCTTACCTTGGCCATGTCTCTGAGTATTGCACACCTTGTGCTTTTGGGCACTCCAGTGATGTTGCAGCTCTGAAATATGGCAAAACTGGTGGCAAGTGGCATCTTGGCAGCTGCACGCTTGACTTTTTTCAGTTCATGGGCAGTTATTTTGCACCTTAGTTTTTCCACACACTTCCTGCGACCCTGTTGACTATTTTGAATGAAACGCTTGATTGTTCGATGATCACGCTTCAGAAGCTTGGCAATTTTAAGAGTGCTGCATCCCTCTGCAAGATATCTCACTATTTTTGACTTTTCGGAGCCTATCAAGTCCTTCTTTTGACCCATTTTGCCAAAGGAAAGGAAGTTGCCTAATAATTATGCACACCTGATATAGGGTGTTGATGTCATTAGACCACACCCCTTCTCATAACAGAGATGCACATCACCTAATATGCTTAATTGGTAGTAGGCTTTCGGGCCTATACAGCTTGGAGTAAGACAACATGCATAAAGAGGATGATGTGGTCAAAATACTCATTTGCCTAATAATTCTGCACTCCCTGTATAAATTATATCATTATTAATATTGTTATTGCAATAAATTCTGGAAAATTGTGATGTCATTTTTAGTCCATATCACCATCCTCATTTCCCTCTCACAAAGCTTGCATCTGACCTACAAATACATATCCAATAAGGTCAGGTGCAAAAATAGTTGTGGCCATGCTTTTTCAGCGCTATTCTCTGCACTTGTTTTGCAAATACTGATAGCACTGTTTTAATGCCAAAAAGATGATAGTTAGCTGTTAGTAAATCTGTCTCTACATTGTTTAATGCAAAGGGGTTTCCATGCAATTTTCTAGTAAAGAGTGTATTAAGCAGTTTTCACGTGACAGAAGAAGAGCTCAGGGGTTTATTTTATGTACTTTTTGTTTAAGTTAAACATAGGACAAAACATTAATTTTTCATAGCACATTGCTACAAATAGACATAAAAAATAGGACTGTCTCTGGAAACTGAACATTTGGTTACCCTAACGAGCATCCCAAATACAAATTGCCCTCCCGTTTCCATGGCCCTCCTTAATTAAACATGTGGGAAGAGTTTGTCCATGCCAACACACTGCCTGCCTGAACAAAAAAAAAACAGTACTGAATTTTATGACATTATTTATTTGTTTAGCAGATGCCTTTATACTGGGCTGGCTCAAAGCACAGCAACAGGCTTGTAAAAAGGCAGTGCTAAAATCCAAGTAAGACTCAAAACACAATGGAAAACATCAGGTACTCATTTAACGGTACTTCAGACAGGGCTGTGTCAATTCATCTTCCAAATATTACACTGCACAGGCCTTGTAAATAAATAAAGTTTTCGGCTCAATGCCCATTGTCTCACAAACACGCCACCCAACTCGGACCACATCTGTTTGCTGCTTTAGTCCATCAGACTGAGGAGAAATTTGCATTTGTACTTAGTTTGTGTACAGTAACTAACTGGGACTGGGAAATCACAGCAGCCGACTTTTGGTTTTCTTTCTGTGTGCTGTGTTTTAAATGAACATGTAAATATACATTGGTCGACACACAAGCGCATGCAGAAACAGGTCAGTAAGTCGGTGGTGTTTAGATGTCTGAGAGCAGCCATGTAATCTGTGTCAGAATAGGCCAATTATCACAGGACTCAGACTTGCAAACGTCAGACATCTCAACTCGACATCTCAGACACGTCTCACCTACAGTAAACCATAATTCTGTCTAATCCAGTCCAACAAAACCAGGAATTGCCAATGACAACGCCTCGAAAAATATATGTTCTGTTCAAAAGTTTGAGGTTTGTAAAACAATAATACATTTAATGTGAATATAAGAGCACGTTAAATTAATCAACAGTGAGCTATTTTTAAATATTTAATTCATCAAATAATCCTGAATGAATTTGATAATGTTTTTTTTTTTGTTTTGTTTTTTTAAATAATGATACATTTTTTGATGTTTATCATAATAGGAAACGTTTGTTGAGGATCAAATAATTCAATTCAATTCATCTTTATTTCTGTAGTGCTTTTTACAATGTAGATTGTGTTAAAGCAGCTTAACATAAATGAAATCATCATATAATAATGATTTTTGAAAGATTGTGTGAATGGACTGCAGTAATGGGTTAATATAATATAATATAATATAATATAATATAATATAATATAATATAATATAATATAATATAATATAATATAATATAATATAATATAACATAATATAATATAATTCCCAATGATGGGTTGCAGCTGGAATTAGGTGAATTGGGTAAACTAAATTGTCCGTAGTGTATGTGTGTGAATGAGTGTGTATGGATGTATCCCAGGGATGGGTTACAGCTGGAAGGGCATCTGCTGCGTAAAACATGTGCTGGATAAGTTGGCGGTTCGATCCTCTGTGGCGACCCCTGATTAATTAAGGGACTAAGCCAAAAAGAAAATGAATGAATGAATGAAGATATATAATCTAATAGGTTTTTGACTAAAATGAAACTATAAAATTCAAATCATGCTGTCATTTAAAATAAAAATCCCATTAACTAAAAAAAGTTTTTAATTGTTTTTATTTCAGTTAGCAAAATATTCTTATTTAATTTTAAGTCAAAACTAAAATAATTAAAAGCACAAACTAAAACAAAAAGTAAACTAAGAAGTCACACTTTATTCTTACAGGTAATATTTTCGCTATTAACAAACCATTAACTGTGACTTTTACCTCAATAACTTTAGGAATTGAGTACGATTAGGGATGTAGAATAATTATTTGTATTTTATAGGTACAAATAAACAGCCAATATCTTAATATTATGCAGGTAATAAGCCACTAGTTAACAGTGATAATTAATACCTGATACTTATAACGTTACCCAAATAAACCTAATTTTAGCCAGAATTAAAATAAAAACATAAAATGAAAAATAATTATAATAATTAACAATTATAATAACAAATTCAAACAATTCAGACTCAAAAAAGTGCAGTTCACAATTTTACTCACTGTATTTTTGTAAATAAATGTAATCAGAATTTAAATGTATTTATTCTATCAATTTAAATAAATATCAGATTAAAAATAACAACCTATTGAACAGTACTGTATAAACACAGTATTGTATTATGTCAACCACAATAGAAAAATACAGATTTCAAAAGTTAATAGTTAGTTAGTTAGTTAGTTAGTTAGTTAGTTAGTTAGTTAGTTAGTTAGTTAGTTAGTTAGTTAGTAAACAGTACAAAATGTTAACAACTGCACACATGAAAAAAACTGTAAAATCATAAAATAATTCATTCATACATTCATTTTCCCGGGTGTTTTGTTTTTTCTTAACGCTACCTTAATGTACATGTAAGCTACAATTCGCTCATTCAGAAGCGGAAACTGACGAATGTGCAACAACTGTAATCATAAGGTAAACACAAAACAAAAGTTTCCATCTAGACACTTGTAAACAATCGCTCCATCGGGCTCGTGGCTCTCAGCACCGCCCACACTCATCACCGATACCAAGTCAACCAATCACAGAACTTGCGCTATGAGTCGTTGCGACATGTAGTTAAATTTATTGAGAGGTGTGTGTCAACTTCTGCGTCAGCCAAAGCGAGAAGTATGCAACCGCGTGAAGGCTGCGCCAGACCATACACATGCACTTGAAGCAGAAGTATAAATCAGCTTTAGGTCTCTATTTCAGATATCACCATAGCGGAATGAACCGCCAACTATTCCAGCATATGCTTCTAACGCAGCGGATGCTCTTCCAGCCCCAACCCAGTACTGGGAAACACCCATTCACACTCATTCACTCACACACTCATACACTACGGCCAATTTAGTTTATTCCATTCACCTATAGTGCATGACTTTGGACTGTGGGGGAAACCGGAGCACCCAAAGGAAACCCACGCGAGCATGGGGAGAACATGCAAAATCCAAACAGAAATGGCAACTTGGGACTCAAACCAGCGACCTTCTTGCTGTGAGGTGACAGTGCTAACCACTGAGCCACCATCCCGCCCTTCATAAAAAAAATGTTCTTTGCAGTAGTTTTGATAATGCACAGCACTGCAGTTTCAACATTTGAAATGTCAAGTCTATCCACTTAGAGCTAAGATAAGTTCTTGTCTTCAAAGTGACAGTTTAATTTGTTTACCAAACACTTAGTCTGAAATTCTAAAGATAATGCTTGAATGCTTGAAAAACAGCCGCAGTGGAAATGATCTGCCCTCTGACCTCAGAGAAATTCACATGACAGTAAAAACAGTGGCTCATTGGTTTAAGAAATGCCTCTTTGCAGTGAGAATTCCTTCAGCACATTCCCAAGATGCTCATTATTGGAGAACATTTTCTTGAATGATCCCAAAACACAGCATTGCAGACCACTATATGACTTTTTATGGAAAAACAAATTGACCTTGGCATTTCTGACATTAAACCAATGACATTTTAGGCGCTGCTGATAAAAACACTGTTTTTTTATGTACCTGTCAATTTGGGTTTGGCTTTCTGGCTTTTCATATACAGTAGTTTTCTTTAGTCTCAACAAAAGTGTGTCTGTAGATTTCAATTACAATTCAGCTTTTTAAATGCCATCTTCTTAAAACGAGTTTTTTCTTTTAAACTGAGCCATAAATCTCCACCTCAGCAGCCGTTACAACAAACTTTACAGTTATATTCATAGCTATATTCTGAAAATGTGTGCAGACAGATGTTCAAACATAATATATGTATATATAATTCTGTGTATTCGGCATTTCTGTGTGAAGTTTGCATGTTCTCCCTGTGTTTGCGTGGGTTTCCTCCGGGTGCTCCGGCAGTCTAAACACATGCGCTGTAGGTGAATTGGGTAAACTAAATTGTCCGTAGTGTATGTGTGTGAATGAGTGTGTATAGATGTATACCAGGGATGGGTTGCAGCTTGAAGGGCATCCGCTGCGTAAAACATATGCTGGATAAGTTGGCGGTTCAATCCGCTGTGGCGACCCCAGATTAATAAAGGGACTGCCAAAATGAAAATGAATGAATGAATGAATGTTTAAAAACTACTTCTGGGAACAAATGAATTACTCACATCCAAAATCAAAGTTTGTTTTGACATTGCCACAATCACCAGCGATCAAGGCTTGCAGATTGCTGGTGATCATGACAGAATCCTAAATCAGCTTTCAGCTGTGTGTCTGCAATCTGCATCTGCAAGCCTGGATCGCTGGTGATCCCGACAAACATAATTTAAGTGTGTGTACAGTGTATATTTATTATTTATATTTAAATACACACATGCATGTATATATAACAGAAAATGATTAGATATAAAAAAAAATATATAAGTAATTGATGCAAATTATATAAAACTTTAAATATCTAAGTAACAAAATTGTTTTGTATAACTTTGTTTCTGTATGTGTATCAAAAATATTTCTTCTGGAGAAAGTCCAGAAAGTCCATATTCTTTTATTAACCATTTTAAGGTCAATATTATTAACCCCTTTGCACTATTTTTTTCGACTGTCTACAGAACAAACCATCATTATACAATGATTTGCCTAATTACTCTAACCTGCCTAGTTAACCTAATTAACCTAGTTAAGCCTTTAAATGTCACTTTAAGCTGTATAGAAGTGTCTTAAAAAATATCTAGTCAAATATTATTTACTGTCATTATGGCAAAGATAAAATAAGTCAGTTATTAGAAATGAGTTATTAAAACTATTATGTTTGGAAATGTGTTAAACAAATCTTCTTTCTGTTAAACAGAAATTGGGGAAAAAATAAACAGGGGGGCTAATAATTCAGAAGGGCTAATAATTCTGACTCCAACTGTATATATATATATATATATATATATATATATATATATATATATATATATATATATATATATATATATATATATATATATATATATATATATATATACATATATATGTCAAAACAAACTTTTATCCTGGATGCAATAATTTGTGAGTAAAATTTGCCCAGCGTTATTAAAACAAAAACAAGTAATTCAATCTTTATCAACATCTGCAATATTCACAATATTCATACATGCAATATCAAGTTGTAATTATAATAACCAGGAACCACAGTCATTGCAAAGTTAACTCTAATCTAAAGGGGGTTGCACACCAGAAGCGCCCCTCGGCGCCGCAACACATCGCAACACGCATCGCCATGCATTTCAGAATTCTAAACATAGGTTTCTATGAGGGTATATACACCGTCGCGTGACTCAAGACACTGTTCATATTTCTGTCGCGCCACAGAGCGCCATCTGAATAGTTTCATTTTAAATAACATCCGAATGTGTGCCATGTGACCTGCTTAGTAGTCCAAAAGATTTTTATTTGGCTGTGTTTTTAAGATTTCAATTCAATTTAAATGATATATGATAAATGATAAAGTTAAATGATAAAGTTTGCCACTTTGACAAAAATGGCTTTAATTATTTATAGAATGAAGACTATAAGGTGTTATTTTAGATTTCATTATTGAATTTCTGTACCTTAATACTGTTCCACCGAAACCATAAAGCACTGTTTATTTCATTTTTATCTTTGTTCTATTGTTTTCACCTGTACTTTAACTTGTATCTCATTTTTATCTTTGTTCTATTGTTTTCATTTGTGCTTTAACTTGACTATTATAATTTTGTATTTTTAAAATCCTCCCAATTTTTGTAAAATTATAAAATCTGTCCAAAATACATGTCATTTCGTATAATTATATTCGTATCGCAATATATATTGCAGAAAAACTAAATATTGCAATTTCAGTTGTTTTTACTATCATGCAGCACTATCATGCGATAATCACATTTTTGTACTAGAATCATATGCAAATAAATGCATATTTAATTAAAAAAATGCACCCTCATTTACATATTTAAATTAGGATTGGCCAAGTTAACACATTATTATCACATTAACACATTAATGCCGACAATTATTTTATCACACATTGTTACCGTTTTTGTCCATTGTTTACTGAATACACATGGAAAAACAATGGGTCACAGTAGAGGTGAGATGTTGAACAGTACTGGCTTTGGATGGACGTCATCAAGCATATCCACCAATGAGAACAATTGTGGCGGGCCTAATGCAAGTAATTGCAATTTAATCCAATTTAAACATAATATTTTAAAAGAACATAAAAAAATGAACAGTTTTTAATGTAATGAATCATTTGGGGAAGTGTGGTAATAATTATTTGCTGTTGCCTCTTCACGTGCAGTCCATACCTCCAAACTAAATGTAATATTGAGTAAAGAATACCAAAGCTGGAGATCTTGCTCTACAAAAAACACACTATTACACCAACAAACAACCTTAAATGGTAAGAAAATTCCCCCAAAATAAACCCTGCTTATCAAATCTTTGCGAAAACAGACTGAGATGTGGTGGGGATGTGTTCCTCCTCCAGCATCATGAAGGGGCCCGGGGCAGGTGGCTGGACGCCATGCTGTATATCCGGAGCCAGTCCAGAAGCAACATGCTGATGCTCTGTACATCCGCCAAGAGCCAAACCTCAGCCAAGTCTACAAAACCCATTCATCAAGGAGCTGTAAAACCCAAGGCGGATCTACCTGTCTATTTTATATGCACCTGTACACCTCAGCCAAGTGCTGCTCTCATGGATCTACCTGTAGCTTTGTCACCTATACACCTGTCTGGCACATCCGAATGAACGCTTATACGGCAGAGGCCGCTTTCCAAGATCACCTCACATAACTCATTAATGAATTCAAGATTTATGGGAGTTGAACATAAACCTTTCGCAACTGCAAATGACTTTGAATGCCTGATGAGGGAACCTGTTCAACTTGGTTATGTACAGTTGATGTCAGAATTATTAGCTCTTCTGAATTATTAGCCTCTTGTATATTTTTTACACAATTTCTGTTTAATGAAGAGAATACTTTTTCGACACATTTCTAAACATTATAATTTTAATAACACATTTCTAATCATTTATTTTACCTTTGCCATGATGACAGTAAATAATATTTGACTAGATATTTGTTAAGATACTGGTTTTCAGCTTAAATTGACATTTAAAGGCTGAAGTAGGTTAATTAGGGAAGTTAGAGTAATTAGGCAAATCATTATATAATGATGGTTTGATCTGTAGACAATCCAAAGAAATATTGCTTAAGGGGCTAGTAATATTGACCTTTAAAACGTTTAAAAAAATTTAAAACTGCTTTTATTCTAGCTGAAATAAAACAAAAAAGACTTTCTCCTGAGGAAAAAAATATTATAGGAAATACTGTGAAAAATTCCTTGCTCTGTTAAACAAATATTGGGAAATATAAAAAAAGAAATATGTACAGAAGGGGGGAATAATTTTGACTTCAAATGTATGTGTGTGTAATTGGCAGAAATGAAAATTCTACCTTCATGTCAGTGCAATAGCCTAGTGGTTAGCGTGCTGACATATGGGGCCCTATCATACACCTGGCGCAATGCGGCGCGACGCAATTGTTGTTTGCTAGTTTCAGCTCGACGCAAGTGTCGTTTTGACATTTTGCACCATGCTGACTTAATAGCAAATGCATTTGCGCTCATATGTGCGCCCATAGGCTTTCTGGTCTAAAAAAGGAGGTGTGTTGAGGCGCATTGCTGTCGCGTTGCTATTTTGAGGAACTAAAATAGACTGTTTAATAGACCAGCTAAGAAGAGGTCTAAAGTCCAACGCAGAGCACGTTAGATGTGGGCCTCGCTTAAACATTGCTTAATACACACAGGATGTAGAGCAATACGCAAATATCTTTACAAATAAAAAAGAATTAAAGGAATTAAATATTACAAAAATTATTATTTTCTACATAAATATAAAAACCACTGCTTTCATGCCTTCTTCATCTCGGAAGGCTTTTTCAGTTTATTCATGACAAATTGCTTTTGTATAATGTTATTATTATTAGCAGTATTATTTATTATATGCATATTTATATTTGTTTTATTAAAAACAAGCTTAGATTTGCACACCTGTCAGCTTTTAGACCATATGGGGCACAGCATGTGTATTTGGATATAACTCAGTTTTTTGACCACACTTCATTATTATTGTTCATTTATTCGTTTGCTGGAAATTAGAACTGAATTTAGAAATAGTTTTGAAATCTTTGCGCATAACAAATGAAATGAATTATGTATATGTTAATGGATGTCTGTGCGTACAACACCTTTCCTTATCCACGAAAGAGAGTGAAAGTGAAAGTAAAGAATGAGGAGGCTCATTCTCTCACTCTCACGCTGCAGATGGTCTGTTTAACTGTTTTCTCGCTAGTGAAGTGCTCAGTTTTTCCACTTACAAAGTCCGCCATGTAAATAGCAAATGCGCCAACACAACTGACTCTTAAAGGGAATGGGAGATAAGACTCTGACTGGTTTATTCTCAAAACACACCTATAACTCATTAAGAGAATAAGCTCAACCCTGTTAAACTGTGCGCTATAGTGCAGAGCGTATTTTTCAGTTGTTATAGCAAAACAGCAAAATAGCAAAAGTGGATTCTGACATGCCCTTAATGCTTTTGTGCCCTGCGCTTTGGACTTTGCGCCTAAATCGTCAAAATAAAGCCCATAGTGCAGTAACACTTCAGGGCATTCCGAGTTCAAATCCTGACTAGAGGACATTTCCCGACCCTACGCCCCCCTCTCTCCCACTTCTGATTACTGTCCTATCTAATAAAGACAAAAAGGGCAAAAATAAATCTAAAAGAAATTCTACCTTCAGTAATTAAGCCAATTATGATATGGCAGAGATGCCCAAACTAGGGCATGCGGGCCAAAGTTGGCCCACGGAAACCTTTGATTTGGCCCGCCATGCCATCTGAGTAGAGAGGGAGGATGATGGGGACTGTTTAGAGATAGACTTTTTAAACCTAATGTAATCTTTTGTTTGTTTGTTTTATTGTTAGGAGTTAATGAAATTAAATGTTTCGATTAAATATTGGAAATTAATCAGATTTAGTTTAAATCTACATATCTTAAAGATACAGGACAATGCAGAGAATTTGGTGAGCAAATCAAGGCAAAGGCAGATTCAGCACCGAATTTAACTGTTGTGTTTTTATTGCAATAAGTTCTCATTTTAAAACTCATTTTACAATAAATTTTACTTTAAACTGCATTAGTTTATATGATTAGTAATGTTTTATATTTATTTTTAAATATTAAAAAAGAAATTAGGAAATTACCCATGGCAACTTTAATGAAATATAATTTGGTATATTTACCTGCGGCCCACAGCTCATAATAATATTTGGTTTATGGCCCTTTATACAAAAAAGTTTGGGCACCCCTGTGATATGAGGATGGTTAGGAGCCCATGATGGACAGAGGCCAATGGGCAAATTCAGCCAGGATGCCAGGGTTAAATCCCTACTCTTTTTCGAAGGACATCCTGGGATTTTCAACAACCACAAAGAGTCAGGACCTCAGTCTTATCTGAAAGACGGCGCTCAGTATAGAGTCCCCATCAATATACTGGGGCATTAGGACCCACACAGACCACAGGTTGAGCGCCCCCTGCTGGTGTCACTAACACCACTTCCAGCAGCACCTTATCTTTCCCATGTGGTCTCCCATCCTGGTACTGGCCGGGTGCAGCCCTCCTTAGCTTCAGTGGGCGACCATTTGAGAGTTGCAGAGAGCTAGCTGCCGGCTATGCACAAGCATAGGCAGAAATGTATGTACGCCACAAACGTTGTTATGTATAAAAAACAATCTTGATGGGAGAAAGTGTGCAGTGGTAAGTAAACTCTAAGTAAACATATTTAACCTAAATATTGACTATTGAATGAAATAATTATTAATAAGTCAATTTTAATTCTGTGGTGTACATACAATTTTAGTAAGGTTTTTACACAAATTTAATAAATCAGATGCCTGAAGTCTAGTATTAGTTATTATTATTATTAATATGAGGTCAATTTGAAGTAGGGCTGCACAATATATTGTTTCAGGATTGATATGGCAATGTGATCCTTCACATAAGTCATTTCCCAGGATATGCAATATTTAGTCTGGATTGTAATTTATCAATTCGCAAGTGTTTTTAAAGCCTGTGACTGTGTGAGGATTTAAAAAGCATTCAGACATAAGAAATTGTACCATTTGTAACTCTGACAATTAATAACGATTAATTTACGAGAAGTGCCATGGGATTTTTAATGACCACAGAGAGTCAGGACCTCTGTTTAACGTCTCATCCTAAAGACGGCGCCCACTGACAGTGTAGTGTCCCCTTCACTTTTACAGGGGCATTAGGACTCACACAGACCACAGGTTGAGCGCCCCCTGCTGGCTTCCAACAGCAACCTAGTTTACCCATGTGATCTCCCATCCAGGTACTGACCAGGTTCAGCCCTGCTTAGCTTCAGTGAGTAACCGGTCTTGGGCTGCAGGGTGATATTGCTATGGCTGATATGGGGACTTTTGATTTTAAATAAGTCAGCTCAGGTGCTTCCGGGAAACTTTAATGCCATTATAAATTCATCGAGTTTAAGATCTGGTTTGTTTAAAATCAATCATCTGCAGTGCCCGATTGAGACACAATATAAAGTGGGTCTCACACAGGACACGAAGCACTGCATTAAATTGCATTGAATTGCACCATGTCTTTAAAATATGGAAATGTATTTCTCAACAGTATTTTTAATAGACCTTTTCAACTTGCCTGCTGCTCCTCATGTCGCTTGTTTTTAAATGGCCTTTCATCCCATTTTACGCTTGAACAACACTGACTATATCTTGAAAAAGCATCAATCTTTTAATGGAAGTTTACCTTTCTTTATGATGGGCTTACAACTTATTAAAGATCCTACAATGCTTAACGCCCAATTAATACAATTTAAAACTTGTTTAGTGTGCTTTTATAATAAAATTTGGCAACACTGGCCCAGAATATTACTGAGGATAATGCCCTTTTTCTGATAAAAAGTCAGGCTCATGTGAGATCATTGTTTGTGTGTGAGAAGAACTGCTGCTGTTGACACAGATTGCTCAAGAGTTATTTGATTAAAATGTATGACTTACTCATTACTAACTCATCATGTAATTAGCATCATTATTATTTTACCCTGGACAGAGCATGAGGTGGCACTGTGAAATTGGGTCCAAGAGATCGCTAATTGAGTATTAAAAAGCAATTATCGGACAATTGTGATTGTGATTTAATAGCCGAACAGAGCACCTACTGGATATTATGACATTTATTTTACATTTAAAGTCAAAGTGGGCTTGTAATGATTTTGACACTCTTGTTCTTAAAAATTTTTCTTTTGTGTTGAGCAGAGGAAAGCAATTCACACAGGTTTGGAACTGCTTAAAGGTGATTAAATGAGCAATCCTGTTTCAATCTGGTTCAGCTAAATTAAGAACTCAACAGACTCTTCACAGTCCAGACTATGGCCCAATCCCAATTCTATTTTTGTACCCCTACACCTTCCCCTTCCCCTTTGGCCCTTGAAACAAAGTGTGAAGGGGAATTTACCCCTAAGAATTGGGACAGCACTACAGCACCTGCACACGATCGTCGCGATCTCTTGCTTCATATGAGATCAGACGACTGCTGTAGTTATTCCAGTTGTTTTATTTTTTGGTGTTTATCTTCAGGAAATCACTGAAGGCATATATCATGTTATCATAACAATATAGTGTGGCAATAAGATCGTAACTGTACTGTACTGTGCATTTACACAGTGGCCATGTTCATCTATGTAATTACACGAAAACAACATTAACATTATAGCAGACACTGTAAAATCTCATTCCCAGCTGCTAGACTTTTCTGACAGGGTATTTGAGCACCATCGAGTGTCAGAATGTTGTGGGACTGCTGTACAGGAGTTCTTATTATTGATTATAGACAGTGAAATTTTGCGGTTTTTATTTCAGCGGTTTTTTTTTAAAGCATGATGGTAAAACACAAACGTTTTTATGAATGTATTAAAACATATGCTTGTTTATGTTACAAAAAAAATACTAAATACTAATTTGTGGAACTACTGACTTCCGGGTGCAGCTATCCTGCCATTGTGGCTGGTGTATTCTGGGAAATTTTCTTACCCCTTGGTTTCAAGTGTGGTCCTGAAAAATCTCTGTTTAAAAGGCTATCTAGCCCTTCCTCTTAGCCCTACGCCTTCAAGCTAAAGAGAATTGGGACACCCCTACCTCTTCACATGAACACGCAAAACGAGGAATAGGGTTAAGGGGAAGGGCTAAGGGGTAGAATTGGGATTGGGCCCATGTCAAGATTCACTGCATGACAACGGGATGTTTTTAGGTAATATGTTGGATTACGCTTTTAAAAGCATGTATTCAGCTTATATTACAACAATTTGAATGTTTAAAATCCAAAAAACTTTAACATTTTGACTTAAACTTTAATAAAGATGTGGATTTAATTGTTGATGTTGATATAAATTAGTGGTGGGCCGTTATCGGCGTTAACGTGCTGCGTTAACACAAGACTCTTATCGGGTGAAAAAAAAATATCGCCGTTAATCTATTCTCAAAGTGGGGTTGGGAGCTGGGTCTATTCTACGCAAGCTATGATGACTTTCACCTTGATATATTAGCGCAGATGTATACCTGACTGGTGAGCCGTCTGACAAAATAGTGCCCTTCTGAATCAAATCAGCAGGATGCCCTTCTTTCACTTACTTCGAAGACACTACTGACTACATTTACATGGACATCTGTAGTCTAGTTATTTGCCTTAATAGACAATAATATAATTGAGGTGTTTACGTTAAGTGCTGTCATGTAAGAGTTTCCAGTAATTTTGGGTGACTTTTACTCATGAACATTTCATCCATGCCCCCGTGACAAACTGGGGTATTAGACAAAAATAAAGAGTAAGGACTGGTGAGAGTGTTGGGGAATTTAATAACAGTGCTTTACTGACAGCCGTGTGTGTGGATCTTGTCAAAAAATATGACGAAAAGTCCTACATGACAGTAATAGTTTGACTGCAGTGTTTACTTCAATAATGCCACTAATATATGCACACACCACATGTCTTAATTCCATTTCTGTTTAGTTCAGTTATAACTTCAGTCGGATGAAGGTAATCAAAAATCGCTGTTTCGAGCTTATATAGGCCTACAGTTCAAAATTCATGCTTAACTGAATAAACAGTTAGTAAACACAAGTACATCTTATTGAACATCATTTATTTTCATCACCAATTATCATAGTAGAACAGTTTCTCAAGCAGTTTGTGATGCATTTTGGAAACCGCAGATGAGCCCCTGGTCTAATACGCCACCTGGCTTGAGAAACCTGTTCTCAAAGACTTATTATTCGGGTAGCACACATATTCTGAATGCCTTCGGCAGAATTCAAATGAGCCATTTTAATCTAGATTAATCTAGATAAAAAAAATTAATCTATGCCCACCTATAAAAAAAAAAAAACTTCCGCATTTCGCGATGTGTGTGTGTGTGTGTGCGGTCCTTTACTGACAGCTGCGTGTGTGTATCTTGTCAGAAAATATGCTGAAAAGTCCTACATGACGGTAATAGTTTGACTGCAGTGTTTACTTCAATAATGCCACTAATATATGCACACACCTCGTCTTAATTCCATTTCTGTTTAGTTCAGTTATGACTTTAGTCAGATTAAGGTAATCAAAAATCGCTGTTTCGAGCTTATGCAGGCCTACAGTTCAAAATTCATGCTTAACTGAATAAACAGTTAGTAAACACAAGTACATCTTATTGAACATCATTTATTTTCATAATCATAGTAGAACAGTTTCTCAAGCAGTTTGTGATGCATTTTGGAAACAGGAGATGAGCCCCTGGTCTAATGCGCCACCTGGCTTGAGAAACCCGTTCTCAAAGAATTACTTTTTTAGCACAGATTTTCTGAATGCCTTAGGCAGAATTCAAATTAGCCATTTTAATCTAGATTAATCTAAATAAAAAAAAAATTAATCTATGCCCACCTATAATATAAATGCACTGAAAAAAATATTCAAGAATTAAAAATTTTTTTATAAGTTTTTTTATTAGTAAGTGGTTGCAAACAGTTGATATGGGCTAAAATTTAAACAAATTAAATTTAGAAATTAACTTAATTTGTTAAATTCAGCTCATGTAAATCGATTGCAACTGCTTACCTTAAAAAAAGTAAATCCAATTATTTTTTTTTTCAGTGTGGACGAAGATAAGCATTAGAGTTGGGCCAATAGACGATGCCATCGTCCATCGTTGTTGGCCGATAGACATCATGATGCAGAGCCAGCATCGTCGATCCTCCGCCCCGCCTCAGTCGCAAACCCGCTCGTGAAAAATACACCCACGTCCACACGGGTGTTTTATCTAGCATTTCTGAACAGCACTCCGTCTACTAACAAAGCACATCACGTGTCCACACACACACACAGCCACACACACAGCAACAGACACACACACACTGTCATGCGCTCGTCTGAGCTCCAGAGAACAGTGTACGTCGGACAGTTTATCAAGGATGTATCGCTGGATCGTGTCTCACTATAGTTGTTAAACGTGATATTTAAATAATCTTGTCTTTATTAAGGGTTTAATTTGTGCCGGAACATGCCGGATCGCACCGCTGAAATCTGATCCGGCACCTCATTTTACCGATCTCCCTCCTCAACCGCCCTCCTCTCCTGTCCGCTGTTCATTTTCACTTTCTTCTGCGACTCTCCAACCCACTTCACTTTCGACACCCCAGCGCCGCTCACTTTCATCCACGAGAGACCCCCGCGCCGCTCACTTACGTCAGCGACACCCCTCCGCCATCCACTGCACCAAACAAATGACTGACACAGATCACTCTGCCTACTCATGCCAGAGTCCTGCAGAAAGAGTGATTGACAGGTGGTAATTTGTGTGTCACTTATCTTCATTTATTTATGATTTGGTTATGGGTAAAACAAAGACCAGGTAGTTGAAACGGTAGGCTACAAATAGTTAATTCGTTATGAATTAATTAATTATTCATAAATAATTAATTCACCTCCCCAAAGAAGAGGATGCCATCGTCCATCGCGATGTTTCACATTAGACATTGTACGATGCTAAATTGGTCAACATCGCCCAACCCTAATTCAGCCCTCAACCCTCAACCCAGCATAAGCCTGAACGTTACCGCTGACCCTCAAAAGCAGACGTCTCAGGCGCTATATGACAAGATCAATCCTCCAAATGCTAGACCGTCTCATTTAACATTTTTTATTTTTTTTAATTCTTTGAAGGATGCATACTATGAATTACAGTATACACAGCTAGTGAGTCTAAAGACATTGATTATGCAGTTTAGGGGTGTTTAATTAGGCTTAAATGCTTTACATAGTATACTGTACTATCAGAATGATCATAAATGTGAGTTTTCTACTCAAAACAGGCATGAATAGCCTCTGAAGTTTTATTACTGGGAAATAATTTCGACACCCAAGTTTCCGAGTTGTGCAGGCTATAAAATGTAAACATAGGGATTGGAAGAACAGTTGCTGCTCCTTTATTCCACTGCAGTTACACCATCTTGTTTTGTCTTGTAAATAAGCGATATTTTGGCTGATACTGATAAACAGTAACTCTTTACATTGAACTGTCATGGTCAGCAGCAAACGTGAAGAGACAGTAGAAATCATGTACCCATTATTTATTTTGTTATCATCCAATTATTTTGAAGGGCATATACTGTGTAAAACATATGCTGAAATAGTTGGCGGTTCATTCTGCTGTGGCGATCTCTGAAATAGAGACTAAGCTGAAGGAAAATGAATGAATGAATGAAATTAGCATGGCACACTACCTATAACGTGTTGAAATATACGATTGCCAACCAACGGTATGTAACACAATTCTTTCTGACAACAAACCACTTGAATGCGACAAGTTCTCAATCATGACTTGAGGTATAAGTAAGAAATTTCGGTCACACTTTATTTTGACGGTCCGTTTAATGAATTTAAGTTACATTGCAACTAATTATCATTAGATTATAAGTAGACTGTTAGGTTGGGGTTAGGGTTGGGGTTGGGGTTAGGGTTAGTGTAAGTTGAGTCAGTTAAATGTTTTTTGAAGGACAGTTAAATGTCAGTGTCAACAGATATTAAGCAGACAGTCTACTAATACTCAAATGGACCATCAAAATAAAGTGTTACCGAAATTTCTGATAGCATGTGAAGGCAAGATAAACACTACAGGATAGTAGCCTTTCAGCAACATGTTTGAACACTCCTGCTTTACTGGATCTGCTTGGGTTTATATTGGGTTTGTTACATTTCATCGCTCTTCTCCAATGCAGGGAGCACCCAAAGGAGTCAGAACAACATTAAACCTGCCAAACTCAAACAATGAATATACTATTGTTAGTATATTATACAATTAAAATCCCTATCTATCCAAGAAAACTCTGAATGAACCAGTAAAGGGCTTTGGTTAAGATCTTGTTAAAACATTGTGTCACTGATCTAATGTTTGTACTAATCGGTCACGTTATACATTGTGGTTTACACTGGCTGAACTCGCAGTGAACATCCTTTGAGAATCAACCTCAAATTGTCCTGCGTCTTTTGTTTACTGAAAGCAGTGCACTTGGGATAGGAGTCTTAGCTAAATTATTAGCTGTAAAATAAACTATCATTTGAGGGAGCTCCCTTTTTATTCATCAGTCAGTATACAGTATATCCTCCCATACTGACTCAAGACCACAGGAATATTTCCCACACAGTGAAAATGACTCCAGCAGCCCACAAAATTTCTCTCCACAAATGTTTAAATCATAATACTGCATATAATCAAGGACATGTATAAATAAACACAAACAAAATCAACAATTAACTATTATACAAGGGTTTCGTAGTTATGGTGGCTTAAGAAAGCCAACATACTGTTATACTACATAAACTTAATATGCTTCTTCTTCTTCTGAGACTAATTTCTACAACATCTCCTCCTAGACCGTTCATACTACAACCACCAAACTAACACCAAACCTCCAAGCTGGTCTGACTCGGATTGCTATCTCTTTTCCAACTGATCCGACATATGGTTTTCAGAAAATTGAGCCGGAAAATTCAGAAAAATCCTATTGACTTAAAGGGCGCCTATGGTGAAAAATCTACTTTTCAAGCTGTTTGGATAGACATATGTGTAGGTATAGTGTATATACCGTCATATTGGGATGATATAAACACACCCAGTCCTTTTTTTTTTCAATTTAACAACATAAAAACGGTGGACCAATTGGAGCGGTTTTGAGACCGACCGCAACTTGATGTAGGAGTGCGGTCCCCCCGCCCACAGAATTGATTGACAGCTGCGTATTAACATGTCTCCGTAGTAACGTTTATAATCCTATCAACAAGCCAGGACATGCGCAAAGCAACCGGGAATAAAAGGTCTGTTCAGTTTGCTAGGATCATCAATCATCATCAAATGTGATCAAGAGTGAGTTTTACAAGTTTAAAATCTTTTAAAACAGTGCATGTGTGTAATAAATTACAGCGATTTACTTCAGATTTACTTCATCACCACAACCGCATGTCAGAACAATTATACAAGAAGACGCTTCAATCCCGGTTTGTGGACGTTAAATCAGGTTAATTTTGTACATTAACATATCAGATATCCATACAGCAGTGGATATTAACCTGTATCCTGTCACATTTGCGTGCAAAGCTAAATGAGCGTGCTGTATGTGTGTGTGTGTGTCTGCGCTCTGTGTGTGTGTGTGCCTATGTGAACTTTGTAACGACATTGTGTGTGACTCGTCATTGCCGCTCCACAACAAATGCATCAAATACGTTTGTGAGGAAACACTACAGTAATAGTTTTTCCTCACAAACCTTACATGAGATCTGCTTCTTTTATGTCTGTCAGTTGTCTGAGGCAGCCAAGGGCGGAGACTGAGGCACGCTGACAGGCACGTGGGAACGATGGGCGGGGAGGACTAGCCTTAAAGGCACAGTACACAAAAACAGCAAAAAGCTGTTGAGAGCTATAAAACACAAACTACTGAAAGCTATAATCGATAATCTGATAAGTGTTTTGAGCTGAAACTTTACAGACACATTCTGGGGACACAAACACTTTTATTAAATCTGGAAAAAGGGGTAACCTAGGTGCCCTTTAACATTGGACTATACTTTGTGACCTCATAACTTTGCACCAGACTGTCATACAGACTTAAGGTTGGGCTCATTTAACTCAGACTAGCAATCTGCCAATTACTGATGACTTTTCAACTTACTAGCCACACCCTAGCAACCACTTACGCCACCCTAGCAACTGTCCCATAGACTTCCATTGTAAATAAAATTGCTATTGACTTTACATTGGACATCCTAACAACATACCAATTCATGCTGACAATATACTAATCCATACTAGAAACATACCAATGACATAATAATCATACTACCATCATGCTAATTCATACTATAAACATACTAGCAACATGCCAATTCATACTAAATTCATGCAAACATGCTAATTTATGTTAGAAACATGCTAGAAACATGCTAATTCATACTAGAACCATGCTAATTTGTGTTAGCAACTGCCTAGCAACTACTCAGAACACCTCAGCAACCGCCTAGCAACACCTTAACAATCACCTAGCAACGCCCTAACAACCACTTAGAACACCCTAGCAACCACCTAAAACACTTTAGCAACGACCTAGAACACCTTAGCAACCACCTAGCAACACCTTAGCAACCACCTAGCAGCACCATAGCAACCACTCAGAACACCATAGCAACTACCTAGCAACACCTTAGCAACCACCTAGTAACACCTTAGCAGCTGCCTAGCAACACCTTAGCATCTGCCCAGCAACCACTCAGAACACCCTAGAAACCACCAAGCAACACCTTAGCAACCACCTAGCAACCACCTAGCAACGCCTTAGTAACTGCCTAGCAACACCTTAGCAACCACCTAGCAACGCGTTAGCATCTGCCTAGCAACCACAAAGAACACCCTAGAAACCACCTAGCAACGACTTAGCAACAATTTAACAACCCCTCAGAACACCCTAGCAACTACCTAGCACCACCTTAGAAAGGACCTAAAACATCTTAGCAACTGCCTAGCAACATATTAGCAACCACCTAGCAATGCCATAGCAATCGCCTAGCAACACCTTAGCAACTGCCCAGCAACGCCTTAGCAACCGCCTAGCAACCACTCATAACACCCTAGCAACCACCTAGCAACACCTTATCAACAACCTAGAACACCTTAGCAACCGCCTAGCCACACCTTAGCAACCACCTATCAATCACTTAGCAATGCCTTAGCAACCCCCTAGCAACCACTCAGAACACCTATGCAAACACCTAGAAACAGCTTAGCAATTACCTAGCAACACCTTAGCAACCACCTAGCAACACCTTAGCAACCACTTAGCAACGCCTTAGCAACCGCCTAGCAACCACTCATAACACCCTAGCAACCACCTAGCAACACCTTATCAACAACCTAGAACACCTTAGCAACCGCCTAGCCACACCTTAGCAACCACCTATCAATCACTTAGCAATGCCTTAGCAACCCCCTAGCAACCACTCAGAACACCTATGCAAACACCTAGAAACAGCTTAGCAATTACCTAGCAACACCTTAGCAACCACCTAGCAACACCTTAGCAACCACTTAGCAACGCCTTATAAACCACTCAGAACAACCTAGAAACCCCTTAGCAACCACCTTAGCAATCACCCAGTGATGCCTTGAAAACCACTCAGAACACCCTAGCAGCCACCTAGCAACATCTTAGCAACCACATAAAACACCTTTTTAATGCCTCAGCAACTACTTAGAACACACTAGCAACGCCTTAGCAACCACTCAGATCACCTTAGAAACTGCCTAGCAACGCCTTAACAACCAGACAAAACTCCCTTGCAACACCTTAGCAACCATTCAGAACACCCTAGCAACCGCCTAGCAAGAAACATGCCAATTCATACTAGAAACAAGCTAACAGTTACTTAACTATGCTAACTGTTTCAAACATCTTCAAAACTACTTCAATGATTTAAACTTTAAAACTACTTCAAACTTTCAGGCGAGGCTTTCTCAAGCCACTATAAAGTTTGTCTACGAACTTACTTTTCTAGTTTAACATACACTCACAGCTGGACACAGTTTGAAAATCAACATTTAGCACATTCTGAGGACGAACATAATTGAATTACTGGTCCTGACCCCTGACCTCAAGAGGTCTGGAGCCAAACCCTCTTTAGACAGCAGAAGCAATGAAGCGAGGAAAGATGGAACAATACAGCTCAGACATGCCCAAAGACACTCAAGAAACACTCCCAGCTCACCACCCCTCAGCCATACTTTAACACTTTCCTCAAAAAAAAAACACACATTTCAAATCTCACATTTCTTTCTGTGTGGTGTTGGATCCTATTTCGCATTGTTTGTCTTTCATCATAGCCTTCTCTTGCTTAAACTTTTCCAAGAAAACGTAGGACGGTGGTTTTCTGCGTGGAAGTAATCAACTGAGATCTCCCCAATGGACCAATGCTAAATGAAACAGATGGAGAGATACACTTGAAGCATAAACGTGATTGAGGTCTGTTTCATGTTATCACTAATGTTTGGAAGCTGTTCACAATAGTGGCTGAATGGCGTTCAAAAAACCTGGAATCCCCCCCCCCCCCCCCCCCCCCCCCCCCCCCATCTCTCACGCTCCACTAAACCCACAGTTTGGCCGGAATGAGATTGTTTAATACCATCTCATCTCGCGCAACATGCAACCAGACCTGCAGGCAGTTTTGGCTTATCTGAAGCAGAATCTTTTCTTCCTCTAGTGTGTTGAGTTTTTGATGGCAGTATGTGAGCTTACAGATGGTACTGTGAAGCACTGTGGGACACTGGATCCAGAGTGGACGGCACTATTGTGGAAAAAAGTTGAGCATCATTACACATCAGTCCCACATTCCTTAGCTTGTAAGGTTTGTTTTGTGATATTTGCTCACTGTTAGACGTTCAGCAGGGTCCACTGTAAGTGGGTCCACAAAGGAAACACCTGCATCTCTCTATAACCGCACTAAACACTGCCGTTCCCCACCCCAGAATACACATTAAACACATAAACCCCTCCCAGTCTAGGATAAGCAGTGCACTGGAAGCCAACTGAGCCTACAGCATAGGCACACTTTGTAAAGGTGCACTTAGATTTACCATTTTTCAACTAACTTTCACAGTAAAAGGTCCTGTGAAATAAAAATTTCAGTCTGATAGTTTTAAGGATATCTATAAGCTAGTGAGCTCCAAAATAGTGACACAATTCAGGTTTAGAAGATATAAACCTGATATAAACATCCAGAGCTTGCCGTTTGTCACTTCCACCTAAATGGATCAACTTTTTTTTTTCACGTCACCTCATACAGTGCATCCGGAAAGTATTCATAATGCTTCACAATCAGGTTGGATGGGAAGCGACGGTGTACAGCCATTTTCAGATCTCTCCAGAGATGTTCAACAGGATTTAGGTCTGGGCTCTGGCTGGGCCACTCAAGGACATTCACCGAGTTGTTGTGAAGCCACTCCATTCATATTTTGGTGGTTTGCTTTGGGTCATTGTCCTGCTGGAAGGTGAACCGTCGCCCCTGTCTGAGGTCAAGAGCACTCAGAAGCAGGTTTTCATTCAGGATGTGTCTGTACATTGCTGCGTTCATCTTTCCCTCTATCCTGACTAGTCTTCCAGTTCCTGCTGCTGAAAAACATCCCCACAGCATGATGCTGCCACCACCATGCTTCACTGTAGGGATGGTATTAGCCTGGTGATGAGCGGTGCCTGGTTTTCTCCAAACGTAACGCCTGGCATTCACTCTAAAGAGTTCAATTTTAGTCTCATCAGACCAGAGAATTTTGTTTATTATGGTCTGAGAGTCCTTCAGATGCCTTTTGACAAATTACAGGCAGGGAGTGGCTTCCGTCTGGCCTTTCTACCATACAGGCCTGACTGGTGGATTGCTGCACAGAGGTTTGTCCTTTTGTAAGGTTCTCCTCTCTCCACAGGAGCTCAGACAGAGTGACCATCGGGTTATTGATCACCTCCCTGACTAAGGCCCTTCTTCCCCGATTACTCAGCTTAGATGGCCGGCCAGCTCTAGGAAGAATACTGGTGGTTCCAAACATCTTCCACTTACAGATGATGGAGGCCACTGTGCTCATTGGGACTTTCAGAGCAGCAGAACTTTTTCTGTAACCTTCCGCAGTCTTGTCTCAAGTCTCGAGACAATCCTGTCTAGGAGGTCTAAAGACAATTCCTTTGTATTCATGCTTGGTTTGTGCTTTAACATACACTGTCAACCCTGGGACTTTATATAGACAGGTGTATGCCTTTTCAAATCATGTCCAATCAACTAAATTTACCACAGGTGAACTCCAATTAAGCTGCTGATACATCTCAAGAATGATCAGTGGAAACAGAATGTAGCTGATCTCAATTTAAAGCTTCACGGCAAAGGCTGTGAATACTTATGTACATGTGATTTTTCAGTTTTTTTTATTTTTAATAAATTTGCAACAATTTAAAAAAATATTTTTTCACATTGTCATTATGGGGTATTGTGTGTAGAATTTTGAGGAAATAAATGTATTGAATCCATTTTGGAATAAGGCTGTAACATTAAAAAATGTGGAAAAAGTAAAGCGCTATGAGTACTTGCAGATGCGCTGTACTTCATCAAATCCTCTGACTAATTAAATGCTGTCCAGTGAGACTTGCCCCGCCCCCTTAAAGACACTTCTCAATTGCATTTTATTTGATTAAGGGGGTCAAAATTAATTGTTTCTTCGATGAACAGCGATGCAGATGCGGACAATTTAGTATCGGTTCAGTAATAGGTCATAACCGGTTATTACGTACTGACGTCATCTATCTCTCATCATTTATATCCAAGTGGATGCTGCACACTGGTGGTGGTGTGTAGAGACCCTCCTAATGATTGTGAAGCGCTTTGGGTGTATGGCCATACACGATAAATGCACTATATAAATACACATTACATTACATCTCCTATACTCAGGGCTTAATTTGTGCCGGAACACGCTGGATCCAGAACTGGCATCTATGAAATCTGATCCCGCACCTCATTTTACTGATCCCCCTCCTCAACCGCCCTCCTCCGCCGTTCGCTGTTCACTTTTACTTTCTTCCACGACTCCTAAAACCTCTTCACTTTCGTCCGCGACACCTCTCCGCCATCCAACTCCCCGCCGTCTCATCAAACCCCCCCGACACCCTGTCTCCACTTTCGTGCGCAACACCTCTCCATCCTCGGGTAGCATGCCAGATCCGTTACCCTGATCTGTTCCGGGAACTCGCAATTCACAAATTATTCACTGCCTATACTGCATGCAATGTCACGATAGAATAATATGGCGAAGGAGGCGAGAGCGAGTAAATAAAACGCTCCAACTACTTTAAAAAACCGATAACTGTGCACAATTCACTGCTTGTGAGTTTGCTGGACAGTCTTTTAATGACACTGAAGAAGGTAGAGCAGACGAGCCACTGTTTCACAACTACGGAGAAAATGAAAGCTGTAAATCTCTGCCTCTCTCTCATTCTCTCACTTCGGACATTTGGCCCACTGGTGTATTCGTGAGGTAACTTTTCCTCTCCTCTTGGCTGTTACCATATTTGTGGATCCAGAAACACGTGTCTATAGTGCGAGTTTTCTATTCTATTCGTCTATTACGGATTAACTGCTCATATAGAATGTAACCACAGCTGTTCTTCCTGCGTCACTCATCGGTGAACAGCGCTGACAGTATTAGAGCCAATCGCAGCCCTTTCTGTTGAGCGGGTGAAGACAATGGCTGTTTCTCAATTCCAAGAACAGTGAGAATGGACTCGCATTCTTGTGGAGACCTGTTTTGCCAAGTTACCTCGGAAGAACGAACTAGGGAGAGCGCGAGAACAGAGAACGCGTCCTGTGAGAATTGAGATGCTGCGTTCTTCCTGATGGTCACATGACCATCATGCAATTTTAATGGAAAATGATTTAAAGAGCACCTATGGTGAAAAATCTACTTTTCAAGTTGTTTGGACAGACATATGTGTAGGTATAGTGTATAGACCGTCATATTGGGGTGATATAAACACACTCAGTCCTTTTTTTTCAATTTAACAACATAAAAACGGTGGACTAATTGGAGCGGTTTTGAGACCACAACTTGATGTAGGAGTGCGGTCCCCCCACCCACCGAACTGATTGACAGCTGCGTATTAACATGTCTCCATAGTAACGTTTATAATCCAATCAACAAGACAGGACGTGCGCAAAGCAACCGGGAATAAAAGGTCTGTTCAGTTTGCTAGGATCATCAATCATCATCAAATGTGATCAAGAGTGAATTTTACAAGTTTAAAATCTTTTAAAACACTTCAGATTTACTTCATCACTACAGCCGCATGTCAGAACAATTATACAAGAAGACGCTTCAATCCCGGTTTGTGGACGTTAAAATAGATTTATTTTGTACATTAACGTATCAGATATCCATACAGCAGTGGATATTAACCTGTATCCTGTCACATTTGCGTGCAAAGACAGTGCAAAGCTAAATGCGCGCGCTGTATGTGTGTGTGTCCGCGCTGTGTGTGTGTGTGTGAACTTTGTAACGACATTGTGTGTGACGTTGCAGCTCCACAACAAATGCATCAAATAATCATTGGGAAAGTTCTCACTGTAGTTTTTCCCCACAAACGTCACATGAGATCTGCTTCCTTATGTCTGTCAGTTGTCTGAGGCAGCCGAGGGCGGAGACTGAGGCACGCTGACAGGCCATACCTGTCAACCCTCCCGTTTTTCCCGGGATTCTCCCGTATTTTACAGTTCTATCCCGCTGTCATCCCGTAAAGGTATTTTCCCGTATTTCTCCCGTATTTTTTATCTTTCCGAGAAGAGCTGATCCTCCCTATATGCAACCCATACCGCCGAACCACCAGGGGCCGCCCTTGCTCTTAAATCGTTCTGTGGTTTCATTTTATTTAGGCATGGAAACCTGATGGAAACACATTGAAATAAACATAAAAACGGCGCGATTCATTTCCTTTTCATTACATTCGCCATTGCCCCTATGCAATCCTCAAAACAGTCAGTTCATATAAAGATGCATGACTGTCAGCTGATGCTCTCTATAGTGACAATAGACGCTGTTTCCCAAGCGGATTCTGTACGTACGGGATTTGATGCTGAGCTCCAGTGGACACTGGGTTTTGGGTGCGTGTTTGAACAGACATATACACATCATCATCATAATGATAATAGTAATAGTGGTTCATTCCGCTATGGCGACCCCAGATTATTAAAGGGAGTAAGCCGAAAAGAAAATAAATGAATGAATGAATGAATAATAATAATAATAATAATAATAATAATAACAACAACATCTAGACATGTCTATCTTGTTGGGTTTTCTTTTAAACACAACAAATTTTGTCTTAAATGAGCATAAACAGTTAGGAAAACAATCAAATGCTTTCAATATAGATTAGCGCAGTTTTAAAGTGACAGCTCTGTTATTTAATGTAATCAAACCAAAAACAATCTAAATGAGAGATTCATTCGCTGCTCTTTAATCAGAATGTTTAAATTATACAGTGAAGAAAAGATGAGATTTGATAACTTGATTCTATTTCTTTATAATAGCTAATAGTTTTAATGAGCTGAAGTGTTTGCTAATTTATTTGCAACTTTTTCTAATGTATACTAATTATTATATCCTTTGTAAATAATAATAAAAATGTATTTCTGATCGTTTCAGAAGTTTATTTACAATGAAACAGCTCTAGATGAACATATTTATTTTAAGCGGGGGTCTAGGGGGGGGTCTCGTGTAAGTATCCCTTATTTTTACATCCCAATGTTGACAGGTATGTGACAGGCACGTGGGAACGGTGGGCGGGGAGGACTAGCCTTAAAGGCCCAGTACACAAAAACAGCAAAAAGCTGTTGAGAGCTATAAAATACAAACTAGTGAAAGCTTCCTTCATTCTTGCGGTCTTTAGTTTTGGAACTGAACTTTGGCAGTTGATGATGAAGTTACACGAGAACACGAGGACGCAAGAACGCTAAAGAACGCATTTTGAGAAACAGCCATTGACCAACCATTGGAATGAACTCGCTCGACAGCACTCAAAAAGCAAGCGGGATAATATTTACATTCGTTTATTTGCTAGAAATGCTCATGTTGTCTTTTGTGCATGTGCTTGAGTTTTGTTTAAAACATTCAAAAGAGTTTTTTCTTTGAGCAGGTAAAGTTAAAGGTGCAGTTCATATATCTAACTGATTATATTAAAGGAATATATAAATATATTTATAGATTTAAATTTAAAAAAATTCTTGTGTTGTGAAGAATAAAATGTATGAAAAGCATCGCCAACGCACCGAGCTATCGAATTGAACAGAGTCGATGGCATGATAATCATAACCGAACTGAACAGTTTAGGTTCACACTCCTACATTTAATGCACTTTATCTCAACCAAACACTATTGGCTGTTTTTTTTTAAGGGGAGGGGCTACTTTATGTCCTAACCTCTCTTCATTTTTCAGATGAATTTATGTCAAACATCGAATAAAAATGCACATTTCAAAGCACTTTACGGGACCTTTAAAGAATGTTGTGTGAGGGAAGAAGATTCCCCAAGGAGATTTCACACAGTTCATGCTGGCCATGTGAGATTGATACTACTAGGATTAGTAATTTCTTAAATAATCACAACACAGCCCTATGTGATTAGAAAGAACATTGACGAAAAAAGCCAAGAGGACTGGTCCTGAGCAAAGACCATATGGCGCTTTTTTCACTTGATTTGGCTCACTTTTAGGGGGTTTCCATTGTATTATTATTACTGTAGTACCACCTTGGATGCAATTCTAAGTGAGATTATCAAAATGTGATGTGTAAACACTGCACGCAAATTAACATGGCTGTATAGTGATCAACAGACAAGTTGCAGACTTTCCATTTGCTGGCAAACGTCTGTCCGAATGTTTATAATCTGCTCAGGAAAGATGAAGTGTGCAAGGCAAGCAGGAAAGTCTCAAAGGCATAGTTAACCCAAATATGAAAATTCTGTCATCATTTACTTTCTATTCATTTGTTCCAAACTTGTTTGAGTTTCTTTCTTTCATTGAACACAAGTTAAGACATTCTGAAGAAGGCTAGAAACCTGTAGCCATTGACTTCCATTTTTTTTTTTTTTTATATTTCCCAAATGATGTTTAACAGAACAAGGAAATTTTCACAGTATGTCTGATAATATTTTTTCCTCTGGAGAAAGTCTTATTTGTTTTATTTCGGCTAGAATAAAAGCAGTTTTTAATTTTTTAAAACTCATTTTAAGGTCAGAATTATTAGCCCCTTTAAGTTATATATTTTTTCAATAGTCTACAGAACAAACCATCATTATACAATAACTTGCCTAATTACCCTAACCTGCCTAGTTAACCGAATTAACCTAGTAAAGCCTTTAAATGTCACTTTAAGCTGTATATAGTCTTGAAAAATATCTAGTCAAATATTATTTACTGTCATCATGGCAAAGATAAAATAAATCAGTTATTAGAGATGAGTTATTAAAACTATTATGTTTAGAAATGTGTTGAAAAAATCTTCTCTCCGTTAAACAAAAATTGGGGAAACAAATAAACAGGGGGGCTAATAAATCAGGGGGTTGAATAATTCTGATTGCAACTGTATATACTATATATAGTATATTGGTGAAGTTTGGTCCGCACCACTGTCACCACTGGTTTGCTTGGTTTGTGACTTGTGGAGCTGCGCATCGATGGATTTGCTCTTCAGTGTTTGGACTTTCAGCAGAGAAAATTAAACCACACTGAACTGAACTGAACTTTAACTCTGAAAACTGGACTGACACTGTTTCAATTTACTAGAACTTCTATGTTAAGCTGCTTTGACACAATCTACATTGTAAAAGCGCTATAGAAATAAACATGAATTGAATAGCTCCGAAAACATTAACTTTAGCATCTGATAGCCTTGTTATACAGTATGTGCAGAGTTCAGTTGGTAGATGTGATGGAGAGCATGAATCGATGTTCATTTTAGCCAATCACAGACATTTCTGTTGAGCACTTGCTCACTTGTTGTCTCATTATCTCTTATCTCAATATCTCATAATTATTAACAGCATGTGATGTCAAGTCAGCTGTCTGGTCCAGATATTTGGCATGCTATATTTTGTTTTTTGCAAAGTCGAGCGGAGCTCTAGAAGTGCCAGAAGTCATTGCTACTGGAGGTGGGAATTAAGCGCAGCATTTTATTTAAATTTATTATTAAAGTTCAGAGATATCACTTATTAATCTCAGGAGTTTCCCTAAATGAAACGGTGAATATAAACATTACCATGGACATCCTAATAAAGGAATAAACACATTACGGGTGTTTGTTTGCTAAAATTCATATTAAAATTTGAATTATTTAATATATAATAATTATAATATAATAATTATATTATATATAAATATAATAATTTTTAATTTATTAAGATATACATTTTTTTTATATTGTGCCATGTATTTTTTATAATGTTTTTATGCAGAGTATATATTTTGAAAAGGGGAAAAACAATAAATCGTTGCATGAATGCTGTAAAGCATCTCATTCCTCACAGGACGCGTTCTCTGTTCTTGTGGTTTCTCGAGTTCGTTCTTCCGAGGCAAGACCGGTCTCCACAAGAACGCAAATCTGTTCTCTGCATTCTTGGAATTGAGAAACAGCCACTGTAGTCAGTGAGCAAGGATCTCCGCGCGCCTAATCATCCTCTCATTCGGTATTCGCCTGCTTTCTTTTGCTCGCACAAACTCTTATCAGTCGTGCTGCTTCTCGATTCTAAGATCACATATTGATAAACGATATTCTTGATATAACGATATTGATATAATGATATTCTTAAACTAAACTTCTAATGTTTAGTGACAAGCCAGCACTGGCAATTTAAAAATTATTTTCAACCAGCCAAAGTAGCTAGTGAGGGTGTCTGTCTAACCTGCCACAGGTAAAATCTACCCACATTTGGCGGGTGTTAATGTCAAGCCCTGCTCACATGAACGAGCATCAATTTGCCTGTGATTTCAGGCATTTGTCTGTGGTTTCTCAAAACTTGTCGGCGAGTCAAAATTGGGGCCAAAATCATGCAGTCTGAATTCAGCATAAAGCTGCGATCACACTGCACTTTTCTCCCCATAGACTTCCTTTTATATGCATGCGAATGCGTCAGACTGGAAACGCAAGCTCGTGCGACAAGTTTCGCAGTTTGCTGCATTGCAAAGTTCAAGCTTGGTAACCTCTGACCTGCGAAATTGCATCACTTGACTGCGTTAGACCAATCGAGGATCAAAACATGACCTCTCTGGACAGAAATTTAAAACATGGACCAATTGCTCGCTTTTTTTTATGTCTAATCATCTTGTTAAATCCTGCCCCTTTTCAAAGTGCCGTACAACAGCAGTGTGACCGCAGCATAACTCTTCATTCAAGGGTTCCTGGAAGGCCAATATCCTGTAGGGATTAGCTCAAGTGCTAATTAAACACACCTGGATCCGCTCATCAAGGTCTTCAGTCTCACTAGAAGCTTCTAGGAACGTGTGTTGGAGCTGATTAGACAAAATATGCAGGACATATGCAGGATGTATGGTGTTTCCAATTTTGGGCTTTGTCAGAGTGATCCAACATACTGTAGTGACTCAAACCATTGGTGTGATGTCTGCTGTGTACTGAAAGAGCCTTTGAGTATTTGGCAATATCTGCAAATCTATTTGGTGTCTACAGACCTGCAGATTTTTTTTTTTTTTGTTTATCTAATTCATCTTTAAAGCTGCACGGTGGCGGAGAGGGTAGCACGTTCGCCTCACAGCAAGAAGGTCGCTGGTTCGAGCCTCGGCTGGGTCAGTTGGCGTTTCTGTGTGGAGTTTGCATGTTCTCCCCATGTTCACGTGGGTTTCCTCCGGGTGCTCCGGCTTCCCCCACAAGTCCAATTACATGCGGTACAGGTGAATTGGGCAGGTTAAATTGTCCATGGTGTATGAGTGTGTATGCATGTTTCCCAGGGATGGGTTGCAGCTGGAAGGGCATCCGCTGCGTAAAACATATGCTGGATAAATTGGCGGTTCATTCTGCAGTGGCGACCCCAGATTAATAAAGAGACTAAGCTGAAAAGAAAATGAATGAATGAATAATTTATCTTTATAACCAAATGGCAATCGCTGTGATTCCTATAAGCATTATGTGAATACAGTATAAGCCTAATTTAGGCTTTTGTGTTTTTAATTTAGGTTTATGTGGAGAAAAAAAACTTGTTTTGATGATTTATAAATTATTTAATGGAAGTAAAGAATATAAAAGCTAAAAAATTTGGAAGTTTAGTCTATTAGCTATTTGACGTTATCTGCACTTAAACATTTAAGTTAGTTCAATGAAGAGACCACATTTGGTCAACTCAATTAATCAAGTTGTCGATTTCTCATTACTCAAACCAACCAAATGCCTTTAAGGCAAGTCATTTCACTCGGCGGCCATCTTTAAAACACCTCTCGGGCAGTATGCTCGGGCATTCTGTCTGAATGGGGAAACATCAAATTCTTCGAAACTGCTAGCCAAGCTTACGATTACATTACATATTTGAAATCACCAATAAAATTAAACAACAACTGTCTCATAGGTTTAGTTTCTAAACGTCTGAATCAAACAAAATTGGAATATTTTGAGGTTGCCCAAGCTAATGCGCATGCGCACTCGAAAGGAACGAGATCACAACACCAACCTCATTTACGGCAGTGTTACAAATGATCATCCTCTGGATAATGATTGACTGATTGCATTTTGACTTGGTCTTGATGGCGAATCTCCTCCAGAAATGACAGCTATTCTTTGTTTACAAGTTTGTGGGCGTTTGAGTAGTTGCTGTCATGTGATGTGCGTTTGACAGGATGGACTGTACCTCGTGAAACCAAAAAACGTTTGTTTTTAAGTGCACTTGGTTCATTTAAAAGTACAGATTCCAAGCTTTATGTCGATATATTTCTCATCTCTCTGTGAAGCAAGTATTCGCTAAGATTCTAGTGTGTTTGTTGAGCACCAAACTGTTGAAAAAGCACACATCTGGTCCCCTGGAGAAACGTCAGTCTATAGCGATCGATGATTGGCTCCTGTACTAGTAGGCGGTAGGGATGGGCGATATAGCATAAAATCCATATTGCAATATACATTGCAGCCTTTTGCGACAACGATATATATTGCAATATATAAATTATAATAGAACCATTTCAAAAACAGGTTACATAGACCCTTAGGAAAGCCAAACTGCTATTTTTTTTTTTTTTTTTAAGAAATAAAGAAACGTTGCATGTCATTTTGAGAACATTTATTGTGCAACAGCAAAACTTTATTTAAACAACACAATGTTGAAGATAAATAAACTAAATGTAGTGCCTTTTAGAAAGAAAGACTTTTCTTTTAAGTCCTTGGTTCCTAAATGCCAAGTTGCAGAGAACAAAAAAACTGAACTCTATTTAGTTAAGGAACTTACACTGTACTGAAATTACTTCCAGTATTAAATTAATCAAATAAAATTGTGTATTGCAGATACTTTAAACAAAAACATAGTCTTCGCGCTCTTCTCAAAGCTGCTACCAAAGTCAGGACAACAGTTCTGTATCCAGCGCGTCTCTGTGGGTCTGCATGCAGAGCATGTGAATCTGTGGCAGTGTTCTCAGTTTCTCGCGAACACAGAACCGGGCCGCCCCAATAATATATCGGCCCCCCAGGTAAAATCTGTGTGGGAAGCGCTGTGGGAATCTGTGTGACAAGCCACGATATGCCATGCATGAGGCTCGCAAGTTGTGCGACACTCGCCATTCGGTGCCATGCGTTGCTTAGTGCTGTTGTTGAGAGCGTCAGCATGTGCTACAGTCACAATAGATTTCCTACGTAATACACCATAAGTTAGTGTGAAGAGCATGTTGTTTTACCGTGGCCGAGTGAATCAATCGAGCTTATTAAAAAAGAAAATTGCATATGTGCGACTAAATAAATTTTCCAGTTCGCACACGTCTATTTTCTGTCGCAAATGCGAGCGAAATGGTCGCACTGTAGAGCCCTGTCTATGTTTATTCAAGATGATGCGTTGCAGCCGGCTGCAGCTCGTTGCTCTTAATTTCGCGGGTAGATTGCGCCAAACATGCATTATCGCGATAGTGCATTAGAATTAGAATCTCTATCGTAGGCCAATTTTGTATCGTTTATATCGCATATCGTTTATATCGCCCATTACTAGTAGGCGGGGCTTCATTTGTCATATTGACAGTAACACTTTTCCCATTCAAAACTATAAGAGTGACATGTCTTGTGTATTCTATAGTCTTTGAAAAAACTGAGGAATTACTTTCCTCAAATCATTTGAGTAGTCTCAACATATTAGGGTTTACAGTGCAGCATCACCATTGACCCTCAAAATAGTAAAATATTAAATTAATGAAATGGCACTCAAAAGTATATGAATAGGATAAAACATACAGCTGCAGACTCTTTACTTCACATCAATTATCAACTGGGATGGCATTTTACTATGTGATTTGATCCAAATCCAACCCCTTAGAACGTTTTGATAACATCTTTTTGACTAGAAACATGCATGACTCGGAATAGTTGCCCATGCAGTTATGAACATGTCCGCAAAGTGAAGTGACTTGTAGAAAACAGCAGGATAGGAGAAGTTTACATGGGCATTGTGATGTAAATGAGCACATCGCTCTTCCACAAAGACCATAAGGCGTTTGATGCAAAATAGAACATACTGTATGGCCATGAAAAGAAAGAGGATGGAGCTCTGCTTCTGTGAGCCAGATGTTTGTATTGTTACTGGATGGATGACACATTTTACACAGCAGCACCGATGGCCCAAGCTCCTCAGCAGCAGGGAAGCATGTCTGTTTAGACAAGAAAGAGGCTCTTTCGAGTGGAAGCTCCCATCCCTAATGGCCTCTACTCTTTCAATATTCTCATCCATACTGTTTCATGTATTTATTTGTTCAGTGGGATCAAAAGGGACATGCGTGGCCGCTCTCCTGCAGGAGTTCCAGAACACGCCGTGTGAAAGATGAGGACGGAGAGAACACAAACCGGCATGGACCAGACACACATGACAAGCATAAAGAGAAGATGCAACATCCACCCACAGTCCTAAGAAGTCAATGCCTTTGAAGAAGATAGGGCTGGATATAAATATGGAGGGGAAGAGAGACAGAAGAATCACAAACTGAAAAACTGCCTTTGTTCTCCATGTCAGACAAGACAACAAACTGTGGCTCCAACGTCCTACAGTTAAACACATGAATCTCTTGCTAGACTTTCTTGGGTCGACCATGCAAATAGCTGACATTTGACTCAACTAACCACATCCTGCTCAGACATATCAAGATCCACCAGACAGTGCTGATACCACCATGGCTGCGCATCTTCCATCTTCCTTTGTCTAAGAACGTCCTTCAAACTGACATAAAGTTTGATTATTCTGACCTAAAGTTCTTCTTGAACAATTCGCTGATTAACTGCCATGTATTTTTGAAGAAACTAACTGGCTGTGTTTGCTATGTACATCGAATCCTTTTGCTATTTGTTAACAAACTAAAAATGTTAAATTAAAGGGCACCTATGATGAAAATGATCTTTTGTAAGCTGTTTGGACAGAACTGTGTGTGTGTATATTGTGTCCACAGTCATATTGGAGTGATATAAAGACAACAAGTCTCTTTTTTTTAATTTCCAGACATTAAAATAACATCCAAATCCCTTCCATTTTGAGGCTCATCACAACATGGCGTAGGAGTGCGGTTTCCCTGCCCACCAAATTGATTGACAGCCGCATATTAACATGTCTTCGTAGTAACACATATAATCATATTAACAGGACAGAACATGCGCAAAGCAACTGGGATTAAAAGATCTGCTCAGCTCTCTGTGATCATCAGTCATAATCAAATGTGATCAAGAATGAGTTTTATGAGTTTAAAACATTTTAAAAACAGAGCATGTTTGTAATGAATTACAGTGATTTTACCGTCTTTATCACTACTGCCGTATGTCAGTACAATTATAAAAGAGACGCTTCAATCCTGGTTTTGTACTGTTTCCCAGTACTAAGTTGCTGCTGGAAGGGCATCTGCTGTGTAAAACATATGCTGGATAGGTTGGTGGTTCATTCTGCTGTGGGGGACTAAGGGACTAAGCTGAAGAAAACTGAATGATTGAATGAATGAATCTTTACCAGCGACTACATGCACTGCTGAAAGCCTTTTTTTCCTGCTGCGCATCAAATCAACAACAACATATATCCATGGAACACAAACTTGCAGACTCTTTGAACAACAAGGAAATAATTGCACCTAATTCAAAGCCCAGACGTCTGGTTTTTTATACCCGCACACCACCTGAAGGACGGTTACGGCGTGTTATGAATGTCCGCTGTCACCGCAGAAAGTCAAATCTTTCTTTAATTTGGACTTTTGCTTGAAAGCTTTACGGAGTGGCACAGTAGCTGTCCAAGGTACTGTAGCTATGAATTAAATCATAACCCATATATGCACCAATAAACAAGTAAAATGAATGAATAAATAAAATAAATATGGATTCTTAAATGTCGGTATTGTTTTTACTCCAAAAAAATATCAATACGTTTTGACAAATGTTTTATAAAAATAAATTGAGCAATTTTCAGCATTTCAGCTATAGGCTGTTATACGATTCAGTTAAATATAAGATAGACATTTAAATATAGATAGATATGTAACAGGTTTCTGTGGGGTTTTTTGTTGTTCACGGTGATCTTTAATATATACTGGGTGGTGTAGCTACACACAAATATTTTCTAAAACGTCATGCAGGAATTTGTCTATAGGAATGTAATAGGCTACACCTTGTTGACCAATTTATGTATGTATGGCCATTAAAAATACATGTTCCTTAACCAGATGGTTTTTCAAGTTACTTATAAAAAGATTGTTACTTCAGTCATGTTGTTGTAATGCTTTAAGTTGACTATAGTTACACAGTAAAAAAAATACAATAAAATAAAAAAATAAATAAATTAAAAAAAAATCGAAATCGAAATCGTGAATCGGTCAAACTTTATGAAAAATAGATTCTAGATTTTTTTTTTTTTTTTGCCATATCGCCCAGCCCTAACTCTCGGATATGTTTTTTTAACCCTTTACAATCAATACTAAGATGTAAGATCAACCATACAGGACTTCTTACAAAAAAATCAGCTTACAAAAAAATCAGAATTGTATACAAATAATTTTGTTTTAACTCTAAACACCAAAGACTTTTGTTTTGTCTTTTAGTACTTATTTAAAATCCAACCATTTATCTATGAGCTCAATTCACTTTAGATACACCACAAACTGCTCAAGTTTGTGTAAAACCTGAAGATCATGTTCTCCAGAATGGTTTGGTATGACAGAGAGCATCTGGAGCGCCTGTACAATGATCAAATGTCTTTAATTTCCTTACTTGGTTAGTGACCAAGAAATATTAAACTTTTTATGTAGTTTCTTGGCTAATCTAAAGTTATCCAGGTTTCATTGAAAAAAAAAATGCTTCATTCAAGCCTCGTATAACATTTTAGATGTTCTGCACCACTACTACACTTTAAAAAAAATGAAAAGTTTTCTAAAAAGGCTCCCCAAAAACGTACTTATTGTTTTTTTTTTTTAGTTTGACTCTCAAGAACATTAAAGAAAGTGTTTTTTTTCCCTACTTTAAATAATACATGCATTGAAAGGTTTGATGAATGTTTGCGTTTTTAAACAGGACCATAAACGCTGATAAAAGATCTTAATTTTTTCCCATATCCACTCTGGGGGTATGGTGTTGACATACACACTACATTGTACAATAGCAGATTTGGCCAACTGCCCAAGAGGAATTTTAATCTACTGGGGCAGGTCAGTAAGCACTCATTCACCTATGTCTCAAGCCAACGTTAAACAGTTTCACAGCAAACCGACATGTCACGAGCAAACACAAACATGAAGCGACAGTCTGCTGGAGGATTCCCTTCCTTGATTAATTCAACTATGTAAGCCAGTTAACTATAGCCTACCTGATCGAGGACATATTTAATTTGCTTGTAATTTACTCATTCATGGGTAGGGTTGGGTATTATTTGGGTTTTTCAGATATATATATATATAGTTGTCAAATCCATACCTTTTAAATAGTACCATGCCTGAACTGATGTTTTGTTATAAAGCCACAATAAGATTGCTCTCTGACAAACATTCATACACACAAAGCGATGACCATACATTAAATGCATTTTATGTAGCTAGCTGCTAAGCTAATGTTAGACCACCTGTTGTCACCAGAGAATGTGATGCAGTCATGCGCTTTCGGAAATGCTTTCATTGTTGCCTTTTTTATTTGAAATGTGAAACAAATTGGACACTAACATTATTACAAAGATGTCTTGGATTTGTATCATTTAAAGTTTTCTCAATGAGAAAACAAATATTCCCGATCATTCAGAAAGCCATCAATGCAGTGATCATGCATGTTCAGTCATTTAAGTGCTAAAATTAAGTGCTGAAATTCATGTTCTGATTCAGTTTGGTACATTCTGATTCTAGGTAATAGTGCTGTATTGGTACCAGGTTTTAGTGCCTGTGCTTTAGTGGTTTTAGAAAAAAAGTCACCAACATCTTGGATGCCCATGGACAGGGTTATCCCTGGGCATCCAAGATGTTGGTGACTTTTTTTCTTCAGAAGAACATTACAAAAGATTTTTTAGCTAAAACTGTGGTCCTTGGTGATTCATAAAATGCAAGTCAATGGCCACTGGCACTTTGAGAGCCAAACAAACATATACATGCAACATAAAGCAAAATTAATACCATCAAAAAAAGCACAAGTAGCATTTTGAAGAAAAATACAACACATTTTCTCCCTCTCCATTCTAAACAAATGACATCAAGTGCATATGCTGTTTTGTGACAGGAAGATTGGGCTTTAGACGGTCATGAAGGTTCTCAGGACCATTTTCTGAGGATGTGGATCAAATTAATAATGCAGTAAATACATTTCATTTGTTTTGCTTCATCAGACATGAATGTTTTACCATAAGCTACAGGTGTTATTTTGTTTTGCCTGTTGACTTTTTAAAAACCACCAAGAACAATAATAATAATTAATATTCATTCCTTACATTTATACAGCGTATTATACATTGGGGGAATCTCCTCATCTACAATGTGTTGGCAAAACAATCTAATTTAAAGAGATAATTCACCCAAAAATACAAATTCTGTCATCATATTACTCATCCTTTACTTGTCACAAACTTTTTTGAGTTTCTTTCTTCTGCTGAACCCAAAAGAAGATATTGAATGTTGAAAACCTGTAACCATTGACTTCCATTGTATTCGTTTTTCCTACTATGGATATCAAAGGTTACAGGTTTTCATCTTTCTTCAAAATGTCTTAATTTTTTTGAAAACAATTTCCTTTTGTGTTTTGGAAAGTTTGGAACCACGTCAGAGTGAGTAAATATTGAGTAAATATTGGGGGGGGGGGTCCTATCTCTTTAATGTTTCATTCAAGAAAAAAAAAGTCAAAAAGTCACATCTTGAAAAGGTCTACATCTCAGATGACCTAAGGGTGAGTAAATCGACAGCAACTTTTCGTTTTTGGGTGAACTATCCCTTTAAGGTTTAGTTTAATGGATGTTACATGACTTTTGCTGGACATACAAAAGATTGCACAGACAAGACCAACATTTGACACATGAATGAGCAAAGGGTGGGGCTAAGCAGGGTCATGAGAGGGGATGGCAATTTTTAACAAGAGAGTTGCTCCTGAATAAAATAAACAGAGATAAACTGATAACCAAAAGTCCTAAATCAATATATAAAAAATCATAAACCATAAAAGGAAATCTAATTTTAATATAATTTGAATGCTAATGCGCATTGTTTAGATGATGCAATTTATCATAAACTAAAGACGGCTGCAAAGCACCGAAGGAAATCGCTCAAAACAAACATGCAATCTAATCTTTAAGTAGAGTGAGTTGGAACTCGGATTTTTAGCAAACATAAAGCGCATTAGCGTTTGTCAGTCATCCTGAACTCAACGAACAAGTTCAAACCAGCAGAACAATGAATATTCAAAGTTTATCTCAAGCTTCCTCTAGTTTTAAAAGCTTGTTATAAAAAACTCGACTTGGCTGCAGATTTACGCCAACAAAACAATTAATTAAACGCAGGGTACTGACTCGAGTCTGCATCTGTAACAAGTGCACAGGAAATAAGTTTGTACCTCAGATTCAAATTTTCACCAAAAGACTACTTAATTGAGGAGGGAAAAAGCACTTTAAAAACATTTTTTGTAAGTTTTCATTAAGACTGCTTTACCTGCATGTGTCGTTGGGGTGCACATAGAGAGAAGCAGCAGCAGTACCGCGCAGAACACAGTCTCCTTCAGCCGCCGCATGTTCAGGACCCGTCACCTCCACACACTCTCACACACGAGCAGCAGATTACCACTCACAAACACCAAAAGCCATACATGCGAAGAGAAACAGGCAAGTGCTGCGGTCCCCGGTCGGTAGTAGAACAAGATGGAGAGTTTTTTTTCCCCCCTCTGAGTATCCTCCTGTCCTCCAAGACCACTGAGCTCTGTCCCTCTCATTCAGTTTCTGCCTCCTCTCACTCGTTTCCAAACTTTCTCCCCGTCCCTCCTCTCCCTCAGTGATGATGCGTTTATCTCCACACTCAGATGCTTCACGGAGACTCCAGAGGCCACGTGTCAGAAACTGGACGTGATGTGACGTTGCTTTTATTTATTGACTGAAAAGTTCGTTAACACGTTAGTTTAGGTTACCATTCACACTTACAAGTATGACTTTTGCTGCTTGTTCAAACTACTTTTTTTTTTAAATAAGTTGAAATAACACAGCTCTTAAGTTTTCTTTAGGTATAACTTAATTGTTTTATGTTCAATACACTTAAATTTGTAAAAAACTATTAAGTTAACTTAATCGATTTGTATTGGGATAACTTGTAAAAAGTGTGGAACCTAAAATATTTTACAGTGCATGTTATTAATTACTTGCGTATTGCCTGCCTATTATTAAGATATTAACTGTTTAGTTATAAAATATGAAGGTATTCTTATTCTACATCCATACCCAAAACCTAAACCCAACTTTTACCTTTTTAACTATTATTAAACTGCTAATTAGGCTAGTCATTTATTAAGTTAGATAATGGTTTGTTAATACCGCAAATTGTGACCTAAATCAAAGTGTTACTCAAAGTTGTTCTGTAAGTATGCAGAGTATGTAATGTTCATTTCTATTACAACCCAATGCAGTAATTTTTAAAGTAAACACGTCTTAAACTAGCCTTTATTGATTTTCTCTTTTCATTGGTTTATATGAGTTTTGAAACATTAATTATTGTGGGAGACTCACTTAAATAACTAAATAAGCCAATTATTCTGCAGGGAAAAAAACACTCATTTTACTCAGTATTTAATTAAAATGTAAAAGCATAGATGGACCCGTTGCTGCACGGCATACTCTAAAAATAATAATCTTAATTTACATTCTTTGTATTATTATTATAATAAAATAAGATAATCCCATAATAGGACTCTGACATGTAAAAAAAAATGTTTTAACCCAAATGTCTGGCAACCACTGGGTTAAAATGTTAAAAATAATTAGTTGGCCATATTTGAAATAATGCAGCATTTTTACTTACACTAATACAGAATATGGGTAAAAACATGGACCACTTCACTTTTCATTTTTTCCTAGCCTTGTATTGCACAAAATTTGACATATCGAGGTAAAATAAAAAAATAAAAAATAAAAAACATTTGTAAGTTCTTAGTTTTAGTTGTTTTTTTAAGGGTGACATGGTGGCTCAGTGGTTAGCACTGTCACCTCACAGCAAGAAGGTCACTGGTTCGAGTCCTGGCTGGGCTAGTTGGCATTTCTGTGTGGAGTTTGTATGTTCTCCCCGTGTTCGTGCCTCCGGGTACTCTGGTTTCCCCCACAGTCCAAAGACATGCGCTATAGGTGAATTAATTTAACTTTTTGCCCGTAGTGTATTAGTGTGTGTGCAGCTGGATGGGCATCCGCTGTGTAAAACATATGCTGGATAAGCTGGTGGTTCATTCCACTGTGGCGACCCCTGATGAGTAAAGGGACTAAGCCGAAGGAAAATTAATGAATGTTTGGGGTCAAAACAATATAATGTTAGCAAATGTCAAGACATCCGCAATGCTTGGAGCAACATTCAGAAGCATATGTAATGTTTTCACAGCAATACCATAAAGAACCATTTTGGTTCCTCAAAGAAAACTATTTAGAGGAGTAAAAATTAAAAAGAACCATTTTAATAACCCAACAAATTGTTCAAAGAACTAATTGAGGAATGCTGTGATTTCTGGATGTTAAAGATTCTTCAGGGAAACAAGCAACACTTTTTTATCTCTGTTTGTGTTTTTGTTATTCTGCTCAAAAACAAAATAAACATACAACTAAAGTAGCAGTGGTGAACGAACAGGAGTTACTGTAACTATAAAAAATTTGGGGTTGTTTCAACCTAATGTTGGCTAAAATATGGACATATTCAAGAGAGTAAATCTTTAAATAAAAAAAATTCAACCCATTGATCATTCTTTGGCGGCACAGTGGCTCAGTGGTTAGCACTGTGCCCTCACAGCAAGAAGGACGCTCGTGGGTTTCCTCCGGGTGCTCTGGTTTCCTCCACAGTCCAAAGACCTGCGCTATAGGTGAATTGAATAAGCTAAATTGGCCTTATGTGTGTGAATGCAAGAGTGTATGGATATTTCCCAGTGCTGGATTGTGGCTGGAAGGGCATCCGCTACGAAAAACATATGCTGGATAAGTTGGCAGTTCATTCCACTGTGGCGACCCCGATGAATAAGGGACTAAGCCAAAGGTAAAGAAGGAAATGATCATACTTTAAACACATTTACACAAACACCTCATGTTTTTACAGTATACATGACTTAATATTAATAGCATAAAAGAGTCAATGTTGATTTACACTTCAGTTTCTAGAAGCTCACCAGGTTTTTTTACCTGTGTTTAGCATACTGAACTGAGAAAATATGATTTCTATATGTCAATAAAAGTGGAGCCTCAGAGCCACATCTATCTGTTTACATAACTGACAAACTAATTAGGGTTCAAAGGTGTTAACCCAAAAGTGAACTGTTCTGGAATGTTTCGGACTCGTGAAACAAACTCCAAATGTATTTTGCTTTGGCCTAATTTTGTTCAAACTATATTTAGGGGACAGAGCAGCTTATTGAAAGATTTTTTGAAAAAACAAAAACTGAATTTTCAAAGTGTACTCAAAGTTCTTCTGTAAGTATGCAGAGTATGTAATGTTAATTTCTATTACAACCCAATGCAGTAAGTTTTAAAGTAAACACGTCTTAAACTAGCCTTTATTGATTTTCTCTTTTCATTGGTTTATATGAGTTTTGAAACATTAATTATTGTGGGAGACTCACTTAAATAACTAAATAAGCCAATTATTCTGCAGGGAAAAAACACTCATTTTACTCGGTATTTAATAAAAATGTAAAAGCATAGATGGACCCGTTGCTGCACGGCATACTCTAAAAATAATAATCTTAATTTACATTTTTTGTATTATTATTATAATAAAATAAGATAATCCCATAATAGGACTCTGACATGTAAAAAAAAAATGTTTTAACCCAAATGTCTGGCAACCACTGGGTTAAAATGTTAAAAAATAATTAGTTGGCCATATTTGAAATAATGCAGCATTTTTACTTACACTAATACAGAATATGGGTAAAAACATAAACCACTTCACTTTTTATTTTTCCTAACCTTGTATTGCACAAAATTTGACATATCAAGGTAAAATAAATAAATAAATAAATAAATAAATAAATAAATAAAAGCATTTGTAAGTTCTAAGTTTTAGTTGTTTTTTTAAGGGTGACATGGTGGCTATCTGTTTACATAACTGACAAACTATTTTTATGAATTTTCTGGTATTGCTGTGAAAATTTTATATTTTTTCAAAGCTTTAGAACCTTTATTCTTGAGGTAAAGAAATATTTTTACTAGTAGCCTTTCAAACAATTGAATTAAATAAGAGTTAATAAGTGAATTAATTAATAAGTTATGAAGTACTAAAACAAATGTATTTTTAATATAAAATATACTTTGCTTTGACATAATTTTGTTCAAAGTATATTTAGGGGAAATCAAAAATTTTAAATTATTTGAAAACAAAATGTGATCTCCTGGCATTGCTGTAAAAAAATAATATTAATATATTTTTTAAAAGCTTTAGAACCTTCATTATTGATTTAAATAAATAGTTTTTTTTACTGAAAAAAAAATTATTCAAAGATAGATTTACTTTTTTTAAAGTTTTTAAGTGGTTGTAAACAATTTATTCGGGCTGAATTCAAACAAACAAATTAAGTTGAACATTAATCAATTTAATTTATTTGCTAAAATTCAACCCAAATAAATTGTTCTCAACAATTTTGCTGATTTTTTTTTCAGCGTAGTAACCTTTACAAACAAATTAAATAAGTAATTTTGAAGTACACAAACAAAATGTATTTATACAGTATATATATATATATAGTGCTCAGCATAATTGAGTATACCCTACACTGTAAAAAGTAAAGGTGCTTCAAATACCCTGTTGAGTACTCAAGGAACTTCAAAATGTATTTTAAGTGCCTCAAAGCTCTTTCACTCAAAAAGGGGTTCCTTGAGGAACCACTGACAGTCTTTGCAGTACTTGCAGGACCCTTTTCTTTTTTGTGTGGCACTCACTGTGAACATCATTGATTAGAGTCTAAAAGTTTGGATATTAGGAGACTGACTGGGAAATTGGGAAAAAATATGAAAATGTAAAAGTAATTTTGGAGGGTAAAACACAAATGAGCCACAGCAGAGGGGAAAAAAGAGACAAAAACATGCACAGGCGTGTACAATTATGAAAATGATAATAATAAATTGTATAATAAATAATAAATGACTAATTAAATTTTCTGTCACTTGACCTCATTATACCCTTGAATTTTGACATTTAAAACAATAATAATAACAACAACAACTGCTGCAATAATAATAATAATAATAATAATAAGTTATTATTATTATTATTATTATTATTGATATTATTATTATGGAAACCCAGTGGCGCAGTAGGTAGTGCTGTTGCCTCACAGCAAGAACGTCGCTGGGTCGCAGGTTCGAACCTCGGCTGGGCTGGGTCAGTTGGCGTTTCTGTGTGGAGTTTGCATGTTCTCCCTGGGTTCGCGTGGGTTTCCTCCGGGTGCTCCGGTTTCCCCCACAGTCCAAAGACATGCAGTACAGGTGAATTGGGTAAGCTAAATTGTCCATAATGTATGAGTGTGAATGTGTGTGTGGAAGTTCCCAGAGATGGGTTGCGGCTGGAAGGGCATCCGCTGCGTAAAATCGTGCTGGATAAGTTGGCGGTTCATTCCACTGTGGCGACCCCGCAAGGGACAAAGCCGACAAGAAAATGAATGAATGAATATTATTATTATTATTATAAAGATAGAACTATATAAAACACTCCTTTAAAAATCCACTCATGCGAAATTGAGTACACCCTATTATCAAATTGAATATTTTTATCTATTTCTCAGTGAATATATAGGCAATGTATTTTGGTGCATTTAATCAAAACAGATTTATTAACAGATATATTTATTAAAATAATATTTTAGTCACCAAACGTATGTAGAAATTGAAAGATAATGCAACTAAAATCAAGCAAAATATTGCAAAATAAAGTACAACCTACAAATTTTCAACTAAATTCTTCAATATTTTTGCTTCTTTAGATTTTTCCTTTTTTAAAATTTGTATTTAATATTTGTCTATAACATATAATTTAGGTGTACTAGTTTTTGGACCGTTATCGTGCGTTATTTTGTTAGATAAGCTCCAGATTTAGCTTCAGTACTGACTGATCTAATGTATATGCACTAATATAATATAGCTTCCTATTAAAAATATGAATTTAAAAGATAGATTTGTGAGAGGTCTACTTATAAAATACGCTCTAATAATCTTTGTTTTAATTTCCACTTCACTAAAATCTTAAAGTGTGGCTGTCCAAGCCTTGAACTTCATAGTATTGACAGAATGAGAACTTGAACACCTTTGGTCAGTTAATGAAGCGTAGCAGGAAAAGTGGGAAGGTTATCAGCTCATCTCGCTCCTCTGAGACCAACAATTCACCTCCAGCAAATACTGCAACCAGATCATGACTCCACAGGTGGACAGCGGCCCCGGGCCCCTCCCAGTGACCCTAGTATTTAGCTTAACATATCATTAGATGACATGGTGTTACATGCATCATTCATTCTCTTATTTAACAAACAACAAAATAATTCCCAAACTGTAGCAAATCATGTCTAAGTGGAGTGTGAAAATTTTTTTTTTGCATGTCAAGGCTGAGATGTTTCGCATAAAAGGGAAAGCCCACTGGGACTTTCTCCCTTTGACACAATATCCTTTTTTTATATCTCCTTACAGAGTTCGCAAGGCCGCTGAAGAACTTTGGCCAAAAATTTTACTGTGGCTTTGGTTTGGGCTCGCAGACTGACAAGCCTTTATGAGATGGATTCCTCCGATTGACAGTAATTAATGGAGCTGACATCACCATAACCCTGGCTCTGACAGACCTTTGTGGATGAGCCAGCGCTTATAAAGTTTAAAGAGAAAGACAAGAAAGTAGGAGATGCTCTTTTTTTCTGACAGCCATCCTCCTTGGGGGAAAAACACAGAAAACAAGACTGAGGAAGCGTGGGACACCCAGGGAAACATAATAAGCTCTCCTTTCTTCATTCTCCTTCACAGCATGGCCTTGTACATATTTGTCTTTTCACAGGAAATGCTTGTTGCTTTCTGGTCACTTTCTGGTCATCTGTGGTTCAGTGACGATTCTTCATCATTCATGAAATCTTTTCTATCGCACAAAAGTTGGACCTTAAACTTTCGAAGTTTAACAAAGTGAATTTTATTGATATATCTACTTCAGACTGGAGTCTTTTTTTTTTTGTGAAGAGCTTACAAAGTATGTAAAAGAGTCAAAACCATGACAGGTTTTGACTGTGCTCACATTTAAAGGATTAGTTTATGCAAAAATGAAAGTTCTGTTATTAATTATTCACCCTCATGTTGTTCTAAACTCGTGGGAACTTCCTTCATCTTAGTAAGACAAAGTATTTAGATCATAGGTCTTAAACTGGATTCCTAGAGGGCCGCAGCTCTGCACAGTTTTGCTCCAACCCTAATCAAACACAGCGGATTTAACTAATCAAGGTGTTCAAGACTACTAAAGACTATTAAGCAGGTGTGAGTTTGAGCTGGTTGAAGCTCATAGATATTTACATTAGATGTCGCCTACCCTGTTGTTGTCTATTGGAAGCAATGCGTCAATAGAGCAGCCTTTTTAGTACAGGGTAGCGCTCCTTTGAAATGAATGCGGGACCAAGGTGCAGTGGAGGACTGGCCATCCAGAGCTAAAGATATATACACATATGTACATACTGTGGGAAGTGGTAGATGCTTCACTTCTCTCAGGGATTTTTCCAAACTCACTTAAAACTGCAGTTGTTAAACCCCTCTTGAAAAAGAGCAGCCTGGATAACACACTATTGAGCAGTTACAGGCCAATCTCAAATCTCCCTTTCATTGGCAAAACCATTGAAAAAGTTGTTTTCAACCAGGTTAACACGTTCTTAAACTTCAAGGGGTGTTTAGACCATTTTCAATCTGGTTTCAGAGCACATCACAGTACAGAGAGCGCTCTTATAAAGATAATCAATGATATCCGCCTAAATACAGATTCAGGCAAACTAACAGTGCTGGTATTGCTTGATCTTAGTGCTGCATTTGACACTGTCGATCACAACATATTATTCATTTATAAGATGACACCGAACAGTCAAAAACACAGCATGACAGACAAACAGATGCATATAAATATGGATGTACGTATATGGGTTTGAATGTATTCACTGAAGGTCGAGATGAATTGAAGTTTTTGGATGAGCCTGTGTTATTTAGCGGTTGTTATCTCGGAAAAAACATACCCTGGAATGTTGTGACTGGCCAATCAGAATTGAGTATTCCAAACAGCCGTGTAATAATCTGCAATAACAACCACCTGGATGTACATTATCTCTTACATATACATTTTCCACCCCATACACAACACCTCTTCATGATTTATATTGTAATGTAATAATGTGACCCTTTTGTAAAGCTGTTTTGGAATGATAATCATTATGAACATCACTATACAATTAAATTTAAATTGAATTTAACATGGAATGTTTTAACAATGTTTTTTTGTTCTTTTTCTGGAGTTTGAATGTCTCAGGGCCGTTCCATAGAGGATCAGAGAGGTCTCAAATTTTATCTAAAAAGATTAAATCTTCCAAAGATGAACGAAGGTCTCAGGGAATGGGACTTTCAGCAATGAAAATTAAAGCACACTAAACTGAACTAAATTGAACTTCAACTCTGAAAACTGGACATCTATGTTAAGTTGCTTTGACACAATCTACACGGTAAAAGCACTATAGAAATAAAGATCAATTGCAATGCTAATGCGTCAAGCAAACCACACCAGATTATGCATTCACTTACCTAAATCAATTACATACTAAACAATTACACCAGAGTTTGTTTTAAATCATTTTGTTTTATTTAAAAATACTTAAACGTAAAAAGGGAACCTTTGTTTTAAGAGTGTACTTAATGTGGCTTTTGATTGACACTGGGAACCAAACTAAATGACAAAACATTATGCAGTATCAAGAAGAGTTTCAGTGAAAAAGAGCCTTTGCCAGATTCTAGCGATAATCCGCCCAGTGGGTGTAAAGATAAACATGGGACGGATTTAGGAAGTGCACAAAAGAGAACAAAAGACATAAGAGACTCTGAGATATTCAGATATCTTTACAGATCTCATCTGATCCTTTGTGTAAACTCCGTACCTTCACACACACTTTCACCTCAATTTTGTCCAGCTCTCATATAAGTCAGAGCTGCATTCTTGTGGATTTAGCAGATAGTTACTAAGAATGAAGACAGACATTTAAGGAGAAAGTGAGAAATTCCCAGTTCTTGCAGTGAGTTTCAGTCAGGCTGATTCAGATGCTAGATGCTCAGACAATTTAATATTTTTAAACATAATTTATATCTCCATATTTCTTATTGTATTTATATATACAGTCCAACTGAAGTCAAAATTATTACCCCCCCCCCCCCCCTCCTTTATTTATATGTTTATTTCCCAAATGATGTTTAACTGAGCAAGGAAATGTTCACAGTAGGTCTGATAATATTTTTCCTTCTGTTTTTATATAATTTTTTTTAACATATTATATATTTTTTTCTTCTGTAATTTTACTTCTAAGTCTTATTTGTTTTATTTCGGCTAGAATAAAAGCAGTTTTTATTTTTTAAAAGCCATTTTAAGGTCAAATATATTAACTTTTTTAAGCTTAATTTTTTTCCGATTTTTTTTCGGATTTTTTCGATAGATACAGAACAAAAAACTATTATACAATAACTTGCCAAATTACCCTAACCTGCCTAGTTAACCTAATTAATCTAGTTAAGCCTTTAAATGTCACTTTAAGCTGTATAAAAGGGTCTTGAAAAATATCTAGTAAAATATTATTTACTGTCATCATGGCAAAGATAAAATAAATCAGTTATTAGAAATGAGTTATTAAAACTATTATGTTTAGAAATTTGTTGAAAATGTGTTTAAAAATCTTCTCTCCGTTAAACAGAAATTGGGGGAAAATAAACAAGCGGTCTAATAAATCGAGGGGGGGTGGGGGGGCTAATAATTTCTGACTTCAACTGTATATATATATATATATATATATATATATATATATATATATGTGTGTGTGTGTGTGTGTAGTCAGAAATAGTCAGAATATTTAGCCCTCCTGTTTATTTTTTTCCCCAATATCTGTTTAACAGAGAGAAGATTTTTTCAACGCATTTCTAAACATAATAATTATAATAACTGATTTATTTTATCTTTGCCATGATGACAGTAAATAATATTTGACTAGATATTTTTCAAGACCCTTTTATACAGCTTAAAATGACATTTAAAGGCTTAACTAGGTTAATTCGGATAACTAGGCAGGTTAGGGTAATTAGGCAAGTTATTGTATAATGATGGTTTGTAGACTATCGAAAAATATATCGCTTAAAGAGGCTATTAATTTTGACCTTAAAATGGTTCATAAAAAAAATAAAAACTGCTTTTATTCTAGCCAAAATAAAACAAATAAGACTTTATCCAGAAGAATATAAAATATTATCAGACATACTGTGAATATCCATGTTCTGTTAAACATAACTTGGGAAATATAAAACAAAAAACAAAAGGGGGGCTAATAATTCTGACTTCAACTCTATATAAATACCAAAGCATCATCTCAATTCTTTCGTATCCTCATGCAACCTCAAATGCTTGGATAAACTTAATTTTGCAACTTAATAATTAGACACAAAATCTGACTAAATTTAGGAAGTTATCTTCAAATAATTGAAATATTCATAGCTCATCATGTATAACTTTGTTTCCAGGAAACACAAGACATTATACTGAAAATGCCAAAGTAAATCAATCACGGCTACACTAAACAAACAAATAAATAAATCTGTAAATGCTTAATCCCTGGTGTAGTGTGACCACGGAAGTGACATGACAACAAAGGTGCACATCCAAATGCAGGCTTTTATTAAAGGGATGGTCAGGCAAGCAATGATCAAGACAGGAGCAAGCAGATGTGTGAGGGCAATCCAGAGTCGTAGTAAAGATAACAGGCAGATAATCAAAAGGCTGGCGGCAGGCTGGGCTAAACAGGATAATCAAGGCGAGGGTCAAAAACACGGCAAAGACAAAACAAGGAAACTCTTAGAATTGCAACTGGAACAGAATACAAGACTCGGCAATGAAGTGAGTGTGTGTGCTGCTTATGTTCTGTGTGTAATCAGTCTTTGACAATCCTCCGGTGGTGTGTGTGTGCAATCAGTGGAGATGAGGAACATGTGTGTGTGAGCGGAGTGCATGTGTGGAGATGTAGTCCATTAGATGGTAGATTTGTAGTCCATTGTGTTTGTGCAAGTAAACCAGCGATCTAAGGGGAGAAGATAGCTGGTGATCATGACAGAGCCCCCCCTCTAAGGAGTAGCTTCCAGACACTCCTATCACAGTTCAGGCGGGAGGTGGAGCGGAGGCGGAACAGGGGGAGGGTTGGAGGGCCAGGACCATGCAGCTGAGGAGTGTCTGAAGCATCAAGCAGCAGAAGGCCTGGAGCGTACAGCTGTGAAAGGCCTGGAGAGCGGAGCTGCAGAGGGCGTGGAGTTGGAGCTGCGCAAGGCCTGACGAGTGAAGTTGGAGGAAGGCCTGGAGAGTGGAGCTGAAGTTGGTCTGGGGGCTTAGGTTCAGCAGGCACAGGCAGTTCATATAACCCCCATGGGTCAGGAGGCTTTGGTCCAGGGGGCACTGGCGTTTCAGATAGCCCCAGTGGGTCTGGAGGCTTGGATTCAGGAGGTATAGGCAGTTCATTTAACCCCAGTGGGTCTGGAGGCTTGGGTTCAGGAGGCACTGACAATTCATATAACCCCAGTGGGTCAGGAGGCTTAGGTTCAAGGAGCACTGGCAGTTCATATAACCCCAGTGGGTCAGGAGGCTTAGGTTCAAGGAGCACTGGCAGTTCATATAACCCCAGTGGGTCAGGAGGCTTAGATTCAAGGGGCACTGGCAGTTCATATAACCCCAGTGGGTCAGGAGGCTTATGTTCAAGGATCACGGGCAGTTCATATAACCCCAGTGGGTCAGGAGACTTAGGTTCAAGGAGCACTGGATGTTCATATGGTTTCGGCGGTTTCGGGACGCCACACGGCTCTTGCATGTCACACGACTCTGGCAAATCACACGGCTCTGGCAGCCCTTCCTGAAACTCAGGTGGTAATTCTGGTCCTTTGTGGAACTCGCGTGATGGCTCAGACCTCTTGTGAGACTCAGGTGGTGGCTCTGGCCTTTCGTGGGACTCAGGTGACTGCTCTGGCCTTTCGTGGGACTCAGGTGACTGCTCTGGCCTTTCGTGGGACTCAGGTGACTGCTCTGGCCTTTCGTGGGACTCAGGTGACTGCTCTGGCCTTCCGTGGGACTCAGGTGACTGCTCTGGCCTTCCATGGGACTCAGGTGACTGCTCTGGCCTTACGTGGGACTCAGGTGACTGCTCTGGCCTTACGTGGGACTCAGGTGACTGCTCTGGCCTTCCGTGGGACTCAGGTGACTGCTCTGGCCTTCCGTGGGACTCAGGTGACTGCTCTGGCCTTTCGTGGGACTCAGGTGGATCTCGTACCCCTGGCCCTTCGAGGAATTCAAGTCAATCTGGCGCCCGACCATTCGGGGAATTCAAGTGGGTCTGGCGCCCGCCATTCGGGGAATTCAGAGCCATCTGATGCTCGCCATTCGAGAGATTCAGAGGTTTCTGGCGCCCGCCATTCGGGGAATTCAAGTGGGTCTGGCGCCCGCCATTCGGGGAATTCAGAGCCATCTGATGCTCGCCATTCGAGGGATTCAGAGGTTTCTGGCGCCCGCCATTCGAGGGATTCAGAGGTTTCTGGCGCCCGCCATTCGGGGAATTCAGAGATACCTGGCGCCCGCCATTCGGGGAATACAAAGGGTTCTGGCGGCGTCAATGGTTCTGGCAGCGGAGGCGACTCTGGCAGCTCTGGCGGCGACTCTGGCAGCTCTGGCGGCGGCTCTGGCAGCTCTGGCGGCGGCTCTGGCAGCTCTGGCGGCGACGCTGGCAGCTCTGGCGGCGACGCTGGCAGCTCTGGCGGCGGCGGCGACTCTGGCAGCTCTGGCGGCGGCGGCGACTCTGGCAGCTCTGGCGGCGGCGGCGACTCTGGCAGCTCTGGCGGCGGCGGCGACTCTGGCAGCTCTGGCGACGGCGGAGGATCTGGCAGCTCTGGCCGTGACTGAGGATCTGGCAGCTCTGGCCGTGACTGAGGATCTGGCAGCTCTGGCCGTGACTGAGGATCTGGCAGCTCTGGCCGTGACTGAGGATCTGGCAGCTCTGGCCGTGACTGAGGATCTGGCAGCTCTGGCCGTGACTGAGGATCTGGCAGCTCTGGCCGTGACAGAGGATCTGGCAGCTCTGGCCGTGACAGAGGATCTGGCAGCTCTGGCCGTGACAGAGGATCTGGCAGCTCTGGCCGTGACAGAGGATCTGGCAGCTCTGGCCGTGACAGAGGATCTGGCAGCTCTGGCCGTGACAGAGGATCTGGCAGCTCTGGCCGTGACAGAGGATCTGGCAGCTCTGGCCGTGACTGAGGATCTGGCCGTGACTGAGGATCTGGCAGCTCTGGCAGCAACAGCTCTGGTGTTGGCATTTCAGGAACTTGGACTGTATTTATAACAGGAACAGACTCAGAACAGGAAGCAATCTTGTGAGCTGGGGAACTGGATGCGGCCATCTTGTGAATTGGGGAACTGGAGACAGCTATTTTGTGAGCTGGAGAACTGGAGACAGCCATCTTGTGAGCTGGAGGACTGGAGGCGGCCATTTTGTGAACTGGGGAACTGGAAGCGGCCATTTTGTTAGCTGGAGGACTGGAGGTGGCCATCTTGTTAGCTGGAGGACTGGAAGTGGCCATTTTGTCACCTGGAGGAGGCCATTTAGTGACATGGAGAACTGGCGGCAGCCATCTTGTTAGCTGGCTGTGGTCTAGGCTGGTGAACAGGGGACAGGAGTATAGGAGATGCCAGCATAATTGTGTTAATAGAGGGAACAGCAAGCCCCGTAGAATACAAGACTCGGCAATGAAGTGAGTGTGTGTGCTGCTTATGTACTGTGTGTAATCAGTCTTTGACAATCCTCCGGTGGTGTGTGTGTGCAATCAGTGGAGATGAGGAACATGTGTGTGTGAGCGGAGTGCATGTGTGGAGATGTAGTCCATTAGATGGTAGATTTGTAGTCCATTGTGTTTGTGCAAAGGGGAGACGATAGCTGGTGATCGTGACATGTAGCATGTTGTACACTAATGTTTTTCATTGACAGTAAATATTTTTAATATCTGAACGTAAATTTTACAAATCAAAAGAATATTTTATAAATAATACCACACAAAACAAGAAAACGTCTAAAGTGCATTTTAAATACTACACTCTTATCGCTGCTTCTTAACACAGTTGAGTCTTTAAGTACACCTTTTGTAAAAATGCAGTAAAACAAATGTCAAAGTAAAAGTTTTACATTAACATTTACATTGCTTTTAGTCATTTAATATGCACTTTTATTCCAAAGTGACTTACAGTGCTCAGCATATATAATAGACCCCTCACAAATCTGTCTTTTAAATTCATATTTTAAATAAGAAGCTATATCATATTAGTGCATACACATTAGTTTAGTCAGTACTGAAGACAAATCTGGAGCTTATCTAACAAAATAACTTACAATAACGGTTCAACAACTAGTACACCCAAACTTATATGTTATAGAAAAATATTAAATACACATTTTAAAAAGAGGAAAAATCAAGAGACGCAAAGAAATTAAAACTTTAGTTGAAATTTTGTAGGTTGTAATTTTTCTTTGCGATATTTTGCTTGAATTTAATTGTATTATCTTTCAATTTCTAAAGATGTTTGTTGACTAAAATATTATTTTAATAAATATATCTGTTAATAAATCTTTTTTTTTAATATATAATTTTATTTATGACTTTTATGGAAAATTACAGTAAAAAAAAAGAAAGAAAAAACTAAATTATATTTCAAAACGTATAGACAGTATCAACTTAAGCGTATACAATGAGAAAGGAAACAAAACAAAACAAAAAAACAACACATACCAACAAATAAAAAGGAAAATAATTATGTGGCTTAACAAAAACTAAAATTATACAATCACACAATACACTCTACTTTGCATTTAGAAAAGAAAAAGAATCTCTGTTTAATTAAGCTGTTTAAATGCACCAAAATACATTGCCTTTTCACTGAGAAATTGATAAAAATAAGGGCAATTTAAACGATTAGGTTTTCATCTTTTGTCATGTTTTAAAAACATTTACTGATTTGCTGACTGCAATACTAACATTCAATTCAGTTCAGTTCTGCTTTATTGTCTTTGTATTAAAATATGAGATTATAATCCACAACCCCCTTCAGTGCAATTTAAAAACCACATAATACAACATTAAAAACACAATAGAAAAATATGAGTTATTAATTACGTATAAAAGTTATAATATGGCAAACTATAAAAAGTAGCAGGATGACAACAAATAGTTAAATCATTTTTTGATCATTTAAATACAACACAGGCTCATTTTGAAAACGTAGCCATATATATGTTTCTGGAGATCACAAATTATGTAGCCAGAAGTACGTATGGCTTCATTCCGTCTTCATAACAAATGCTACGGAGCGGTATGATTCCGTTCCTTTTCGCGTTTACTATAGCTGACCGCTTACATCCATATGGACAGCTTTCCCAATGTTACCGGTTTGTCCAGTTAGCTCACAGTGTGATGCAAAGAGGAGTGGACCACGACAACTGGGTACCGAATCCAGTGAAAAACAATTCCAGGAAACGGGTAAGACAAAAACAGTATCCAAAAAATAAAATAAACAAGTAAATAACAGAGTGAGAATGTGGTAAACTCTGAAAACGTGGTAAAAAATCAGGTGAGGGCTTCTCTTTTTCTGGATTGCTTTCAAAAAGTTTAGGGAAGTGGGTGGGCGGGTCAGTTGGTGCTTTTGAAAACACTTTTGGTTGGGTTTAGGGAGAATAAGGAGGTTGGGTCAGTCGATTGGTCGGTCAGTCAATCAGTCAGTCAACAGTGGCCTCTGGTGGATTTAATTGAAAACAGCAGGTGCAAATGGCACTCGCAAGAGAAATTTGACATCTAAAAAAAAACGTACACAGCGGCCTCTAGTGGATTTGTAGAAGCAAAAACTGCAAAAAAATGTGGCTCCTGGGATGTATTTGGTGCTCTCCAGAAATGTATAGCGGTACATTTTCAGATTTAACCTGGGTTGTATAAATAGGTGTTAAAATATGTGAAAATATGATTTTTGGATCTCAGCCTAATGTCTAGCTTTTGACGATCTTTTGGTCTACTTTACTTTGTCAGGCAGGTCTTACTTCAGTGATTTTATGATTGCGAACAGGTAATTAGGCCTGGTTGTGGCTAGAACTTTAACTCAGGTGTGATGAACCAGACTTAAGCTATGTTTAAACAAGGCGGAAAAACACTATCCCTCCAAACAGGGATATATGTAGTTTTGGATTTTGTTTTCCCTTAATAACAAAAACCTTCATATAGAAAACATGATATATTTACTTATGTGTTATCTTTGACTAATATTTAAATTTGTTTCATGATCTGAAACATTAAAGTGTGACAAACATGCAAAAAATAAATAAAAATAAAAAATAAGTGAAGGGGGCAAATACTTTTTCACACCACTGTATATGAAGAGGTTGGTTGCAAAACGCGATAAACGCAATTTTTTGACATTTGGATTTTATTATTGGAAATCACTGTTCAGATGTACCTTAATCTATGTGTGAATTGCTGCCATTAATAACATTTAAGAATGTACATTTTAGGCCTACTACAATATATGTATCCGCGATATCCGCCAAACCACTTTCTTTACAAAGTGCGATATAACGGTTATAGAACGTTCAGGATGCTGCGCAAGCTCAGCATCCCCTGGGAAGAGAGTCACCGCCGTTGAAGTGCTCCGAGTTTGCTCACTGATTTAACGATAATATCAAAACAAAAATTTTAAAAAGAGGATTCAATAGGCTAACTAAAAAACGTTTACTATTTAATTGTTTATACTGTAGGCGAGCTGTCAGTCACGTAGGCTACATCACTGATCAGCTGCTGTCTGTCAGTCAGGGAATCAAAGCTTCAGAGTCAAGCTAACGTCATGGATTTCGATGTAGTTTTCCTAAAAGCAGGGTTCGACAATAAGGATGGCAAATGCGATCTTAGAATCGAGAAGCAGCACGACTGACAAAGATAACTGTGTTAGCGCGAGCAGGTGAATACCGAATAAGAGGATGATCACTCGCGCCAAAAGCTGATGTGATGCGACCGACTGTTTAAAATGCGTGCGCGCTTCCGTTTCCTTGCGCAAAGCCGTGCCTGGAAACGCAACTGGTGTGATCAGATCTCTTTCAAACAGACTAGACAAAAAGTTATGCTCATGCACCCGACAGTCTTGCTGCTTTCTCTTTCTCCAGCACCGGTTGCTTTCGCTTTAACCATTCTTTGAGGCGAGCTTGTGTCACGGACTCGGTGCAACAGAGACAAGAACTGTGACACCGCGGCTCCGCCCGCTCTGATCTTACAGGTTTGGTTTTCAGCAACGGTGTGGAAGGAGCCTCCAATCTTTCTGTAACAAGCTACAAGTCGTTTATCTAACTAACTTTATCTTACTTATCAAACAAAACATTGATTTACTAGCATTTCTTAATGATATTACAGTAGAAAAAAGTTATGTTATGTTGTGTACAGTACGTTCTGGCCAAAACTAACTCAATCTTATAATTATAAATCAATCTTTGTATATACTATTCCATATATTTATGATCTATCGTTTTTTTTAACCAATTTAAGATGTTTGACAATGTTAAGATAAATATGTTGCATTTCGGCATAGTTTTTGACTTATTTATGGACATACAGTAAAATTGAATAAAAAATATCCTGGATTTGAAGAATATTGTGTTCCTGGCCTTCACTGAGCTCAGGTAATAGTTTAAAGGGCACCTATTTTACCCCTTTTTTAAGATGTAATATTAATATTATGGGTCTTCTGAGTGTGCCAGTTTAGGTTCAGTTCAAAACACAATTCAGATTTTTTTTATTATGATGTGTTAAAAAGTGCCATTTTGGGGGCGTGTACACAGTTTGTCGTTTTAGGGGCGTGTTGCTACACATGAAAATTAGTTTCGATTTCCCGCCCAACTTAACAAGGGGGCGGAGCCAAGAGCTCCCCTCTTTGTGTATTGCAAAAGACAGGCAGACAGAGAGAAGCAACATGAGTGAGAGGACCAGCATTCAGCTGTACATGTACGACTCGGACGCAGACCAAGCAGAGACTACAAAATCATTTGTGTCTTTGTATAGTTTTACAGCCAACTGTGTGCTAGTTTAAAGCTCCGAGCTTGTAGCCTACACAGAGACTAATAACCAAGCACACTGAATTAACTTTGACTGAAGGGCATCACACACCGGATGCGCCGCGACACGGCGCGCACATGACAGTTGAAAGTATCGCACACTTGCGGCGCCGGTGTGTGTCACCTGATAGAAACTTATGTTTAGATTTCAGAAATGCATGCCGCTGCGTGGCGCGACGCTGCTTGTCGCAGAGCGGCGCTTCTGGTGTACGACCTGCTTGAGGCTGTAACTAAAGGGCGTCATACACCGGATGCGCCGCTCAGAGCCACGACACCAGCACATTCGCATGTTATTTAAGATGAAACTATTCAGATAACGCTCTGTGGCACGGCAATATATGAACAGTGTCCTGAGCAGGGCCAGCGCGTCCATAGAGGCGACCTAGAATAATGAGCAAACCCCCCGGTCCTCACTTTCATCCGCGACAACGCGAAATGCATGGCGCTGCGCGTCGTTAGTTCGTTATTTCCAATGGGACGCGCACGTGAGGCAACGCGCTCGCACTTTCCAGCTGCACCTAGTTAAGATGACAGGGAGCTTCTGTGACCGCTGGAAATGCAAACAGCTGAAGTTTAAGGAAGAATGAAATGTACACATGTATGCAAACCACCAAAACTCACAAACACTGGCGGCGAGGAGAGCCATAACGTGGTGAATGTTGAGCCCAATGATCCTTACATCTAAAAATAGAGCAAGGGTGTTTCTTTGGTGACGTCGCTTTGACTCACACGCTGAAAATGGCGAACGTGAAACGACATACTGAGGATATGGTAATGTGCACCTGTCAGTCAATATTGGTGGGCGGGGGGACCACACTCCTACGTCAAGTTGCGGTCGATCTCAAAACCGCTCCAATATGTCCACCGTTTTTATGTTGTTAAATTGAAAAAAAAGGACTGGGTGTGTTTATATCACCCATATGCACATTTGTCTGTCCAAACAGCTTGAAAAGTAGATTTTTCACTATAGGTGACCTTTAATGTACAAAAATTGTGAAGGAACTTGAGTGTTGATGTCTTAAATAATAATGTCAAATAGCCAACATTTCTCAAAATGGATACTGTATATTTCATTTTGCAACGAAACTCTTCATATATTAACTAAAAACTACATTTTGTATCCTTGAATTGGGATTAAGATGCAAAAAGTGTCCAAAAGCATTAGCTTCATTGATTTATTATTTGAAATGTATTATTTTTGTAAATGTATGCTATAGCGTATCTCTTTCTCAATATTTTGTGAAATGCGCAGTAAACAAATAAACTTGAATTGAAATTGAATTGAATCTTGTTCTCTGGCATATACTGAATACAGATTTATTTTTTAGCTCACAATTCTCACTCCCCTTGCTTGGCACAAAATTCCACTCCATCCATATTGACTGCTCAAACAAACATCTTTGGAAAATGTATCATTTCTTAACAAAACATCTCAACTCTGCAACAATGACTTTGAAATAGCTGTTTATATCGAATTTGAGCAATTGTCTAGAAGCTGAAAGTCATCAAAACCGATGTTTCTTCGAGCCATGTGTTAATGATCAAGTTGTGAAAAGACCTTGCTGAGAATAAGACTGTTGATCAACACATAATTCATCCACTAAAGGCATGTGGTACTCTAATTTCATAAATAGAGAGCTTTGCACTTATATTGTGTTTATAGGCTCCATGTTGCGTTTGGCACTTTCTCTGTTTGCATAAATCTTTGAAATGCGACAGCTTCTTTTGTCTACCCGGGGTGTTCATGGAAACATATGGCACACAACGCCGTTGCATTAAAGCACATCTGTGACTCGACACAAATTAGTCTTGTGGAACAGTTCAGAAACGTATACTGGAGATATAAGAGCTGGCAGGGAATAAAGCCGTTTTAGATCTCCTTGAAGAGGAACAACAGAACAGCCACCCATAGAGAGTGATAAAAAAGTCTCTGTGACGCTCCGTCTTTCTTCATCTTGAGGTCATATCAGTGACATTTGTCTGAAGTAAAGGGCTTTTGTGTATCTGCTGCATTCATCTACATGTGATTTGGGGGAAAAAAAAAACTGAGATAAGTGAAGAACTTGCGGAGTGATGTAGGTCAGATACATGTGCCATGTGTGAGGGGGAAATACATATCCACCTTTCTTCAAAAATGACAACAGTGTTTTAAATTATGGGTTGCATTTACGGTTTGAGGAACTTTCATTTAAAATGAACCAATCATTTGAAATAATAAGGTTGGGTATCACTTTATATTAATGGCCGTTTCCACTGACTGGTACAGTACGATATGGGTCGGCACAGGTCACCTTTATTAGGCTTGCGTTTCTACTGCCTAAAGGGTACCCTTTTGGTGGGCATGGTGTACGACAGAAAGTTTCACTCGACGTCATTCTCGCTTGAGGAAATGTCAAAGTAAAGCCGTACGAGTCGTTCACATATCATATGAGAAGCACTTCTCACAAAACAGAGGCTTTATACACATAAATACTTGTGTATAAATGTTCATTACTAACCTTTCTATGAACATAAGTTGATCATAACTGCAGATCATTGACGGTGCGAAATAGCCTACTGTAACATTTGTGATTGCATAAAATAAATAAATAAATAAACGCAACATATATGAACACATATAGACCATTACACTCTCAAAAACTACACACAGCATACATTTAGTCCTTATTTGTACTCAAAAACAACTCGGAATATAGCCCACAGTCAGAGCAAACCTCTCATCTTTAATCTCCACCAGCACATGTACTGTAACCTCTGCTAGAGAGTAATTCCGTCATTACGGGTACATAATAGTCCAAAAGGAGATGATAAATATGGCAGTTTGTTGATTTTTGTACATAATTTTTTATTGCATTATAACACAATTACAATAAGGCAAAATTTGATTAACAACTTTCATCTACATTTATAGTACAGAGCACAAATAATAATCAAATCATAAAATAATAATACAAATAAATACACTTAAACCAACGCTAACCCTAACTAACTAACCCTAAACCTAACTAAAAGAAAGAAAAAAAGAAAAAAAATTACACTACCGGGTCTCCTATTAATTAAAAATTTTTCAATAAACTAAACAGTTTTCTTCCACATTTTGATTTTAGCAAATTTAAAGATTTACAGTATAACCAAAATTGCTTTTGGAAAACTAAAAACAGTGTTTTGTTTTAAGGCACTTGCATTTACATGAATATAACATTTCTCAAAAATTAGAATATTGTTCAATACAAATTGAATATTAACATCTTTCCCTAATAAACCAAAGAAAAAATCTTTTTTAGAAAAATTGGGAGGGGCAGTTTGTTCATGATTTAGGTTGCTGAAACAAATTGCTCCTGTGTTTTGTTGGGCTTCTCCTTTGCTTTTTCGTGCTTCACTCTTGTTGTTATGAGTAGGACACTCGCACCGCCCTATCCTTACCACCAGAGGGAACACTCACCTGAGTACTGATACGAATACGAAATACATTACCCATCAGCCCATTCACGAAGAACTGATTTCAGTAACAGCTGATATCCATCACACACACTATATATACTATCCCTACCCATCAGTCCATGCGAAGTCTTGTTTTGCTCTGCGAACATTTCCAAGCGTTTATCCTGGTTATTTTCTCGTGTCTATCTCTGCCTGATTACGATCCCTGTTTGCCTGCCGCCTGCCTTTAGACCTAGCCTGCCTTCTGTCTCCGCCTGTTAGCCGCCAGCCCCGACCTTAGCCTGTTCTCTGACCACTGATTCAAGCCTGTCGTTTCTTACCTTGTCTTCTGCTGCCGTCTGTGAAATAAAACTGCTTATGGATCCCCAGCCTACTGCGTCAACATCACAGAAGACTTCGCCACAAAGCGATCCAGCAGCGTTTATGCAGATCACTACAGAGCTATCCGCTCAAGCTAACCAGCTCGTCATTCACCAGCAACAACTCACCCACCTGACGTCACTCACGGATGAAGTGGTCAAACTTCTACAGGGATTACGCCTGTCGCCACCAGAGGGCGCTGCTGCACCAGTAATGAACATTGCTGCTCCCCTGTCACCCCCAACTTCCACGGTAAGCCCCAGGCTAGCGTTTCCTGAAAAATTTGACGGTGACGCAGCTAAATGCAAGGGGTTTTTGTTACAATGCTCCATGTTCGTCAACCAACAACCTGCGCTTTATCCTACGGATGCCAGTCGCATTTCATTTGTGTGTACCCTTCTCACTGGGAGAGCATTGGATTGGGCCACGGCGGTGTGGAAGGAGGATGGGACGGCATTTCCTAGCTTCTCGGCATTTCTAAAAGACTTTCGCGCTGTGTTCGAGCATGCTGTTGGTGGGAAAAGCGCTGGTGATCAACTCCTCGCACTCACTCAGGGAAGGAAAACTGCCGCAGAATATGCATTGGCTTTCCGCACGCTCGCGGCTCAAACGAACTGGATTGAAGACACTTTAAAACTCCTCTTCAGGAAGGGGTTAACTCCGGAGCTGCAATCTGAGCTGGCATGCCGCGACGAGGGCAAATCACTCTCTGAATTTATTAAATTAGCCATTGAACTGGACAATTTAATCCGAGCAAGACGCCCCACACGTTTAATGCAATGCTCGCCGGTTGTCAACGTCACTCAAGGGGAACCGATGCAGATCGGAGTGACGCACTTGACAGCTGAGGAGAGAAATCGCCGTTACCAGAACCATCTGTGTATGTACTGCGGAGAAGCCGGTCACATGAGAAGATCATGCCCCGTTCGTCCCACGACACAGTCGGTGAGTGAGTCTGATTTCAAATCTAGCCCAGCATCTAATGTACAGATACCTGTAAAACTGGCCTTTCAGGGCCAAACTATTCGCGCTGTGGCACTTTTAGATTCAGGTGCTGCTGGCAACTTTATGTCTGAAAAATTTGCACGGCAGAATAAGCTCACATTGATTCCTTGTACCTCTTATTTAACAGTGAAGGCGCTCGATGGCCGACCCATAGGAGGGGGGAGGATAACTTTTACTACTGAAGAGTTCAGCATGCAAACGGGGGCTCTGCATCAAGAAAGCATTAAATTTCATGTACTAAACTCGTCTAATTATTCCATTATTTTGGGCTTTCCATGGCTGGTTAAACACAACCCTGTAATTTCCTGGAAGGACTGTCAGATCACCCAATGGGATTCCGGTTGTCATGCACACTGTCTCATGCCAGTAAGACCCCAATCTATTTGCTCCAATAACAGGAATGATGATATACTCAAAATTCCCAATGAATACTCTGACCTGACTGAAGCTTTTAGCAAACAAAAGGCCTGTCAGCTGCCTCCTCATCGGCCTACAGACTGCGCTATCGAGTTACTACCTAATACCACTCCCCCCAGAGGCCGAATCTTTCCATTGTCACGCCCAGAATCAGAAGCCATGCAAAAATACATTGACGAGGAGTTAACCAAGGGTTTCATCAGGCCATCCACTTCACCCGCAGCAGCTGGCTTCTTTTTTGTAAAGAAAAAGAATGGAGAACTCAGACCATGTATTGACTACCGTGGCTTAAATGACATCACAGTGAAATTCCGCTATCCATTACCTTTGGTTCCCACTGCCCTAGAACAACTGCGCAGAGCTAAATATTTTACTAAATTGGATCTACGTAGTGCCTACAACCTCATCCGTATAAGGGGCGGGGACGAATGGAAAACCGCGTTTTCCACATCCACGGGGCACTATGAATACTGTGTGATGCCCTTCGGATTGGCTAACAGTCCCTCAGTGTTTCAATCATTTGTCAACGACGTTTTTAGAGACATGCTAGGTCGCTGGCTGGTTGTATACATCGATGACATTCTGATTTACTCCAACACAAGAGAAGAACATGTGAGTCAGGTGAGGTCGGTACTGGAACGCCTTATTCAACATCACCTCTATGCTAAGGCAGAAAAATGTGAATTTAACAAAACCTCCACTACCTTCTTGGGGTACATTATCAGCCAGGAGGGAGTTGCCATGGATGAACAGAAAGTCAGGGCAGTGGTAGAGTGGCCTCTTCCTAGGTCAGTCAAAGAACTACAGCGATTTTTGGGTTTTGCAATTTTTATAGACGATTCATTCGAGGATTCAGTAGCATCGCTGCGCCACTCACCTCCATGACCAGAAATTCCAGAACAACCCTTATATGGTCAACCGAAGCGAGACAGGCTTTTCAGGATCTGAAAGCTAGGTTCACCACAGCACCCATACTTCATCACCCGGATCCCGACAGACCCTTCATTGTGGAGGTAGACGCTTCCAATACGGGCATCGGAGCAATACTGTCTCAACGTCAAGGTACTCCTCCCAAGATGTTCCCCTGTGCATATTATTCTAAGAAGCTCACCCCAACCACAAGAACTTAGAATATCTCAAATCCGCCAAACGGTTGAACCCCAGGCAGGCGAGATGGGCAATGTTTTTCACCCGCTTCCAGTTCACTGTGACCTACAGACCAGGTACCAAGAATACCAAAGCCGATGCTCTATCACGCCAAAACGATCACCTAAGTAGCTTTCAGCCAGAGGAGACGGTTATTCCCACCAACCTCCTGATTGCGCCTGTGCAGTGGGATATAATGACTCAGATTCAACAGACCAATCTCGATACACCACCTCCAGCTGAATGCCCTCCTGCTCTAACATATGTACCGGAAAACTATCGTAACCAACTTTTGCAGCTAATACACTGCACTCCCAGTTCCGGGCACCCGGGGATGACCGCCACCCTGCAACTACTAAAGAACCAATTTTGGTGGTCTACCATGACAACCGACACTATCAGCTTTATCAGAAATTGTGCGGAATGTGACATGTCAAAGACTCCCAGACATTTACCTGCAGGTCTACTACAACCTCTCCCCATACCACAACGTCCTTGGTCCCATATTGCAGTTGACTTTGTCACCGACCTTCCCAATTCTCAGGGACACACCACTATCTTCACCATCATTGACCGTTTCTCGAAATCCTGTCGACTTATACCCCTAACTAAACTCCCTACGGCCTTTGAAACCGCGGAACTCCTGTGTAATAATGTGTTTCGGTTTTACGGACTTCCTGAGGACATAGTATCTGATCGGGGACCCCAATTTATTTCCAGAGTATGGTCAGAGTTCTTTAAGCAACTGAACATCAACATCAGTTTGACTTCAGGCTATCACCCAGAATCTAATGGGCAGACAGAACGTTTAAATCAGGAGATAATCCGATTCCTTAGAACCTACTGTCATCAGAATCAGTCAGACTGGAGCAGGTATTTGATGTGGGCAGAATACGCCCAAAACTCTCTGCAAAAACCCTCTACTGGATTAACCCCCTTTAAGTGCACGCTGGGCTACCAACCACCACTGTTTCCCTGGTCTGGAGAACCATCTAATCTTCCATCGGTTACCGCTTGGCTGCAACGCAGCGAGGAAACCTGGAACCGTGCTCACACCCACCTTCAACGAGCTGTCCGAACTCAAGAGAGACAAGCCAACCAGCATAGGCAGCGCCAACCTGATTACACTCCAGGACAATGGGTTTGGTTATCAACTAGGGACATTCGACTAAGACTACCCTGCAAAAAACTCAGTCCCAGGTATGTGGGTCCTTTTAAAATCCTCAGACAAATCACACAAGTTTCATTTCGTTTAGAGTTACCCACTAACTATCGTATTTCCCCCACGTTCCATGTATCCCTCCTGAAACCGGCGAATGGTCCGAGAGGACAGCGAGAGACGAGGGGATCTGGCTCTTTTCCTCCTCCCCTGCTGGTCGATGGCCAAGAAGCATACACAGTTCGAGAACTGCTCGATTCCAGGCGCCGGGGCAACGTACTCCAATATCTCGTGGATTGGGAAGGGTATGGTCCAGAGGAACGTTCATGGGTCCCTGCAGGAGATATCCTTGACCCTTCACTTACAGAACAGTTCCACCAATCTCACCCGGAGAGGCCACGTCCTCGACCCCCAGGAAGACCCCGGCGCCGTCAGCCTCCTCACGTCAGGAGCCGTTCGCAGGGGGAGGGCTCTGTTATGAGTAGGACACTCGCACCGCCCTATCCTTACCACCAGAGGGAACACTCACCTGAGTACTGATACGAATACGAAATACATTACCCATCAGCCCATTCACGAAGAACTGATTTCAGTAACAGCTGATATCCATCACACACACTATATATACTATCCCTACCCATCAGTCCATGCGAAGTCTTGTTTTGCTCTGCGAACATTTCCAAGCGTTTATCCTGGTTATTTTCTCGTGTCTATCTCTGCCTGATTACGATCCCTGTTTGCCTGCCGCCTGCCTTTAGACCTAGCCTGCCTTCTGTCTCCGCCTGTTAGCCGCCAGCCCCGACCTTAGCCTGTTCTCTGACCACTGATTCAAGCCTGTCGTTTCTTACCTTGTCTTCTGCTGCCGTCTGTGAAATAAAACTGCTTATGGATCCCCAGCCTACTGCGTCAACATCACACTTGTGTTTGTTCTTTACTTTTCTGACAGGATTGGATGTCGGAAGCACTTTAGTAATCACGCACACGTTATTATCATAAGCTCAAGAAGTTTGTTATTTCTGATATAGACGCAAACGCGAGCTCTCTGGAGAAAGTGAAACCGCTCGCATTTTAAGACGGGCTCGTAAAACAAAAACAGGACACGGCAGATTTTGTTCTTCTTGGCTTTGTGGCTTTTTAATATATGCATATAGTATTACAGTGTAATGTCTCGGCTGTGTTTTTAAAACATGGCGGTTTCTTTATTTTCATTTTCCTGCTTCTGTGAGTGACGTATCTCTGTAAACCAATAGCATTCAACTGCGTGTCTAGCTCCGCCTTTTGGTACACTTTAGGCCTGCTTGGTACCCTTTGCTAAGGGTTACCAAAAAGTGGCACGGTACAGTTCGTTTTTAGGTACCTTTTGACAGTGGAAACGACCATAAAAGCATACCGAACTGAACCGTACTGTACCACTCAGTGGAAACGGGCCCAGTTCGCTTTTAGGTACCTTTTGACAGTGGAAAACCGTACCGTTGACAGCCATAAAACCGTACCGAACCGAACCGTACTGTACCACTCAGTGGAAACAGGCCATAAGTGGCCTTAACCACTAGATAATTACAGTATTGTTCAAAATAATAGCAGTACAATGTGACTAAGTAGAATAATCCAGGTTTTTATTTTTTAAACAAGTTACAAGTAGGTGCAGTAGATTCTCAGAAAACAAACAAGACCCAGCAATCATGATATGTAGTAAAAACGCAAAGATGGGCAGAGGATTGCCAGTTTGCCAACAAATACGTGATAAAAGTATTGGACTGTTTAAAAACAATGTTCCTCAAAGAAAAGTAGGAAGACATTTGGATATTTCCCTTTCAACAGTGCATAACATAATTAAACGGTTCAAGGCATCTGGAGGAATTTCAGTGCACAAAGGACAAGGGCTCAAACCTAAGTTGAACAACCTTGATCTCCTGCATTAAGACAGCACTGCATTAAGTATCGTCATTCATCTTTAAGCGATATCACCACATTGGCTCAGAATTACTTTGGCACACCTTTGTCAAGTACCACAATACGTGGTTACATCCACAAATGGCAGTGAAAACTGTACTGTGCCAAAAGGAAGCCTTATGTTAACAGTGTCCAGAAGCGGCATTGACGGTGAGGAATCGGTATTTCAGGTATTTTTTGGGCGAAATGGACGCTGTGTGCTTCGGACCAAACAAGAAAGAGATAATCCAGACTGTTACTACCAACAAGTCCAAAATCCAGGGTCTGTTATGGTATAGGGTTGTGTCAGTGTCCTTGGCAAAGGTAACTGTGATGGCACCATTATGCTGAAAATCACATAGAGATTTTGGAGCACAATATGCTGCCTTCTTTTCCAGGGACACCCATGTATATTTTAACAACACAATGCAAAACCAGATTCTGCACAGATTACAAAATCCTAGCATGCGGAGGAAAAGGATACTTCACTGACCTGCCTGCAGTCCTAACCTGTTTCCAATAGAGAATCTGCAGTGGATTTTGAAGTGCAAAATGCACCAACTAAGACTCTGTACTGTTGCCCACCTTAAGACGTACATTTACAGGAAAAATTGCAGAAAAAATGGGAAAAAATTACACCTGAAACGTTTCATCACTTGGTGTCTTCAGTTCCTAAAAGTCTTTTAAGTGTTGTGAAAGGGAATGGCAACATTACAAAGTGATAAATGCTTTACTGTTCCAACTTTTTTGAAATGTGTTGCAAAATAGAAAATTGGAATATGTGTTTATTTTAAAAAACCACACAAAACAAAAAAAAACAATCATGACAAAGTAAATTTAGAAATCACTTCTTTCATTTTTATTTGCATTTTCCACACTGTCCCAACTTTTTCTGATTTGAGGTTGTAGGTGCAGCCGACTTGCTTCTTCGCGTTTGAAATCAAGTGATCGAGGGTATGTCAGTATAAGCTTCCCTCATTCCCTTGATGAAATGGAACGCACTTTAAAATAATGGCAAGGAATCCCCTGAGGAAACAAGGAAAGGGAAGTTTGCGATTAGTAATAATATAGACATCGCCCTCTAGTGGATTTGCCATCTAAAACGTGTGACAAAATGTACCTGGAGTAACATGGAGTGCAAAAAAAGGTAGACAGAAGCACGTATTTCCAATCAGCCTGAGCTTAAATAGTGTTGTGCTTGGTATTTTAACTATATTGGTATATTATTTTATGACAATAAAAGGCTCACTATGTTGTGTTCCTTCAGATTATGGTGTCGTCATATTCCCAGCAGTACAGTAATATTCAACAAGTTAATGATATAGTCGCGGAAATTTTGCGGGTTATTATTGGTCTGCTAAAAGTGATCAGTTAATTCTAATAAGTTTCTAATACTGGATTGATGAAATGTGAGGATGAGAGTAATGAAACCTCATTGTACACATTTTTTCACAAACGTTTCACTGATTGTTGTCAGTTTAACAGAGTTATTCACAAGATTCATGCTGTGATTTCAAGATCACAGATTCAACACAGATTCAAGATCATAGGCTGTGAGACAAAGGTGGATAAAGGATAATTTTTCTAACGATCACAAAAATAGAAAGTGAGGGTGATCAAAACATCTGGAAGTAAGAACAGCTTCACAAAGCTATGACATGCTGGGGCAGAACTTCAATCTGTCCATAAGAGGAAAATATGCATCTGATGTTTCAGAGTAATAAAGTGACTGAGTCTCCGCTACTGCCAAAACATACTTGAGGGATTTTGAGGAGAAAAAAATGTTTGATATTAATCTATTCTCGCCTATAGAGAACAGAATCCTGTTATATAATTCACTGCACCCTGATGTAAACTGTGATACATGTTAATAATGTAATACATTTTTAGGCTAATTTCATTACTTAAGTTATAAAACCAAATAAATGTGGTGAGACTAAAGATTTGGTTTATAAATAAATGAAGAGACGTGTCCTGAAATAAATATTGTACCTTCACTCTGAATCAACCATAATAACCAAGATATCAATGTCAAGATGGTATTTAAATAAATTATATTTAGTGCACTTAATATGTCATCCTTGATCAGAAAAACAGTTGCACAGAAATACCTGTAGGAGTAGACAAAAATACACTGTGTGGGTCAAAATTCATGAGCTTTTCTTTATATATCCGCCATCGACAATGCCATCAGAGCCATCAATGCCACCAGATCCCTTTGAATTTCCCGAATGGTGGGCGCCAAATCCCTCTGAATCCCCTGAATTCTGCCACTGAACTGCACTACATTTCCCATGAGGCACCTCACTCACACACCAGCTCCGGATCACCGCTGATTACTTGCACACAGATCATGAAGATTCATTACATAGACTATATATACACCTCACATTCACACACACAGTGCTGAGTCTTGTTTGTTTGTAACTTTAAAAAGCATTTCCCTAATCTAGCCTTGCCCTGTTTCCTGACCCTTGTTTTGTTCATTGTTTATCCTGCTTGCCGCCTGCACGGATCTCTGTGCCTGTGAGCACAACTACTGGATTACCTTCATGATACCGTTTATTCCTGTTTGACCATTGCCTGTCTGACTAAAGGTCTTTGCACACTTAAGTCTGAAATTTTCATCTGCTTTTTTTTTCGTATTCATATGTGAAAAATTCGTAAATGATTCAATTAATAACATACAGGTGGACACGATAGGTAACCATGGTAACAACCAGAAAACCAGCAAAATTTCTATTTTTAAAATGGTTTCTATATCTGCACGGTCGTGGCTGAACAACAACACCAAATATTATGACATCGATCACCTCAGGTGCTGATTATTTGCTTTATTTGGTGTTGAATGTTACCAGTGTGACTCTGAATACCATTTATTGCCATACTAAAAGCGGAAGCAGATTTACCTTTGATCATGACAATAAAATAACTAGCTAACATAAAGTTTGAAAATTAAAGTATTTACTGTGACCAGTGATGGGAATAACAGCGCTAAAAATAAATGGCATTACTAAAAGTGATATTTTTTTCAGTAACGAGTAATCAAATGAGTTACTGTTTCCCCCGTTACAATGCCGTTACCATTACTGACAATAAAATGCATGTTACTATAATTGTAATATTATAATATATTTATATAATATTATAATACTATTATACTATAACAATGAAGCGGTTTTCATGCAAGCAGCGTCTCTCTCAGTCATAGGACCTCTCTTTCTCTGGAGTGGGTGGGTTTGCTTGTGTGTATGTTTGGAGCTGGGGCGGGACACATAACCAACCAGTGATGATGATTGGTGTGTCTGTGAACGTTTTGTAACTGAGAACGTAATGATTGGCTTAGATAGAGTTCATTTCTATTGTTTGCCGATCAGAGGCAGAGTAGTGCGGGTGTTCACACACAAGCACATGCACAGTCTGTCGAACACACCAATGACGGAGAAAGAACAATGGCAAATCCAAGTTCAAAGGTAGCTTTGAAAACTGGAAATACAACCACTGCTTTTCCCTCGTTGAGGTGAAAGGCAAGAATGTTAGAAAAAATTCAGTGACAAGTAGTAATCTAATGAGGCACCTCATGTTGTCACATGCTGCCACAAAATTAGTGGCTACGCAGGTGATACGCAGGTGATAACGTGAGCTTTGCGATTAAAGGAAGAAACAAAGCCACAACGTTAAAGCAAATAAAATTTATTTTTTCTCCACCGAAAACACTTATTACTCAAACAGAACTGAACTAAATAATATCCAGATATACAGTTGAGGACATGCTGCCATTGACTCTCACACTGTCCCACAGCAACATTAAAATAGTGTAGATTAGTGCAGGGGTTTTCAACCTTTTAGGACACATATAACAGCCATCATAAGAGCTAAATGAAGTGAGGACCTAATTAAAAATGCTCGACTCTGCAGTTCTCGTGTTATATCAGGTAAGTTCACGCTATGCTGAATCGTACACATTACTCGTTTTTGATTGCAGCAATGATTTCAGCAGAAACAGTTAAATATGGTGAATTAAACTGCGGACACTGAATGCTTAAAATGAAATGTAAAAATGTATGATCACATACAGATGCAGTTCGCTGTCAGAATGCAGTTGTTTTGCTTGTTTGCTTGTTACCTAGGCCTTGTACAGTTCCGTCCTCTTTCCTTGTCTTTGGCTAGGCAGAACCTCGGTTTTTGGCACTACAAAGTTTTGAATCTGGTAATCATGGAACATTATTTCCTGCACATGACCACACAGAACTAAATTGTAGGTATCCAAAAGGCTTGTAGGCCTTTAACTTCTCTCTTGTAAAATCCCTTGGAGTTTCAATGAGATAGTTGTACATTTTGGGCTGGATGCTTGGCCATTTTGTCTTATCGAATATCCATTGGGAGGGTGCTATCGCAAATGGACCTGTCAGATGAACGCCGCTCACTTTTACGTTAATTTTGCTGAATAACTGTGCTTTTTACTGGGTGACGAGCTGTTATAATACGCTGAAAGCATTATGTAAATAATATATATAATATGTAATCAATATAACTTATCTCTAATACAACAACAAACTCTGTACCGAATCGAATGTTATTCCCTCGCTGTAAATGATAGCGCTCCCGTTTTTTTTTCTGCAACCTCGCTGTGCGTCCATCCTGAATGTTTACCAACTGGTAATTTGTCTATACCCCACTTTGTCATGCGGGCATGAATGAAATGTTCATGAGTGAAAGTGAAAGTGAAACTGCCAAACTGCAGTTAAAGTAAAAAAATTTAAGATGAAACACCCGAAATTACTTTTGACTCTGCAGAAAAACGGAGATAGCCTGGTGATGCAACATTCAAAAAGCACTTACACAAACACCTTAATTATATTATTGTCTTATTCAGATTAAGGCAAATAACTAGATTACTGATGTGCACGTAAACGTGGCCAGTATGTCTTCAAAGTAAATAAAAGATCCACAACTGCGTCCTGCTGGTTTAATTCAGAAGGGCACTTTTTTGTCAGACGGCTCACCGGTTTTACATTCGTTCACCATCATTCATTTTTAAAAGAGCCCAGTCTGTTTATTTGTATATATTTTACTCGAACAAATTAACTCTACAGGTGTCTAATAGTTTGCTGTAAGATTAACATTAATCAGATTCACTCTAGTGAACGTATACAAACTGTCATGATACTTTACTCAAGTGCACGCCTCAAATTCTCACGCTTCTCTTAATAGCTGCTGGCGCCCCCTGGAAACCCCCGAATTAGTGTACAATGTTTCATATTTATTTATTTATTTTATATTTATATCATTTGACAAATTAGATTGTTTTAAAGTAATGCAATAGCTACTTTCCCTGGTAATTAGTTACTTTGAGAATTACTAGTAACTATAACTAATTACTTTTTTAAAGAAACGTGCACAACACTGAGTGTGACTTAGTGGAAACTAACAACATCAGTTGCACAGCATGTTAAAGGGGTTTAATATGTATTAATTAAAAGATAATCTTTATCAGTTTGATGGGAGTCTGATATTTTAATGTTTCGGTCATGTCGCATAGAAAGTGCACTATACTGTATAGGTAGAGTTTGTATTTTAGCAATATGAAAATGTGTGATTCAGGATAATATCATATTGATCTTTCTTCCAGTCACAAAAGTGTTGATTTGACAAGCACAGCCAGTGTCCCTGAGGGCAGAGCTTTCAAAGTGTCTGCATGTGGATGTGTGATAGATGTCCTGTGTTACATATGAGACTCATGCTGTATGCATGACAAAAGGAAAGATCAATGAGTGAGAAATGGTTTAGAGAAACAGTCCTGAAACACACCCAAAACATTCAAAATGGGTTTTCCACACGATGGCAGAGCAGAACATTCCATTTTAGAGATTTATAAAGAGCAATTTAGTACAGGTAATCTAAAGAAGCTGTTGTGGAATTTAAATGTTCTAGGGATGATATATGTACATGTTTTTCCTAAGTGATATTTAACAGAGCAAGGACATGTTACAAAATATTTCCTAATACATTTTTTTTTTCTGGAGAAAGTCTTATTTCTTTCAGAAATGTGTTTTGCTGGAATATATTTATAACAAAAACAGACTGGTGCATAATTTTGGGCACTCCAATAGAATAATGACATCAATCATTTGTAGAGCCCCCTTTTGCTGAAATAACAGCCTGTAGATGCTTCTTATAGTCAAGAATAAGTCCCTGAATTCTTGCTGAAGGCATTTTGGATCATTCTTCCTTGCAAAATGTCTCAAGTTCAATCAGGTATGATGGGTGCCAAGCATGAACGGCCCTTTTCAAATCAACCCATAGATTTTCGATGATGTTCAAGAGAGCAGTGCACGTTGGACAGTTTATCAAGGATATAATGCTAGATCGCATCTCACTATAGTTGTTAAACATGACATTTAATTAATCTGGTCTCTATCTAACGACTCTTCGGTCTTTTGAATCTATCAGGTAACGTGTCACAGCGTCAGTACACTGCTTCAATCTTTCACTTTCACGCTTGTACTCACAGCAAAAATTCCAGTGTTAAATATACAGTGTGATTTTTTTGGTGTTGTTCAGTGTTAAAACCAGAGTACATTTTAATCCATGAGTGTATATTTAAGAGGTTTTTTTTCAGTGTTAAACTTTTAACCCAGTATGCAGTGTATTTCCCACTAGTGATGGGAAGTTCAGTTTTTTACTCTAACCGGTTCTTTCAGACAAACAGTGATCAAACCAGCATGTTTTACTTAAACTTGAAACATTGTTGCATTTTAAAATACAAAGAGTTGAATGTATTGAAATTATTTCTGAAAAGATTAATGAACATTTAATAAATTAAAACAAATTTCACCATATTTTATCACTGTTGTCGGTCACACACACCAATTGATAATATAGGGAAAAAGGTAATAGATTAACACTTTAAAGGGTAACGCACACTCCAGCTCAATGTAAGAATAAACTCTTACTGTTAAAATGAACTCTGAGAGTAATGTACAAATTCCACACTTTAGAAAGTGTTATTTTAACTCCAAAACGGAGGGAGTCATATGTACACCCAAGGAGTGTTAAGTTAAACTCAAATTGAGTTAAATGTACACTGATTTTTTTGCTGTGCTAATTAATTTTAGTGAAAACCACAGATGCTGTTGGTTGGTTGCTGTTAGTTGTGCACCTTTTTTACCAACCAAGTTTGCCGACATCATTATAATGACACAGATCCCTCTGCCTATTCATGCCAAAGTCCTGCGGAAAAAAAGTGATTGACAGGTGGTAATTTGTGTGTAACTTATCTTTATTTATGATTTGGTTATGGGTAAAACAAAGACCATGCAAGTCAGGTAGTTGAAACTGTAGGCTACAAATAATTAATTCATTATTAATTATTCTCTTTATTCTCTATTTTTTCATAATCCTGGACCAGGCCGTATCCTGAGCAGCTGCTGTGGTGGTCATGGAGGAGTGGAGAGCATGAGACTGATTTCTGTGATGCTCCAGGGATAGACGAGTCTTCGCTGAGGTCCAGCATTCTCCAGCCTCTGGCGCCTAGACTGCAGCTCTGCACAAGACGTTTGGCCATAGGAGAAATGGTCGTGCCCAACTGAGCCTGGTTTCTCTCGGGGTTTTTTAATTCTTCACTTTCGCCAATTGGTGAAGTTTTTTTCCTCGCCGCTGTCGCCACTGGCTTGCATGGTTCGGCATCTGTAGAGCTGCGCATCGATGGATTTGCTCTTCAGTGTTTGGACTCTCAGTAGTGAATAAACCACACTGAACTGAGCTAAACACTAAAAACTGGACTGACACTGTTTCAATTTACTATAATCTTCTATGTGAAGCTGCTTTGACACAATCTACATTGAAAAAGCGCTAGACAAATAAAGGTGAATTGAATTGAATCATAAATAATTAATTTACCGCCGCCTATGACGACGATGTCATCGTCCATCGTGATGTTTCACATTAGACATCGTACAATGCCAAATTGGTCGACATCGCCCAAACCTATTCTGAATCACCTTCCATTGAGCTGTTCTTTATGAAGAATGTGCTGGATTGTGGAACAATGTACAATGACATTATTAGCAGCAAGATGTTCCTGAAGCTCTTTGGAGGTGGTCTGTGGTTTGTCTGTGACCATTCTAACCATTTTTCACCTTTGCCTTTCAGATATTTTTCTTGGTCAAGCACATCTTTCGTTCACAAGAACTGTTTCTGTGGCCTTCCATTTTCTTATTATATTTATGACTGTGGAGATAAAGCCTTTAAATCTTTGTGATACTTTTTGCATCCCTCTCCTAGTTCATGTTGATGAATTATCCTAGGTCATTAGGAAGTTCTTTTGAGGTTCCCATGTTGCTACTTTCTGGTTCACAATAAGAAGCCCAACTAGCAATCAGCTGTCTTTAATATTATTTTTCATGATTGGTTGCACCTGTGTTAGGACTTTTAAGGTTCACTGAGTCACTCAAATCAGCATAAAGTGACTACAGGTTTTAAAATCCACACAAAAGAGAGTGCGCCCAAACTTTTGCATAGCCTATTTTTCAGTATCAATGTAATTTCACACATTTCAATACTGCTACACTACATATTTCTGTCTGAAAAACATGACATTATCTAGCTTTCTCTAGAAACCAAAGATAAGCTGTTATAAAAAGGCATTAATAAAATGTCTATTTTACCTCATTAACTGTAATTTATATTAAGATACTTCAGCAGATGCTGTGTATATGCATCACAAGTGACTCAAACTTGCTATTTTCACATTTATTTTTTATTTTTTGTAAGTGATTATCTTAATATTTGTGGCTTAAAACAAATGGAAATATGACAGGTCTTCATTTATTGATTTTCCTTTAGCTTAGTCCTTGACTTATCAGGGGTCGTCGCAGTGGAATTGAACTGCCAACTACTCTGGCATATGTTTTACACAGAGGAAGATATGACAAGTCTGTTCACTGTAAAAAATTATATGATCATCAAGTCATGACAACATATGCATTTATGCGAATTATAACTTATTAAACTAAGTTTATATTTTTTACGTCATTTTATAAGTTATGCAAGCTGTTTTAAGTCAGTTTTACAATCAGTATGTGACTGAAAACAGTATGTGTGACCGATGTAAGTGATCATCCTTTTACTATGTAGTATGTGACTGAAAAAGACTGTATTGTAAACTTGGGTAACACTTTATAATAAATACACACTATGAACCATTTATTAAGCATTAGCATCTAGTGAATTCATTATTTATTAAGCATTAACTCTACATTAACAAGCGTTAGTAAGCAGTTTATAACTGCAGCCACAAATGCTCTATTCTTGACGTACAACCACATTTAATATGTGCTGAATAATTGTACTTTCATACTTTACTAATGATTTATTTTTCATTACTAAATTAAGTATTGCATTATTTACAAACCAGTTATTTAAGCATAGTTAGTTGTTTTTTAAGCTCATTCAGTATGGGTTAGTAAATGATTAATAAACTATTCAAATTAACATTTATAATTCTTATTATTCAGGCATATAGTAATAGTTCATTTATATGTTAATAAATGCTTTATTAACTCAACTTCATCCAGTTTTGTGACCTAATCTAAAGTGAGGGCTATTTATGCTTTATAAATCACTAATAAATGACAATTAAAGGCTCAGTTAAATTCTAAACAGGAAAAAAGAACATAAACAACATTATTCATTCCTATTCGTTTAAAAATACACAAATCAAACCGTATCAAATGAAAAATAAATCTTTGCAAGCTTATCTAAAATAAAATTACTGTACAGTTTAAACATTGCATCCTATTATATTGTTCAATTATTATATTGTTGTTGTTTTATCTAATTTTGTTGTATTTTGAGACTCCTGTTATTCAGCAATGTTTAAACTTTACAGTAATTTTACTTTTTTGATAAGATTGTAAAGATTATTGGTCATTTGATACCGAGCCTTTAATTGTCATTTATAAGAGATTTATAAAGCATAAATAGTCCTCACTTTAGATTAGGTAACAAAACTGAATGAAGTTGAGTTAATAAATAATTTCTTAACATACATAGTAACCATTACTATATGCGTGAATAATAAGATATATAAACGTTGATTTCAATATCATTTACTAACGCATTCTGAATGATCTTAAAAAAACAACTATGCTAACTATGCTTAATTCACTAGATGCTAATGCTTAGTAAATGATTCGTAGTGTGTAGTTATTATAAAGTGTTACCTAAACTTGTTATATATTAAATAAAAAAAAAACACTAATACATAAATCTGTAATCTAATTATAACAGTCACCAGTACTGTACTTTATCGCTTAATTATGTGAATAATATCCTACAGTGACGAAATCTGTCTTAAAAGAGCCGTCAGATCAGTGTGCTTTTAATTCCTGGGTAAGTTCCCACACAGCTTTTCTCACGATCATTCGTCAAGTGTCTGAGAAGAAAAAATGTCACAGCTATTGAGGGGTCATCTTGAGAATGAGTGTGTGTGTGTGTGTGTGTGTGTGTGTGTGTGTGTGTGTGTGTGTGTGTGTGTGTGTGTGTGTGTGTGTGTGTGTGTGTGTGTGTGTGTGTGTGTGTGTGTGTGTGTGTGTGTGTGCGTGCGTGCGTGTGTGTGTGCGTCTGTGTGTGTGTGTGTGTGCGTGCGTGCGTGCGTGCGTGCGTGCGTGTGCTGGTTTTGGTAGAAATTAGTATAATACACTCTCAGAAATACAGGTGCAAAAGCTGCCACTGTGGTGGTTCGTTTTAAAAAAGGTGCACTTTTGTACCTAAACGGCACACTTTTGTACTTAAAACGATACCTTAAAGTTACCACAAGGTACAATTTTGTCCTTTATATGTACTAACATGTACCTTGCAGGTACAAGTGTGGACCTTTAAGGTACCAAAGTGTATCTTTTGAAAAGGTACCACTCCAGGGACAGCCTTTGCACCTTTATTTCTGAGAGTGTATGGTGCTATGACCTAGGTATTACAATGGTGGTTTATGAGGACATGCTTTCTGTCCTTGTAATTCAAAAAGCTTTAAAATCTTAAGCCTTGTTTATACTCAACGAGTCCGCTAGTTCGCTTGAGTGCGTGTGGCGAATCTGACGACATCACGGAGTTTGCGGATGTTCGCTTTGGGTGCGCACGACATCATTTCGACTGGCGGTGCGCACAGCATTTTTTGAGACTCGAGCGAAGAGTGCACGCGGCGCCGCGTTTGGTTTGAGTTTAATATGAACCACTTTGAAGAGATTTTGTCAGAAACAGTACGACTGTACAGACATCTTTATGATCCGTGATCATAGAGATAACCAGATGATCAATAATTCTTGGCTAGAAATTGCAACAGCAGTGGGAAAGAAGGAAAAAAGTTTTTGTTAAAAAGTTTGGAAAAACCTGAGGGATAAGTTTGTTAAAGCCAAAAGATGCCATGGTAAAAGTGGAGACCCAGGTACACAATTACAGAAACATGTTTTTCCACCATTCACAGGTTTTACACTGATGTATATTACAATATTGAATTTAAAACAATTCAATAGTTACAAAACTACAATTAAGGAACAAATTATTTCTTTGATAACTGGAAAGGAATATATGAACCTATCGATTTACAATATACCGATGGCCTTTTTCTCGGTTTTATTGGTGATAATGGTCAGGAATGTTTTGACTATTATTGCCTTTTTAGCATAAGTATAGGACAGAAACTAATGTAATGTGTGAATTGTGAAGCGGGCTAAATCTATAAAAAAAAACATCTGTATTTTTAAGTAAGTGTGCTTTTTTTTTTTTTGGCTTTTATTCTTTCCATAATAATAATATATTTGTAGAACAACCCATTCTGTTGTCATTGATATTTTAATAAACTTTGATAGGTAAAACTGTCCGAGATATGAACAAAAGCAAGTGATGCATCAAAGTTTGATTTTAAAAAATCTTGAATGGTTATAAAATTCTTTAATTTATAAAAACAATAAAAATAATTCATTAAAAATCTTGAAAGATATTAATGATATGACATAGTTCCGGAAACTTTCTACTTTTCTGTTTATCTGTCTGACTTTACGGTCAGTTTCTTTTCACCGCCCCCTGTCGTTTTAAAGAATATCACAACGGTGAATGCGGCAAGTATAAAAGCCTCGTCCGTTTCGCGAGGTGCGCGCGCAGTCAGCAGAGGTGCACGATGCGGTGCCAGGCGAAAGTATAAGTCCAGCTTTACTTAACAGGGTCTTTTGACATTCAATATTTGACACAGGTTCCCTGTGAGGGTTGGGTTTAGAGAAAGGTATAGGATAAGGCCATATATTAAGCGTTTTTACAGTATAAAATGCATTACACCTATGGAGAGTGCTTATAAACCACCAAAACCAACATGTCTGTGCAAGCACCCTGCAGGACACTCTACAATGTATAAATTTGAGCATAATTCAGTGCAATAACTGATTCACAAGTCCAGAAAACACCAAAAACTGCTCCTTAACCCTTCATTTCATTCGTTTTGTTTTCCGACAGTTTTTCCGACTCAAGACTCAAACCTGCACAATTGTAAACTACTCGGCGCAGGGGGAAAAACAATCACAGCATCTCTGTGTAATTGCATTGACCTCATAAAAAAGCACTTAATTCCTCTTAAAAGAAGAATAAAACAAGACTCCTTAAACCAGAGGAGGGCCAGACCTCCAGTAATGAAGCAACGACTCATTGTTAATGTGGAAAATGCCCTGGGTTCGGGTTCGGTTTGCTGAGTTCGCGGGAGGATTTCTCAGTGTGGTGTTTATTTTGATAATTAGCAGTGTGGCGGTGCCTCAAATAATTAGCAAGGAGGATCAATTTTTTTAATGAGCCGCTAAATCAATGAACGCTTCCAGACTCCCAGTGCTGTCTCCCATCCAGTGTTTCGCTTCTCCTCGTCTGCCCACTTCCCTTTCCATTGTCTTCTTTTCGTCTATCGTTCACTGGGAGCTCGTCTGCCTTTATTTAAAAGGCACGTATTTCTTTTTCTTTCTCGTCGTCCTTCCCTTTTCTTCCCCCTGCTTTTGTGAAGTTTGCATTCCACACCTCCTCAGCAGACAGCAAACAAAAGAGCAGAAAGCAGCACTCTTGACCTGCAGCAAACATTCTTGTGAACGTCTCTCCAGCTGCACAGAGAGTGAGAGAGAGATAGCAGTCTGGTGTGCTTTATATATACAGTGGTCAACTAGTTCTCACTCTTAGAACTTTTTCACGTGTATCTAAATTAACTCGCTACACTGTAAAAAAAAAATATCTGTTAATTAACAGTTTCTGTATTTTGTGATTGACAAGTGTTTTCTGTTTATTTACAGTTGTGAATTGCATTATGGGATGTTGATCTCTGCTCTGTCGACTTTTGATGTTGAAAATCAAACTACAGTTTAACCCCTTAGCTGTCGCCCCCACTTTTGAACAGGGATATGAAAATAAAATACTTGGATGATTCAGATTTAACACATTAAATGATTGCAAATAAAGACTCAATTTAAGCCTGGTATTGTTTTAAAGGACACAAATTGTAGCTGAAGTGAAAAAAATTAAATAAAACTAAAGTTATGTGGCTTCATGTCTATGAAAATGATAAAATAATACATTTATATTTTAATATATTACATAAAATATGTTTTACAAAACCTGTTTTAGCCTAAAATTGACAAAAAAAAATCTAAGCAAAATATCTGAAGATTATATTACAAATTTGAAGTTAATATCTCCAAAAAAAACATTAGCTTTCAGTAAGATTTAGTTTGGCCGTAGTACTAAAGATGACCACTGGGTGATCAACCAATTTCCATTAGTGACCATACAAGAGTTCCAGCTATGCTTTGAAGAATATGAACAGTATCTTTAGAGTTGGGGTCTCGTCCACCTGTGTCGAGTCCAAATGAAGACCAAGTCCTTAACCAGTCGAGTACAAGTCCAAGTCTGAGTCCAAAAGGGGTCGAGTCGGAATTAAGGCCGATTTATACTTCTGCGTCAAGCGCACGCGTATGCTACGGCGCAGCCTACGCATGGACGCATAGCCCCTCGTCGCGGCCGTCGCCGTCGTTGACGTGCACCTCTCAAAAAATGTAACGCGTACGCGTAGCGCAAGCTCTGTGATTGGTCGGCTTGGTAGCGCTGACGATTGTGGGTGGAGGTGAGAGCCGCGCGCCCTGTGCAGCGAGTGTTTACAAGTGTGGAGTCCCGTGAAGGAGCTCCGGATGGAGGCTGTTGTTTTGTGTTTACCTCATGATTAAAGTTGTTCCACGTCCGACGGTTCCCGCCTCAAAATGAGCAAATTTGAGCCACTTGTACATTAAGGAAGTGTTCAGGAAAAACAAAAAAACCAGCGAAGAAACTCGGCACAGAGAAACATAAATACCTACTGCCAGCTAGCGTTTCGGAAGTGTATTGCAGAGAAACAGAAACAGCGCGCAGAAGTATAAATGCACGGCTACGCTTGAGGCTTGCGCCGTGGGTTACGGCGATCACTTGACACAGAAGTATAAACCAGGCTTTAAGTCCGAGTCCTTAACATCCGAGTCCGAGTCGAGTCCGGCCGAGTCCAGAAAGTCATAAAACTCATTCATTAATTTTCTTTTGGCTTAGTCCCTTATTTATCAGGGGTCGCCACAGCGGAATGAACCGCCAACTAGTCCAGCATATGTTTTACGCAGCAGATGCCCTTCCAGCCGCAACTCACACTCACTCATACACCACGCCCATTTTAGTTAATTTAATTCCCCTATAGCACATGTGTTTGGACTGTGGGAGAAACTGGAGCACCCGGAGGAAACCCATGCCAACACAGGGAGAACATGCAAACTCCACACAGAAACACTCCTGGCTCAGTCGGGATTCGAACCAGTGACCTTCTTGCTGTGAGGCAACAGTGCTAAGCACTGAGCCATGGTGCCACCTAAGTTAAAAAAATTAAAATAATAATAATAAAATTATAATAATAAATAAAATAAAAATTTCAATTAATTAAACTGCTAAATTAATATTTGAAATGTTTGATAAATTTTTACAAAATGCCTTGTAATTGTTTTGTTAGCTTGCTTCAAATTAAAATGAAAATAGGAGCATATATGAAGAACTTTTATTATTTTACAGAACTCACACGTTTGACATTATTCTCATGCCACTTTCTTACATTTCTTCAGTTTAAATTACGCTTACATTACCAATGCATTTTTATTAACATTAATTCTGGAGAACTCTGTTATCAACCCCATTGTGGAAAATGAAACCATATTCATGTCGTCTGACCCAAATCTGCACAGAACATAAAGGTTCCGCAAAGATAGACCATTCGGCTTCGCTCTTGTCTTAACAGGGAATTAACAGTCAGAAGAAATTTGTTCTGAACAAACAAAGAGTGAATAGATAGCGGGGGCAATTGGGTGCAAAATAAAACCCAGCGGGAGTGAAACTGAAAAAACAGTCCAGCGTAGATTTCTAGGCTGTAGATCTGGGTCCGCCTGTTAGTGACAGCCTAAAACAGGGGTTTTCAATGTCTACATTAAAAGGTCCAAATTTGAATTTTTATTAAGGTCAAAGATACGAAACCATATATATTACATAACTTGTTTTTAATAAACATTCATAAGATGCATCACAAGCAGCACGGTGGCGCAGTGGCACAATCTCCTCACAGCAAGAAGGTCGCTGGTTTATGCCCCAGCTGGGTCAGTTGGCATTTCTGTGTGGAGTTTGCATGTTCTCCCCGTGCTCGCGTGGGTTTCCTCCGGGGTGCTCCGGTTTCCCCCACAAGTCCAAAGACATGCAGTATAGGTGAATTGGGTAGGCTAAATTGTCTGTAGTGTATGTGTGTGAATGTAAGAGTGTGTGGGTGTTTCCCAGTGATGGGTTGCAGCTGGAAGGGCATCCGTTGCGTAAAACATATGCTGGATAAGTTGTCGGTACATTCCGCTGTGGCGACCCCAGATTAATAAAGGGACTAAGCCGAAAAGAAAATTAATGAATGAACTAATAAAAAATATACTGTTAAAACAGACCTCACGCCTCTTCAGGGTGCTAAAGAAGCTTGTATCCGTTATATTCTGCAATTTGCATTCTGACAAGCTGTAAACATCATTTTCCTCATGGTCATGCATGCATGATTTCTGGTTCCTGACTGCCTGAAGTCTGTCCAGTTTTCACAATAAGAGTCTCACATTCATATGAAATGCAATAAGCTGCAATACTCTTAAAATTAATGAAGTATACAATTGTTGCAATCTCACAAGGAATCGTTGTGGCCAATCAAACAGGACAATAAAAAATCTGTGACCAATTAAAATCTGCTGAAAAATCACTGTCAGTATATTTGCCTGTTTTCACCTGGATTTTACACTCACTGGATTTAAATGAGAAAGGGAAAACAATGGTGTATGAGGCTCATTGTATGTAACTTCCATGTACTGAACTCTTATTATTCAGCTTTATCCAGATTTCCATTATATGGCACCTTTAAATCATGGTCTATGGCAACCAGTAGAGCCTCTGCACCCAAATGAAGTGCAGTCATAGGTAAGTCATGAAAGGTTAAGAGTCACATCCACAAGTCAAATGTAAAATAATGTATTCTCAAAGTAAATTCTGTATGTAGAGAAGCTGACGTGGATGACAGAAAGAAATGTGCAGATGAAAGCATGCAGAGAGAAAGAGAGAGAGAGAGCGTGGCTGTGAGAAGAAGACAGCAAGCAGAGGCCTGTATACCGCTGCTTATTTATTCAACGCATGCTCTCCTTTTCTTTTTATCCCTCTCTGAACCTGTGTAAGATGCCAGAGTGATAGCTTAAAGGCTAAAATTCCCTCTTCAGCACTCAGCCTCATCCATTTAGGCCTTCTGCATAACTCACACATACACACCTGTCTGCTTTCTCTTAACGCCGGGCAAAGGCACCGCAACAATCCTCAGTCCATTTACCAAATGCAGATTATGATGCAAATAATTCAATTGGAGCAGGGACCATTTAAAGGGAACTTTCACCAAAAAAATGTTCAACTTTTTTTTCACAATCACCAAACTCATATTGATGGTTCAATAAAATTGTCTTCAATTTAATTGTATTACAGTATCAAACCTAATGCTGTATATGATATCTGTTCACACTTCATATTAAGTGGTTTAAAGGATTAGTTCACAGAAAAACAAGAATTTGCTGTATGTTTAATGTTTAAACATCCAAGATGACTTGCTGCTTGTTCAAACTACTTATTTAAAATGAGTTGAACAACATTATTACTAAGGTTTTGGTGACAACCTAATTGCTTTTTGTACAATCCACCTAAATTTGTAAAAACAATTAAGGTAACTTAATCGATTTGTGTTGAATAAATTGTATGGAACTCAACATTTTTTAAAGTGTACACTTAAAATTTTTTTTTATTTATTTATTTATTTAATTTTTTTTTTTTTTTTGGCTAATTGTTTATGTTCATCTTCATTCACCTCAGAAATATCGCTAAATTACGAAGTATGCTATCCATCTCAGATGTAAAAAAGCTAGTCCATGCTTTTATGACTTCTAGGCTGGATTACTGAAATGCTCTGTTCGCTGGTTGCTCAGCATCTTCTATTAATAAACTTCAGTTGGCAAAAAATGCAGCTGCCAGGGTTCTACCAGTTCTTGAAAATATGACCATATTACCTTAATTTTATCCTCCTTACAGTGGCTGCCTGTTAAGTTCTGTATAGCTTCTGGCTTCTGGTAGTACCCAGAATAGCAAAGTCTACTAAAAGTGGTCAAGCCTTCTCATTTATGGCTCCTAAACTCTGAAATAGCCTTCCTGATAATGTCAGAGGCTCAGACAAACACTCTCTCAGTTCAAAACTAGATTGAAGACCTATCTTAAGCATACACGCAATGCTTCACATAACAGTATGATACATGAGTGTGCTCCACGCAGGTGAGTGGACTTGACAAACCACCTGTAGAACACACTCCTCCTGTCTTAATGCACCAGACATTTTGTCAGAAACACTCATATGCTTTGAATGCATGTTTCTATATAAACAGATATAACTACTATTTTCATTTATAGCTCTTCTTTTTTGCATTTCGTGTTTAACCCCCAGGCGTCGAAGCCCGCGTATACACGTTTTGAAATGTTTTCACATGAAAACGCCGAAAAAAAAATTAAATTACACTTTCAGTTTTGATCATACAGATATGAGCAATACATCAATTGAATCTGTTAGGCGTCTAGTTTTTTTTTAGGTACACTCACAATAACAACAAAAGTGTGTGCTTTTGCAAAATAAGGAAAATAAACAGTGAAGGCATTTTCTCTTTTCTCTCTCCGTGAACTGTTTTTACAAACACGTCAGTAATATGCACTGAAACTCCGCGAAAACTAAACACACAGACATGAGACATATATCTATAAAAAGCTTGAAGTGTCTACTTTTAAATGCAGCGGTGCTTGTTGAAAACAAATATTGCTTGATAAAGTAATCAGTATGAAACCAATGCGATGTCTAGTTTCTCTGTAGAAGCTCATTATTTTTAATGCGACCACGCCCACGAGGCTTTGTTATTACAATAGTCCACGTAAGACTCGCGCGACATGTAAACTGAGGTCAGAAAAAAAGGCAGAATCTCCACGAATACATGAGACATACACACGACAGACATACCTGCATAAAGCTTGGAGGGTGAACTTTCCAACTCATTTTGAAAGCAAATGTTGTCTGGCTAGGTAATCCATACAATTCTCCCGGCAGGGCGCGCATCACATCGGCTCTTCCCACTTCCGCCATTAATACAAACAATGATGTAGGCTGCCCACATGCCCACAGCGCGCTGGCTAGAATGTAATGCATGTTATACGTGCTATTAATTAAATTTGTATTTATTTTACCGTAGTTCAACCTGTTAAAGTTTGGAAAAAGTTAACTAAGGCTGCAACTATTTGGGCAAAAAAAAAATATATATATATATATATATAGGTCTTAAAATATTATTTTGATTAATCTTGTGTTTTGTCATTATGCCAGAATCATTCAGAAATTATTATTAAATGCTGGATTAATGCACAAGAAAGTTTTTATTACAACAGTTTTGCAAACACGTTTTATACCATTTCAAATATTTCCCTTTATTTCTCAGTGAATATAGGCAGTGTATTTTGATGCATTTAAACAAAACAGATTTATTACACAGATATATTTATTAAGATAATATTTTAGTCACCAAATATATTCAGAAATTGAAAGATAATACAATAAAATTCAAGCAAAATATTGAAAAAAAATACAACCTACAAAATTTTAACTAAATGTAACAAGCATTTAGTTTGGGCTAGCTTTTGCAGATGGCTTTCCAATGTCCTTGATGGGTGAGTGGGGGAGTGTTTTTTGTCTCTCCAGGTGTGAATTATTCATGACCATTGTCACTCACGCATAGACCTGAGATGAGCCAAACAAACTTAACAAAATGTAAATCTTTATAATGTTTTCTTTGAATGAGAAAATAAAATAATTTTTACATAATTGTGAAGTAAATATTCTAGCCTACCAGACTGGTTACTCAAAAGTCTTGCTCAAGCACATTTAGAGTGTTTTTTTGGACCTTATTTCAGCTACATTTTTTTCTCCAAATCCTACTAACCACGCATAATATTTTTTTTCTAAAAAACACAAGCATGTACATCAATATTTGTCACATATTATTGTAGCACAGTTTGTGCTGAATACAAATAAAATACACGTTGGCCAGTACTGTGTAATAAGTAGCTGAAATTAGCACAAATGTCAGGGCATGTCAAAACATCTCAGGAGCCCCAAAATCACCTCAGACCCCTGAGGGTTAAATGAACTATAAACAGCAGATATGCTAATTATTTTTGTTATTCTCTATTTCCACCTGGGCATACTCATCCTGAGGCCTGTAGAGATTATGCAGCCCTGCTGGTGCAATTCAAGACCTGTGAGGAGATGATGCCAAGGTATCCATAATCCTGGACCAGGCCGTATCCTGAGCTGATGATGCGGCGGTCACGGTGGAGCGGAGAGCATGAGACTGATTTCTGAAAGACCACAGTGACAGACGAGTCTTCGCATTGATCCTGTGGGTCAGCCTATTCACCCGCTAGTGACCTACTCACACTTGCAGCTTCTCCGCGATAGATGTCCAGTGTTCTCCAGCCTCCTGCAACTAGACTGCAGCTCCACATAGGACGTTTGGCCAGAGGAGAAATGGTCGTTTCTCTATAGTTTTTTTTTTTTCCTTTACTTTTGTCAGTTAGTGAAGTTTGTTCCTCGCCACTGGATTGCTTGGTTTGGGACTTGTGGAGCTGCGCATCGATGGATTTGCTCTTCAGTGTTTGGACTTCCAGCAGTGAAAACTGAACTAAACTGAACTTCAATTGTGAACAATGGACTGACAGTTTCAGTTTACTAGAACTTCTATGTTCAACTGCTTTGACACAATCTACATTGTAAAAGTGATATACAAATGAACATGAATCGAATTGAATGTTCAATCCACTAAAATCTGGTAAGTTAACTTTGTGTTGGGACAACATGAATGAATTTTGTGGAATCCTGCATTTTTACAGTGTAGGTAATTCTATTCTTCAATAGATCATTGCAGTTTTTTAGCTTAACCTGTGTTGCATTGTGATTCACACAAATTACATATGAAAAGTAATATATGTATACACATTACATACATAATACACATTAAGGTTTTTTGAAGTTGAACTGTGCTACAAAATATACATTATTAAGTACGGTTCATAAAATGTGAAGTGGTACAATATGATAAGGTTTGGGGGTAAAGGTTTGGGTTACCATTATGAGTAAAGTTAACAGTGCAATTACTAAAGGTACCTAAGTAGAGGAACTCAATATAATTGCAATGGGCTAACATGCACACACATAATAAATGTATTACATCAAATTGTTTGTCCCTGTATATTGTGGTTATAATACACAGTACATACAGTAATATAAAGTGGAAGTTGATCTTTATTATTATTATTATTATTTTTATTAGCATTATATTTATTATTAGTCTATCGCGTAAAAAAGTTGAAGATAATTACCACAAATGTGCTCTCAGCCAGTCAAAAAAATACAAAAAAACACATTTAAAGGTTCAAGAAACCGTGGCGTACTTTTTTTGAGATTTTGACAGATTTATGTGTTGAGCAGGGGCATTGCCAGACATAAAGCTTTAATGTGGCACGCCTCCCTCCCTCAAAAAATAAAAAATAAAAAATTATATATATATATATATATATATATATATATATATATATATATATATATATATATATATAATAAATAAATAAATAAAAGTATTGTTGTTATTATACAATTATTATTCTAAATGAATAACAGAAATTCTAAATGTAATAAAAGTGATAAGCTAAGATCATTTAAGAAATCTTTTGCATGAATAATAATTTCATTTGAATGAAATTATATAGACAATTCTATAGAATACAAAACAGATGTTTTATAGAATTATCTGTTGACTTAGACTTGACAGATGGCAGAGAATTAGGTTTATTAAGTCTTACCTCCCTGACTCAACATCCCTTTTTTCATTTCATAAAAAAATCTATCAGTAGGCATGCTTAGTAAGATCACCATCAAATTATTAAAACTTTAGTTTTGTCGACTTGCAAAACTCATTGCGTGCCGACTCCTCCTCATAAAAGGTTCTTACGCCAGTTTCACAATGCATGAGCCCGAACGGCGTGTTAACAACCGGGACTCGCACCGGGAGTAGAGCAGCGTGTCAGGGTCCAGCAGGAGCGGTGTGTGAGGCGCGCAGATATGGTTTTCTGCACACATGCAGAGACGCGTCAGTTTGCTTTTTGATTAAACACATTGCTTTCACCAGCGTTGATTCGGTTGCACATAGAGAATAACGTCTTTATTCTGGGATTACCACTCTTAATAGATACACTTTTCATATGAAGTAAATCATATCTCAAAGCATTTACTGGGGCACTGGGGACTTTTACTGGGGCACGTGCCCCAGTAAATTGGGTCTAGCGACGCCCCTGGTGTTGAGCATCAGTTAAGACAACGTTAGCAGCTGTTAGATTTAATAAGGAAAACTGAATAATTTTGACCTTTTGTCAGCTAATTTCATCTTCCTGGTTTAAAATAATTATTGGGGTGGGATCAAAAAGTCGGTGACGTATCGCAAAACTGCAAGTGGAGTGATGACGCGTCATTTTCTCATTATTATTCATAGCTGACTTTTCTTATCCTATGAGAAGACACTGCTTCTTAATTATTCATGAGAGCACGTGCTTTCTGAAGGCAAAGCAAACCTGCCAAGCTGTGAGACCCAATGACAGGCTGAGACACGGGTTGTATGTGTTTGTTTCCATGATCCACAGGGTTTGCTGCATGTTTTTCCCCGTGTTACGACCACAGTCACAACATCAAATGAGGGACAAAACACATGGATCGGTCTAGGGGTTTATTAACAAAAAAACAACCAAAGGTTAACACAGTAGGAGGAAACGCAACAAACTAAGGCTAAACACACTAAATGGAGCACAACTCCGCGTCTGGATGGCCGCTCAACTTCCCCGCCACTGAAGTGCTTCAGCATGAGCTTTTTAACGCCAGCAGTCAACGATCCACAGGTGTGATGGTCTACTCAAATTAAAGACAAACAATGACAGCAACAAAACACTAGAGGGCGACAAACATAAATAAATAAATACATACATGGACATGTAACACCCCGCGATGCTGTCCGGGCCGATACAGAAAAAGCTGTTGGTTTGCAGCAAGCATTTTTGTTGGGAGAGCTGTGGGAGAATTGGAGAATGGCGGACTTTGTCTTTTATCAGTGGAGTTTGTTACCATCAGGTTACCATTGAGACACATCACCTATATCCGTGCTGCTGTGTTCACACATGTTTAAAATCTTCATATTACCGGCAGGGTTAATGGTTGAAATAGACAGGGCAAGAGACCTGCTGCACTGATATCCACTGTGTCTGCATACAGACCTGGGGATTGAGGAGGAGAGAAGTCGTCCTCATTTATAGTGTTTATATAAACACAATTATCTTTATAATGATAGAACAAATTGTGTTTATGTGTATAAGAAATTACGAATAACAAATGTAGCAGGGCATTAAATTACTTACTGTTTATTTCTTTGCATTTTAACTTTGTAAACTATAAAATCATGGGTCTCCTCACGGTCTGAGTCTCATTTTGTGAGCCAACTGACAGTTCGCTCCACTTTTTTCCCCTGCACTGTGGGCCACGCCCACTCATCCCTCAGCTCACAGCGCTGTTCCACGCCCATCCAGGTAGACTTGAACTGAAAAAGGGGGGTTCCATGGCCCTTTAAAAGAGTATGTTGGAAAATACAGTATATCACAATTGTAACGGGGATGTGACACTGACAACAAGGGTGCAGATCCAAATGCTGGTTTATTAGAATGGTCAGGCAAGCAATGGTCAATACAGGAGCAAACAGATGTACAAGGGCAATCCAGAGTCGTAGTCAAAATAACAGGCAGATGGTCAAAAGGCAGGCAGCAGACAGGGATAAGCAGATAAACTAGGCGAGGAACAAAACAAGGCAAAGCAGGACAAAGGAAACGCGTTGTAATGTCACTATACAGCTAACAAGACTCAGCCACATTGTGTGCGTTTGAGCTGTACTCATAGTCCAAGTAATCAGTCTGTGAGCAGCTGCAGCTGTGTGAGTCTAATCAATAATGACTTGGAGCAGGTGAGCATGTGTGTTGCATGACTGGGATCTGTAGTCCATAAACCAGCAGATTTGTAGTTCATGTGAATGTGAGTGTTTACCAGCGATCTCTGGTTGTTAGATCGCTGGTGATCGTGACAACAATAATATTTTTTTAAATTACTGCTTATAATTTTTTATTATTGTATTTATTGATTTTGTAGCCATTTCATATTAGTGCACATCGTACACAGGAGTTTTATGGAATATCTTAAACTGACCAGTTATATTTTGTTTATTTATTTTCTTTATTTATTTTTTGGCGTATGTACTCGTGCGTAATTGGAAAACTAGTGTATTGGCAGCACACCATCTTAACCAGACTCCACCTTTGCTTTCCGCCCGAAGCTCCAGCTGGCTCTTTTTGCCCCAAGGTATTCCCAAGGAAGCCCTGCTTTGGCCCGATCAGGCCTCAGAAGTGACTGTGGAAATGCGACTGGCCCTGGCTCACACTGGCATGCTCGCTTTAGGCGCGACAGTGGAAAAGCGGCTATTTACGGTGTATGGGCCTTTCTTTGTGTGTGTACTTTTCTTTTTTTTTCAGAGCAACTTTTTTCAATTAGTATATTTCCGTTTTTTTTTTTTTTTTTTTTTTTTTTTACACTTTAAATGCAGCTGCCAGAGTTCTTACCAGATCTAGAAAATATGATCATATCACCCCAATTTTATGCTCCTTACACTGGCTGCCTGTTAAATTTTGTATTGAATTTAAAATATTACTCCTTACCTATAAAGCTTTAAATAATCTAGCTCCTGTTTATCTAAACCACCTCCTGTCTCGCTACAACCCAACCCGCTCTTTACGATCTCAAAACTCAGGGCTTCTGGTGGTACCTAGAATATCAAAGTCGAGTAAAGGAGGTCGAGTCTTCTCATTTATGGTCCCTAAACTCTGGAATAGCCTTCCTGATAATGTCCGAGGCTCAGACACACTCTCGCTCTTCAAAACTAGATTAAAGACCTATCTTTTTAGCAAAGCATATACTCAGTGCAGTACATAGCGGTATGACGCATGATGTGCCCCACACATGATTTTGGTTCTCGTTTATATACACTATGAACAGCAGCTACCCTAATTATTCTCCTTATTCTGTATTTCCACCTGGGGGTACTCATCTCGAGGCCCTCAGACTATGCAGTGGCACTGACGCGATCCGAGACCAGCGACGAGATGATCCCACGGTTTTCTGGACCAGGCCGTATCCTGAGCAGCTGTTGTGGTGGTCTTCATGGAGTGAGAGCATGAGACTGACTCCTGTGATGCTCCAGAGACAGACAAGTCTTCGCTGAGGTCCAGCTTCCTGCGCCTAGACTGCAGCTCTGCACAAGACATTTGGCCATAGGGGAAATGGTCGTGCCCAACCGAGCCAGGTTTCTCTCGAGGTTTTTTAAAATCTTCGCTTTTGCCAATTGGTGAAGTTTTTTCCTCGCTGCTGTCGCCACTGGCTTGCATGGTTCGGGATCTGTGGAGCTGCACATCGATGGATTTGCTATTCAGTGTTTGGACTCTCAGTAGTGATTATTAACCCACACTGAACTGAGCTAAACTGAACTGAACTTAATCTCTAAAAACTGAACTGACTCTGTTTCAATTCACTATAATCTTCCATGTGAAGCTGCTTTGACACAATCTACATTGTATAAGCGCTATACAAATAAAGATGAATTGAATTGAATTGAACTTTCATCACCTTTATGGGCGACGCAGTGGTGCATTAGGTAGTGCTGTCGCCTCACAGCAAGAACGTCGCTGGGTCGCAGGATCGAACCTCGGCTGGGTCAGTTGGCGTTTGCATGTTCTCCCTGCGTTCGCGTGGGTTTCCTCCGGGTGCTCCGGTTTCCCCCACAGTCCAAAGACATGTACAGGGGAATTGGGTAGGCTAAATTGTCCATAGTGTATGAGTGTGAATGAGTGTGTGGATGTTTCCCAGAGATGGGTTGTGGCTGGAAGGGCATCCGCTGCATAAAAATGTGCTGGATAAGTTGGCGGTTTATTCCGCTGTGGCGACCCCAGATTAATAAAGGGACTAAGCCGACAAGAAAATGAATGAATCACCTTTATTTCAATGACCAAAAGGCAATTTTAATAAGTCTAGTTAACAATACCAGCACTGTTGAGCACTGCCAAAACCAACTTCTTCGGATTAATTCACTATTAGCTTATTTCCATGCGTAGGACGATTCACAACAAACTCTGCTTTAATGGATGCGCTGTGGTTTAAAAGATGAATTCTGATCTATTTCTCCTCTCCCTGAACTTCTCCATCCATTCTCCTCTGTCATGGACATGTGGGCTTTGTGGCTCCGTTCTGACCACAAGGCTGAACTCATGTCCAGTGTGTAACTCTGTCAGTATGTTGGATGAGGGCTGATCCTGAGAGGGCCGGAGCAGGGCAGGAATCCGTGCTGGGAAAACTATGCCTGCCCTCAGGAAGAAACTTTCAATGGCCTGACGGAAATCAATAACTACAAACAGTGAGGCCTGTGGTGTATCAGATCATTCTGTAAACAAACTGAACTTCCACAGAGCAGATACACAGAACTTGATCCTTCCTATCAACCCTCATGCTAAGTGTCTCTCTTAATTTTATCTTCTTTAGCTCTGTCTTCTCGATTGATTTGAGATTTTAAAATGTACAGCTTTGTTTGTTTTTCTTATTACTTCACTTATTTTCCTGCTTTAGGGCTCTGCAGCCGTGGTCAAAACACAGCCAACATGCCCAAACATGCCTGACCTCTGCATTAGCGTGTTTTGTTGTTGTCATCTGCACTTTGACACCTCTCGATGATATCCAAGTTTCAACTCAACCACAGATAACTGCAAAAAAGGACATTTTCACTTTTCTTGTCAGTTGTGAGATGTAATCATTAATTGTGTAAAAGACTAAACTGCTAGAGCTTCAAGTTCAGTGTTTCCATTATAGTTGAGTTTGTTCTCTTGTCACTTGTTACTACAGACTGCTCAGTTCGACATCGAGGTCACATTCTGAAAGGGTTTGACCCTGTTTTCTGCACTTTGGCATACTTTAAAAACAAATGGTTGTGACGGCTTTCTTTAAAGGCACAGAGCACCAGAGGGCGCATATTCACAACAAACAAAGGCACATTTTGATGACTGTGTGACTGAGTTTGAAATCATGGGAGTTGTGGTCTTCGTTACACCCTATGGGTCTCCTGCAGAAATCATGTTCATGAATTAGATAGTAGAGTAACATTTATTATAAAGGTAGTATGAAGTTGTCGAGGACAAACGGTGAAGTAAATGCCAATGACAGACAAGCACAAAAGCAGTAGAGCTTTAATTATGCCACAGTGCACTGCTTATGATTATGTGATCGTGATACATTTTAGGTTCTGTTATAATTCTGTTTTGAGCAGTCTAATAAAACACATAACATATTAAAGCATCTTTTATGCAACTGTCCATGTCATTAGTTAAAATAGCTCATTCCTCTGGATTTGAACACTTTTCGAAACATTTGTGATATAGAAAAAGTACAAAAGTTAGTAAAATATATAACACTGTTCTAGTGGTTTGCATCGGTATGTTAATGAAAATATCTTACCTATTGTGCTTTTAACTGCTCGACAGAAATGTTTGTTATAAGCTGCAGATCAGTAAAAAAAAAATGGTTGGTAAACTCAGACCATTCTTTGTCTTCTTTGTAAACCTGTGCTTGTGTGTATGTATTGATTTGTTACAAAATCGCGAAGAAAAATAAATAAAGTAATAATCAAACAAAGATAACATGATAGTAATACTATTAAAAAATTTTATAAATATTATATGTGTGATAATATTTTGTCTTTTGGAGAAAGTCTTAATTGTTTTATTTCAGCTAGAATAAAAGCAGTTTTTAACTTTTTAAAAGCCATTTTAAGGACAAAATTATTAGCCCGTTTAAGCTATATATTTTTCAACTGTCTACAGAACAAACCATCATTATACAATAACTTGCCTAGTTAGCCTAATTAACCTAGTTAAGCCTTTTAATGTCACTTTAAGCTGTATAGAAATGTCTTGAACATATCTATTAAAATATTATTTACTGTCATCATGGCAAAGATAAAATAAATTAGTTATTAGAAATGAGTTATTAAAACTATTATGTTTAGAAATGTGTTTTTTCTCTTCGTTAAACAGAAATTGGGGAAAAAAAATAAACAGGGGGGCGAATAATACAGGGGGGCTAATAATACGGACTTCAACTGTACTGTATATATATATATATATGTGTGTGTGTGTGTGTATATATATGTATATATGTGTGTGTGTGGAATGGGATTTTGTATGGGTTTTAGCATGGAATAAAGAGCAACAACGGAAATACAGGTGAACAAACCCTGGAGGGTGGTTTAATTGAACAAAGGTAAGATGTAAACAAACTGATAATTAAAGGTTCGCGAAGTTTCGGTGGTGCGTTGTGCTCACTCTCAGTGAGGATGTGCTCAAGTGCAGAGTTCACAAACTATAATCTGTAGGAGACAGTGGTTAGTGGCCTGCTGAAGGCGCTTGATCACCCGAAGGGATCGCTTAGTTTCTTACTAGCTCTTCCAGGTGTCCGTCCTTGCTTTTCGGGGCGACGCTGATAGATGATTGGGACGCTTGTCACACTATACGCAATTTTTATGTCATCAAAATAGAGAGTCACTGCAGTAAATCGGTTGAGGAAACGCTTTTATTTTTAGAACACTAGGACACTAGTGCTGGGGTGGCAAATGGGGTATAGATCCGCCCCTGGTAGCAGTGGTGGTTGGTCAATAGAGGGCGCTGGGGCGCCGCCCCCTTCAAGTTAGACCTCTTTAATATGTTAATGTTTATTATCACAAATATTAACAAAATAAATTGATTTAATTCTAACATTCTAACATTTATTGTAGTCATACTAACATTTATTGAAAAAAATGTATGAACATTATTTTTTCATATGTGTGCGGGGCGCCGGACTAATGGGTGTCTATGTAGGTGCACAAACTTTTGCAATGCACGTGATATGACGATAAGCTCTAATTGGCCTGTTTTAAATTGTCTTTGGGTCGCAGCGCTCTGCGTCCCGAACCCTCCCATTTTTGTTGTTAGAACGAATCATATTTGTTTTTATATGATTGGCCTTATGTGATTGGACCATTCTCACCTAAGAGCTTAGAATGCAATTTCTCGAGATGGAGGAAAATTCCGTTGTATCTTTGCAAAGATATCCGTTCACAAGGCGTTTGGATGAAGAAAAAAATAATCAAGAAGCTTGGACCAGATTGACCTTCCTTGCAAATTCACCAGTAGTCAAGTGATGGCGAGCGCGCGTATATTCGGGGCTTTTCCAGCACTTGTTATGACAAACGGAGTTGGCTGGCAGGTTGTGATGTAAGTCATGCCTTTATTTCCGTGTTTGCTGTTTCAAACAGCATGACGCAAGAGAGGCTGAATGCATTGGCCATGCTGTCAATAGAGAAGAGACTGGTGACTGAGATGACTGACTTTAACCAATTGAGAAATTTTCAAGACAGAAAGAAAGGAGAGCAAAATTTATTTTCAAGTAGTGCTACTGGCCAGTGATTAGGCAACATTTGTGTGTGTATGTGTGCGTGTTTACTGATTATCTGGATTAGTTCATTACTGATAATAAACCCAAATTAAACTAAAATGAACTGATTTGTGATGCATTTATTGTATGCTTTAGTCATATTTTAGTTTTTTGATACATCACCTGAAAAATGGCTTTTACACTCTTACTTTACCAACAATTAGATTTTTTTCTGGTGTTTCCCCCCACATTTTTTAACACCAGCCACCACTGCCTGGTAGTGTCTTCGAAGAAAATGAAAGATCCAGAAGGGCATCCTGCTGATTTATTCAAAGGGCACTATTTTGTCAGACGGTTCACCAGTCAGGTATACATCCGTAATAGTATATCAAGTTGAAAGTCATCATAGCTTGCGTAGAATAGACCCAGCTCCCAACCCAACTTTGAGAATAGATTAACGGCGATATTTTTTTTATCGCGCGATAAGAGTCTCTTTTTAATTGTATTACTAGCATGTTATCTTTGTTTGATTATTACTGTATTTATCTTCGCGATTTTGTAACGAATCAATAAATCAACAAAACTGTTAAAAATACATACTGTGGAAAAATACATATGATTCATGTAAAAAATACTAGAATAAACTGAATGTTTTGGACACATAACTATTTAGAATTCATTGAATATGAATAATTATTATTGATTAATTAATTGGAACTAAATTAAATGTGTAACAGATTGAATGTCAGAGTATTTATTGACCTGGACTAATATTTTAATAATAGGCAGGTAATAAGCCAATAGTTAATATTGACCTGAGCTAAAGTGTTACCCATTCATTCTTTATACAAATAATATTTTACATATATGGATATTTCATATACACACATCACACTAAAATCTGTTGGATCTGACAGTCTTCTATATGACATTGCTGAAGCATTTATACTCTCTTAAAGATCACTGTCTGCTTATAAATGATGTACACTGTAAAAAAATTATTCTGCATTTTAAATTTTTCAACATGATTTTGATTGTTGAAACAACAAAGTTGGTAATTCAACTTAACCTGGTAAGTTTTCACTGTCTGTAATAGAGTGTCTGTCAGCTCAACTTAAAACATATGCTGAATCAGCATCCTTTAAGTTGCGCCCTATACTTACAATCCAGCAGGTGGCTGAACATGCACCATTAAGTCAGTTTGCCAATTGTCAGTTAATCACCAGAAGAAGTCAGACACATGATATGCGGCCGGCCGGAAGTGCGATATGCACATTAATATAGCGGTATTTTTTATGACACTGTATAACAATAATTAATATTTTAGTAAAGTACTGTGATGGTTGGTTTAGGGTTGGGGTGGGGGTAGTGGTTAAAATATACAATTTATTGGGTAATTTAATAGATAACATAAATAATACTCAGTACAACTACTGTTTTTACGCTTCTGTGATGGTTGGGTTTAGGGTTGGGGTGGGGGTAGACGTAAATAAAATGCAATAAATTGGAAATTTAATAAATAATATAAATAATTCTCGTTAACTTCCGGCTGCAAACGTATCCGATCTAGCAACAACCTGATGACCAGATTTTTTAATTGTTCTGTCATCACATTTGGTAAGTAATGCTTCTTCAAATTTGTGTTATAACATGTAAAATGACATATTTGAACTCATAGTCAATGTATTGTTTCCAGTATAAATGTTTCCAGAGCAGATTAGACCTTCGCTAAAACATGGAAACAATTTGGCCACATTTATAAAGATCTTGATCTTGATTGTCTACACTTTATATTAAATATGTTTGGTCTTATGTTTTTTTCCTTTTCTTCAAAGAATTACTTCAAGCAGTGTAGGGCATTTGGTGTTGATAAATTAAGTGGAGCTGCAAGTTTCACTACAACCAATCAACGAATGGGCTATATGCACACAGACTGTTAATTTTCAGCCAGGCAGCTCAACGGCTTCTGATGAACTATCTTTCCATTTCAAAATTGTCACGTTTAAGATCTGATTTCTTTAAAAATCAGTGATCTTCACTACCTGATAGATATACGATATGAAGTGGGTCTTAGATCAGACAAGAAGCACTGCATTAAATCCCATTTCCCCCCGCCATGTCTTTAAAATATGACAGTTTATTTTACCCCAGTATCTTCAATGGAATTTCTGCGCTAGCCTGCTGCTACTGACGGCACTAGTGGCTACAACGATCTTTCATCTCATTTTATGCTTGAACAACTAAATGAATGCTTAAGTCTATTTAACTGAATGTATTTTAATTACATTACAACATCGATGCTGTAAAAACAACCTTGTGAAATTGAAAATAGTCACATTAAGCTTTCACCGGAATCGTTGGCTTTAAAACTCTAGCTGTGCATAGAGCTCCTTTTCCTATGACACTAAAGGCTGAAGCACTGCTATGATGCAAGTAATGATTTGTAGGTAAATAAGATTTGGTCTACATGTTGCGATTATGTTTTATACAGCACACAGATTGTGAAGAAGAGCTGAGGAATGACTCCTGAGAGTCAGAAACCGTTGATGAACATTAGAGCAGATATCTGCAGTGCAAGAGTACACTTAAAAATGAAAATAAATTTCAAGAGCCTGTATTAGTTGTATATTTTATGCTGTGTTCACACCAGACGCGGAAGAAGCGGCAAGCGCGAGTGATTTACATGTTAAGTCAATGCAAATGCGCGAATAGACATCCTGCGGCGTGATACGCGCGAATGACGCAAATGGCGCGGCGCGAATTGAGCATTTTGTGCATTTGACACGCTTAATGCTGTGTTCACACCAGACGCAGAACGCGCGGATAAATCGCAATATTCGCACGTAAATAGACGCGTTAACATTTGAGTTTACTCGCTTCATTCACATGTCAAACTCCGCTTCATTCGCACGTTTAATTTTCCGCTTCATTTGCGCATTAAATTCACTTCAGAACAGACGCGCATTTGCGTGATGGGCAGGGCTTCTGTCTGCCCGGTGACTGCAGCTTCGTTGCTAAATGCCTAACATGGATTTTATTGATGAAATAACTGTGTTTATGTGCTTTTATGAATGCTGAAAAACAGCGTCGATACGTTTGGAGTCGTGTCTGAGTCCACTAGATACTTTCAGAGATGCACCCAGCTCTGTGAGCTCATAAACTCCTCCAGAAACTTAACCTGGATGATGGAGGCTTTCAGCTGTGCTTCTGACTGAACCGAGCCCAGTTTGATGAACTGTTGTCGGTGTCGGCTGGAGGATTTCCCCCGGGACCCCAACAACAGGTGCTGCATCACAATCATGCCCACACAAGAGCAAGCTCCTGATTGGTTAACGCGGCACGAATGTCCACAGAAGTTCAAATTTTTTAACTCGAGCAATTTGCGTGTTAAGCGCGTCAAACGCGCAAAAAGCTCGATTCGCACCGCACCATTTGCGCGTATCGCGCCGCAGGATGTCTATTCGCGCGTTTGCATTGACTTAACATGTAAAACACTCGCCCTTGACGCTTTTTCCATGTTTCCTGTGAACGCAGCATAACGCACAAATTGCGCAAATCGCTCGAGTTGGAAAATGTGAACTTCAGCGGACATTCGCGTCGCGTTAACCAATCAGGAGCTTGCTCTTGCATTTAGCAACGAAGCTACAGTCACCGGGCAGACAGAAGCCCTGCCCATCACGCGAATCTGCGTGTGTTCTGAAGTGAATTTGACGCGCAAATGAATAAAATTTTGACGAGTAAACTCAAATGTTCACGCGGCTATTTACATGCGAATAGCATGATTTATCCGCGCGTTCCGCGTCTTGTGTGAACACAGTATCAGAGTTGTACAGTTTTTTTTCCTTCTCTTGAGATTACTTTTACTTTACAATTACTTTGTAAAAAATACTTTATGAGAAAAAATACTTTGTATATTTGTATATATATATATATATATATATATATATATATATATATATATATATATATATATATATATATATATATATATATTTTTTTTTTTAACTTTGTAAATGCATTGTAATTGCTAAATTGGGAGTAAAGACCTTTAAAAAATGTGTGATGTATTTCATTGTTTGTTCTGTTTCTAATTGAGAAAATCTGCTAGATTAAGTTCAGTGAACTTGAAAATGTAAGTTAATGTATTTAAACTAAACTTGGCAAAATCTGCTGACTTGATAATGTAAGTTAACCTATTACAAATAAACTTTGCAAGTCCAGTTAACTTGAAATAAGTAGTTGGGTCAATTATTTAAGCCTGTCAACTAAACTTTTTAGGTTGAGAAAACTTAGAGAATTAAGTCAATACAACTTAACTGAGTCAATGCAACAAGATGACTTAACTAAGTAAGTTGAGTGAATAAATAATTTTACAGTGTATATATACAGTTGCAATCAGAATTATTAGCCCCCCTGTATTATTAGCACTCCTGTTTATTTTTTTCACCAATTTCTGTTTAACAGAGAGAAGATTTTTTCAACACATTTCTAAACATAATAGTTTTAATAACTCATTTCTAATAACTGATTTAATTTATCTTTGCCATGATGACAGTAAATAATATTTTACTAGATATTTTCAGGACACTTCTATACAGCTTAAAGTGACATTTAAAGGCTTAACTAGGTTAATTAGGTTAACTAGGCAGGTTAGGGTAATTAGGCAAGTTATTGTATAACGATGGTTTGTTCTGTAGACTATCGGAAAAAAAATAGCTTAAAGGGGCTAATAATTTTGTCCTTAAAATGTTTTTTTTTTAAATTAAAAACTGCTTTTATTCTAGCTGAAATAAAACAAATAAGACTTTCTCCAGAAGAAAAAATACTATCAGACATACTGTGAAAATTTCCTTGCTCTGTTAAACATTATTTGGGAAATATAAAAAATAAAATCAAAAATCAAAGGGGGGCTAATAATTCTGATTGCAACTGTTAGTGCTCTTCTTTCCTAACCATTGACACTGACTGTAAAAGAAGCCTTAAAAACTAAACCACTGACATAATGATAGTTGCATCACAAACAGGAGGCTGCATATGGAAAGCCTGAAATCCTGGTTATATGCTTAAGGAGATTAAGTTTAAGAAGATGATCGTAGATTATGGTCAACCAGGACATCACATGGGGATTGTTATACAAACAACACAAATGTCTAATTCTTTCTGAGGGGGCTATTTTAAAGGTTTGGAACAACTTTATACTTATTTAAAGCATCCCGACTGCATTACGGCCTAGTCTAGTTTGGGAGCTGTTCTACCCTGAAGCGCTCCAATCACTGTAAATCATTGAGCTGCCAAAACATCCCAGACTTTGGTTAGAGAGGAACAGATCTATTCCTGAAGACCTGATTCCACTTTCAGCCCCTGGCAAATGATGTCAGAATACTCAACGAGAGACCAGGAGAATATAAAGCAGCTTCTGTGCGGATTTGATGTGGTTCCTGAATAACTGCAGTCACACAGACTTCGAAACTAATTGATTTCGCACACACTACTGGAGATAAATCATACCTCAGATCTTGTGGTTTATTAAGGAGAAGGGTGTATTCTTAATGATATAATGATATAAAATCACATAGATTTACCCTGAAGGTGAGATTTAAAGGAATATATAGTTCGCCCCCCAAATTAAATGACCCTAATTTACTCACTCTTAAAGTCGGTGCATGGTTACAGCTTTCCAGCTTTCTTCCAAATATCTTCTTTTATGTTCAACAGATGAAAGAAACTCAGGTTTGGAACAAGTCAAGAGTCAATTCAATCAAGGATGTCGCGTAGATTCGTTCTTGTCATTGGTGGGACATACATCCCTAGAGCGCATGCATTGCGCAAATTGTTTTGCACTTTTAAAAACATAATTAAAGTACTTAATAATATAAAATAAACACTTACATGTAATAGTGCAAATGACAATTAATGAATCACGTTCCATGCTGCAAAAGTCAATTTACAGTTGAAGTCAGAATTATTAGCCCCCCTGTTTATTTTTTCCCCAATTTCTGTTTAACAAAGAGCAGATATTTTTTTCAACACATTTCTAATCATAATAGTTTTATAACTCATTTTAAATAACAAATTTATTTTGATGACAGTAAATAATATTTGACTAGATATTTCTCAAGACACTTCTTTACAGCTTAAAGTGACGTTTAAAGGCTTAACTAATTAGGTTAACTAGGCAGGTTATGGTAATTAGGCAAGTTATTGTATAACGATGGTTTGTTCTGTAGACTATCGAAAAAATATAAAGCTTAAAGGGGTTAATAATTTTGACCTTAAAATGGTGTTTAAAAATTTTTAAACCGCTTTTATTCTAGCCGAAGTAAAACAAATAAGACTTTCTCCAGAAGAAAAAATATTATCAGACATACTGTGAAAATGTCCTTGCTCTGTTAAATATCATTTGGGAAATACTTAAAAAATAAAATAAAATTCAAAGGGGGGCTAATAATTCTGACTTCAACTCTATATGATTTTACTGCAATTTGGCTTTGAGAAGGTATGAATGAAGAGAACTTTAGAGAGGTGTGTGACGTAATTTAACTGTTTCATCCCGATTATTGTTTTTTATAATTATGGAGGCCAAAATGGAAAGTGAATTTTGATTTATTGCACAGCCTTGGTTAATAGTATTATAGTGAACTCATAGCACACTTGACTTTAACCCTTTGTGCACAAGTAGGTTGCTAAGGGTTGACGGAGCATTATTTTATTTTGAAGTCAAGTAAATTATTGGTAGGGATATTTCAGTAATTGGTGGATATTGGTGGGGATACGTTCCCTCCATTCATGTCAATTCTAAGCTCCTGAATTCAATTATTAATTCTGGGTGAACTACAGTTGGAGTCAGAATTATTAGCCCCCCTGTTTTTTTTCCCATTTCTGTTTAACAGAGAGAAGATTTTTCCAACATATTTCTAAACTTAATAGTTTTAATAACTCATTTCTAATAACTTTTTTTTTATTCTAGATATTTTTCAAGACACTTCTATACAGCTTAAAGTGATATTTAAAGGCTTAACTAGGTTAATTAGGTTAACTAGGCAGGTTAGGGTAATTAGGCAAGTTATTGTATAACGATGGTTTGTTCTGTAGACTATCGAAAAAAATATATAGCTTAAAGGGGCTAATAATTTTGACCTTAAAATGGTTTTTAAACATTTAAAACTGCTTTTATTCTAGCTGAAATAAAACAAATAAGACTTTCTTCAGAAGAAAAAAATATTATCAGACATACTGTGAAAATGTCCTTGCTCTGTTAAACATCTGTTAAAAAAATTCAAAGGGGGGCTAATAATTCTGACTTCAACTATACTTTCTAAACCAAACTAGATGTGTATGCCATTCTTCTCTTTAAAATTTATATAATTAACTAATTAATTAATTAGTTAAAATTTTATAAAATTATTAGAGTTAAGTATATTAAATATACTATTATAAAATAACGATCTTCTACAGCAGGGGTTTAAATATTTCAGATGATCCCCAAATATTACCTCCTATCCTAAAATGTAAAAGGCATTAATGTTTGAGCAGATTAATAATGAACATCAATTTGCATAATGATCAAAGATACAGTTTTTACTTTGGAAAATATATATTATGAATGGGTCTAAAATATTGATTGGAAAATGTTGCATTATTACATTAAAACTATTCATTATATTACTTACTGTTACTTACTCCCAGGGCCATTTACAGTTGAAGTCAGAATTATTCGAAATATTAATTTATTTATTTTTCTTTTTAAAAGTTTCCCAAATTATGCTTAACAGAGCAAGGAAACATTCACAGTATGTCTGATAATATATTTTCTTCTGGAGAAAGTATTATTTGTTTTATTTCGGCTAGAATGAAAGTTTTTAATTTTTTTAAAACCATTTTAGGGTCAAACTTATTAGCCCCTTTAAGCTATTTTTTTAAGCGAACGCGGGGAGAACATGCAAACTCCACACAGAAATGCCAACCGACCTAGCCGGGGCTTGAACCCGCGACCGTCTTGCTGTGAGGCGACAGTGCTACCCACTGCACCATTGTGTCGCTCTCATTATATGTCTTATTTTAACTAATTTACCTACTATCCTTTAGTTTAGTCCCTGATTTTTCAAGAAGCGCCACAGCGGATTGAACCGCCTTAATTTAGCTTTGATTATTTTTAACAAGTAAATAATAACAATCTTAGTTTTTATTATGTTAATTAAATTATTCATAAGATACAGCAATCCGTTAGTTACCATTAGCAATACAATCTAAGACATTATTACACTCCCTTGCCGCTTCTGGAGGTTCTCTGACCCCATTTTGGAATCCCCTAATTTGAAAAAAAAAAAAAAAAATGAAATAGTGATAAAAGATTTCAATTTTAATGTCCAATTTGAAGAGATTTTTGCACAAATATCTGTCTTTTCGACTACTTACATTTCTAAATAGGGCTCGTTACTTTCACTTTTATGTGTTTGGCGGTGCGATTTATATTATTTCTTGTCATTGCGCAATTCAAGAGTTCACACTTAGCTGATGATTGATTATAAAGCTTGTTTGGCATGCTGTCCCGGGAGAGAGCCCTGAGCTCGAAAGATCCTCAAGCCCGGGGCTCCTTCCCGTTGCAAGGTGAGAGGGGAGTTTGAGCTCAGGAAGAACTTGAGAACTCCCCTACTGTAGAAGCTAATGAACATATAGATATTGCTCTTAAGAGATAGCTACCCGCTAAGTGCCTGTGTTTGTGGACGGCGGGAGGAAACCGGGGGAAACCCACGCGAGCATGGGGAGAATGTGCAAACTCCGCACAGAAACGTCTGCTTGTTTTGTTAATGGCCGGAACCAAAGACATTCTTGCTGTGAGGCAACAGTGCTAACCACTGGGCCACCGTGCCACCTATCTAGAAAAGGAGGAGGAGTAGGGGTGGAAGGGGGGGATCCTTCAAAACAAAGATGTCTGTGGTATGAAACCTAGGGCTCTTAAACCTAGGGAAATTGTCTGAGGCCGTACACACACTATGTACAGTTGCCTTGAACCGGGCCAAGGCACGCTTGTCCCCCCTCCCGTCTCCCCCGACGGCCCGTACTCACATTACATTCGGGCCTGGGCACGCTTCCGTCATCGATGACGCGCTGTTCAGTAAGCGCTCTCGCTCAGCACAGTGGAGATTTCTTTAGTTATATCGTTTAAGTTGTTTGATATGCGGCGACACGCAGTAAAATATTTCACCGAACAGATCAGACACTTTTGATGCTCATAAACAATCGTAAAGTCCTCGTGCTGCAGGAATTAGGAGGTTTGCTGAAGGCGCAGCTGACGTTCAGTGAGGGGTTTGCGTCTTTAATAATCTATGACAGTTTGCGTTTATTAAACAGTACGAATGATTAATTAATCCACATGATACAGTCCCTTAAAAGTCACGTCTCCCTTTCAGTTTCGGGCTTAGGCACGCTTGCACTCACACTGTAAGCGTACCGTGCCAGAGCCCAAGTGAACCGTGCTCTGGCCCACCTCTTCCAACCGGGCCAGGGCCGCCCAAGTGTACCGTGCCTGAGCCCGATTCAGAGCACTCACACTTCTCAAACGATCTGGGAAACGGGCCTGGGCACGGTTCGGATAGCATAGTCTGAGTAAGCCCTGATTGGTGAATAATCAATTGGATAATGCGGAGCAGCTGCAACCAATCATAAGCACGTGATCCTCTCGAAAGTAGTTCATAAATAAACTCCACTTTAAGCGCCTTTTTAAGTTTTTTTTTTATTTTATCAAAAGAAAAAAACTGAAATATGTTTTGCAGAACATTTCCAGAGAGAACAAGGAGAACAATACATTTATTAGGCCTAATTATAAAAATATAGGCAGCCAACAGAATTACGTTTTAGAGTATATGAACCAGTATGGCAGCTGTTGTTTTTACAGCCATATAGTTAGGTTTTGTGTCCAGGTGATAATACAGGACAACTTTTTGAGCAGTGTTGTTGAACAATATTGTATAACAATGTTAATTGGCTAATTTGCTGCTGAAAAAAATTAGAAATGTAGCTTATTTTGTATAGATGTTTGCATGATGTGCGGTGTAGACAAAACAGGTATAGAATACTTACTTAAGTACATATTTCAGGCCGTACTTCTTTACTTTTACTTGAGTACAAAAGTGTAGTTAGTACTTCAGCTTTTACCAGAGTCGTTTAAACATGAGTATCTATACTTCTACTTGAATAAAGGATGTGTGTGTACCATCTCTGCCAATTTGTTCCCATCAAGACCAGTTGTTTATGTAGTCACACACCTAAATGAGCGTGCTCTTAAAGCTGCGTGTGCTGTAGCTACTTTGTTTCACCAGCAGGTGGCAGCACAGATTAACATATTTACTGAGCATGCAAACATGTAGCCTAATAGTGTGACTGTAAACAATGTAGGATACCTAACATATAGTCTCAGATAATGATATAAAATAATAATAACAACAAAAAAGTCGTCATATGAGCCAACTTGTAGAGCTAGGGTACAATGTCAAACAAAAAAAAAAGAATAATATTCATAATTACACTAATAATAATAGCCAAATCTAGTAGGCTATGCCATTTACAAATCAAGAATGACAAATCAAAACAAAAACAATTGACTCTAATTTTCACCAGAGACAAATTATATAATATAATATAATATAATATAATATAATATAATATAATATAATATAATATAATAGGCTACCTCTGTTAAATCCTGATTTACTGTATTTACACAACCCCAGCTGCATTTTAAAATAAAATTACGTTCCTTCATCACACTGAACTAACAAACCTCAAGGCGTGAAACATCAGAGGTAATTAACTATTAACATTCATTTAATTAAACTTGTTTACTTGTAATTGTTTGTTGTTTCACTGCTGTATTTATTTTTCCTTCCCTCAAGACCCCCCGCCCCTTCCCCAAACACACACACACACACATACACCTCTCTCCCCTTTGCACCCACGGCTCACAATACATTAATCTGTTGTTTTTCAAAGCAGTACAGTAGGCTGATGCTCACCCAAGTAAGCATACGTGTTTACGTCTTCCTTCAACTACTAATCGATTCTGCCTGCCATGTGACCGCATAACCCGCTCACATGAGCACCGACTTGCATGATCCGCTTTAAGTTTTAAAAGTCCGCCGGTGGAGCAGCTCGCAGTGGACGCAGACAGGAGTGGGCATGGCGAGCGGCGGCGGGCAGAAAGTGGTGCTGATCACCGGCTGCTCCTCTGGGATCGGACTGCGGATCGCCGTGCTGCTGGCCAGAGACGAGCAGAAGCGCTACCATGGTAAACGCGCTCATCTGCGCTCTCATTCCTTCAGCGCCCGTAGAACGTCCTGTTTGTTGTTTTAGAATACCTCTTAACGTTCTAAACGGTTCTAGAAGATTATAGAAGATAGTGTCTATATCATGTAACGCAGCTCTTTTCATTGCATAACACGCTGTATAGCTACTGTAAGTATGGGTCATCATAGCCTACTTATTGGTCAGTCACTCCACTAAGTAGGATGCTTTCAAATTTGAAATGTCAGAAGGTTAATAAATGTTTTCTTGATAGCCTATTTATTAAAGAAAGACTATAATGTCAAGAAATGTTACTTCTTATTTTCATTAGACACAGGCATTACTATAGTTTTATACTATATGCAATTATATATAGTATTATTATACTATAGGCTGCTGTCATTTTTCTCAAATGAGCAGTAGCTTATTTTAGTCGCTCTTTTCAGCATATATATATATATAGTTTCAAATTATGAATTTGCTGAAAAGAGCGACTAAAATATAGGCTACTGCTCATTTGAGAAATCTCTCTTTCTCTCTCTCTCTCTCTCTCTCTCTCTCTCTCTCTCTCTCTCTCTATATATATATATATATATATATATATATATATATATATACAGTTGAAGTTGGAATTATTAGCCCCTGTTTATTTTTTCCCCAATTTCTGTTTAACAGAGAGAAGATTTTTTTTAACACATTTCTAAACGTAATAGTTTTAACAACTATTTATAATAAAACTTAATATTTTTAAAGACACTTCGTCACCTTAGAATTATAAGGTTCTATCTGACATTTTTGTCAAAATTGAGTTATTGACATATTCTTATTAAATGACAACTTATCTACATTATGGGATGTTTTTTTATAAGTTGTTTACATTTTAAGACTTTTTATTTAAAAAACAAATGTAACACAAATACTTTTTTCTATGGAATGCAAAAACTTTGAAGCTCAATATCTCAAAATCATTCAGAATGCAGATAGAACCTTATAATTCCAAGGTGACGACTTCTATAAAGCTTGTGTAGTGACATTTAAAGGCTTAACTAGGTTAATTAGGTTAACTAGGCAGGTTAGGGTAATTAGGCAACTTATTGTATAACGATGGTTTGTTCTGTAGACTATCGAAAAAAACAGCTTTAAGGGGCTAATCATTTTGACCTTAAAATGGTTTTTAAAAAATTTAAAACTGCTTTTATTCTAGCTGAAATTAAACAAATAAGACTTTCTCCAGAAGAAAAAATATTATCAGACATACTGTGAAAAATTCCTTGCTCTTTTAAACATCATTTGTGAATTATTTAGAAAAGAAAAAATATTCAAAGGGTAGCTAATAATTCAAACTTCAACTGTGTATATATATATATATATATATATATATATATATATATATATATATATATATATATATATATATATATATATATATATATAATTTTTCATATACAGCATATATAAGTACACCCCTCACAAATCTATCTTTTAAATTCATATTTTAATAGGAAGCTATACAATATTATATTTGTGCATATACATTAGATTAGTCAGTACTGAAGCCTAATCTGGAGCTTATCTAACAAAATAACTTACAATAACATTGGAAATAACGAACTAACGACGCGCAGCGTCATGCATTTCGCGTTGTCGCGGATGAAAGTGAGGACCGGGAGGGTGTCGCGGATGAAAGTGAGGACCGGGGGGTTCGCTCACTATTCTGCCGCCTAGGTCGCCTCTATGGACGCGCTGGCCCTGCCCAGGACACTTCATTTTTCTGCCGCGCCATAGAGCGTTATCTGAATGGTTTTATTTTAAATAACATGCGAATGTGCGCATCTGGTATGCCGTGTCGTGGCTCTGAGCAGAGTATCTGGTGTATGATGCCCTTAAGTTATAGCCTTAAGCAGGTCCACCAGAAGCGCCGCTCGGCGAAAAGCAGCATCGCGCCACGCAGCGGCATGCATTTCTGAATTATAAACATAAGTTTCTATCAGGTGACACACACCGGCGCCGTTAGTGTGCGATACTTTCAACTGTCATGTGCGCGGTGCATCCGGTGTGTGATGCCCTTCAGTCAAAGTTAATTCAGTGTGCTTGGTTATTAGTCTCAGTGTAGGCTACAAGCTCGGAGCTTTAAACTAGCACACAGTTGGCTGTAAAACTAAAGACACAAATGATTTTGGTCTGTGTCCGAGTCGTACATGTACGGCTGAATGCTGGTCCTCTCACTCATGTTGCTTCTCTCTGTCTGCCTGTCTGTTGCCATACACAAAGAGGGGAGCTCTTGGCTCCGCCCTCTTGTTAAGTTGGGCGGGAAGTTGAAACTAATTTTCATGTGAAGCAACACGCCCCTAAAACGACGAACTGTGTACACGCCCCCAAAATGGCACTTTTTAACACATTATAATAAAAAATCTAAATTGTGTTTTGAACTGAACCTAAACTGGCACACTCAGAAGACCCATAATATTAATATTACATCTTAAAAAGGGGGTAAAATAGGTGCCCCTTAAGAAAATTTAAACATCCAATACTTGTAGTTTGTCACCTCCATCTTTAAATATTCAATAATTTTTGACATCATCTCATACTTCGGTGTCTCATCAAATTCTCTGACCAATCAAATGCTCTATAGCAGGGGGGCTCAACCCTATTCCTGGCGATCGACCTTCCAGCTGATTTCAGCTCCAACCCTGATCAAACACACCTGAACCAATTATTTAGAACGTGAGGAGCACTTGATAATTACAGGCAGGTGTGTTTGATAAGGGCTGCAACTGAAAACTGCAGGAAGGTCGATCGCCAGGAATAGGGTTGAGCACCCCTGGTCTATAGTATCTGACATGTCTCGCTCCTTCAAGAGGCTTCTCGTTTATTTTTTATTTGATGCGCTTGAGCTCAACCACTCTCACTTGCAGAGCTGTGATAAAAACAAAACACTATTAAAACATTTTTTTTTTATAGTGGCTTTTTTTAGGGACTCACACACAGTTGTGTGGCAACAGTGTGAGAATATAGGCAGACTCTAATAATAAAAATGAATTAATTCTATTTTTTATAATCACACCTCATAAAAACAGTCTGCAGAAACACTTAGATTGACATTCTCCCTTTGTACACGCCATTGGAGGGGGAAAGTCCTCCACATTAATAGAGATCTGTCCCTCATTAGCATAGACAGCCCTGAGTGAGAAGCAGCCATGCGCCATTGGAATTTTTAAGTTGCATGTCTGAACCAAAGATAATGGGCCCTATCATACACCCATCGCAATGTGGCGCAAGGCGCAACGCAATTGTTGTTTGCTAGTTTCAGCTCGACGCAATAGTTATTTTGACATTTTGCATCACGCTGTTTAAATAGCAAATGCATTTGCGCTCATATGTGCGCCCATAGGCGTTCTGGTCTGAAAAAGGAGGTGTGCTGAGGCACGTTGCTATTTTGAGAAACTAGAATAGACTGTTTAATAGACCAGCTAAGAGGAGATCTAAAGTCCAGCGCAAAGCACGTTAGTTGTGCGCCTCGCTTAAACATTGCTTTATACACACAGGATGTAGAGCCACACGCAAATATCTTTACAAATAAAAAAAATAAAATATTACAAAAATTATTAATTTCTAGCCTACATAAATATAAAAACTACTGCCTTCATGCCTTCTCGGGGGGCTTTTTCAGTTTATTCATGACAAATAGCTTTTGTATAATGTTATTATTATTAGCAGTATTATTTATTATATGCATATTTATATTTGTTTTATTAAAAACAAGCTTATATTTGCTCACCTGTCAGCTTTTAGACCATATGGGGCATAGCATGTGTATTTGGATATAACTTTTTGACCACACGTCATTATTATTGTTCATTTATTCGTTTGCTGGAAATTAGAACTGAATTTAGAAATAGTTTTGAAACAATCTTTGCACTTAACAAACAAAATTAATTATGTAGGCTAATGGATGTCTGTGCGTACAACACCTTTCCTTATCCACGAGAGTGAAAGTGAAAGTAAAGAATGAGGAGGCTCATTCTCTCATTCTCGCGCTGTAGATGGTCTGTTTAACTGTTTTCTCGCTAGTAAAGCAATCAGTTTTTCCACTTACAAAGTCCGCCAGGTAAATAGCAAATGCGCTATGGCGCGACGCTACTGACTCTTAAAGGGAATGGGAGATGAGACTCTGATTGGTTTATTCTCAAAACACACCTACAGTATAGCTCATTAAGAGAATAAGCTCAACCCTGTTAGACCATGCGCCACGGCGCAAAGCGGAATTTTCCGTCCTTTAAATAGCAAAAGTGGATTCTGACACCCCTTAAAGCTTTTGCGCCCTGCGCTTTGGACTTTGCGCCTAGATCGTTAAAATAGGGCCCAATGTCAGTGACTAAGGCATTATGATGTGTTCACACCGGACACAGAATGCGCAAATAAATAAATAAATGCTATTCCTGTGTAAATAGACATGTGAACATTTTGAGTTTAGTCGCTTCATTTGCGAGTCAAATTCGCTTCATTCACACGTCAAATTCACTTCACTATAGATGCAAATTTGCATCATAGGAAGTGCTTCTGTCTGCCTGATGACTATAGCTTAGTTGCTAAATGGCTAGCATGCATTTTATTAAAAGATTAGCTGTGCTTTATGTGCTTGATGAAGGCTGAAAAACAGCGTAGATTTGTTTGGCGCCGTGTCTGAGTTCACTAGATCCTGATTTCAGAGGTCCACCTAGCTCAGTGTGTACATAAACTCCGCTAGAAACTGAACCTGGATGATTAAAGCTTTCAGCGGTGCTTCCGAATGAGGTTTGCAAATGTGCAAAACACTCAACTCATTCATGTGAAACGTGCCGCAGGATCTCTATTCCCGTTTTTGTATAGACTTAACATGTAAATCACTCACGATTGATGCTTCATCCGCATCTGGTGTTAACGCAGCATTATAAATGTTGAGTTTTAGAATGCAAAAATGCACACCGTGTCACCATGCTTTTTGACAGAGATTACTGTTTTAAACTTTTGAACAGAGGACTGACAGCACAATCTCATTTGAATTTAAAGCAACGATCACCAAAAAAGGCACAATTTGGATCAAAGCCTATACGGGGCAGTTTCAAGGTGTTATAAAATCTATGTGTGGGGTATTTTGAGCTGAAACTTCACATGCACACTCTAGGAACATCAGAGACTTATTTTACATGTTGTAAAAGGGTCATAATAGCTCCCCTTTAAAGGAAAGCAGCTACTCTACGTCTTGCCCTGTTTTCATATTGCAGTTGAGATTACGTCAAACATTGAATAAAAAAGCACCTTTCTAAATGCTTCACAGGATTTCACAGAAATCTGTCATCCCTGTTATTCACATGTCATAAAAACTCATCAGGGCTGACATTAACAGGTTTGACAATTTCAAGCTCATTTACAGTACTGTGTTTGCTAATAGGTTGGTCACAAAAGCACACTTTGCACACTTTGAAAGTATAGATTTGAATTATATTAGCCTAGGCTCATTGGAAATATGTGCCTCAACCTACAGTACAGTTGAAGTCAGAATTATTAGCCCCCCTGAATTATTAGCCCCCCTGTTTATTTTTTCCCCAATTTCTGTTTAACAGAGAGAAGATCTTTTCAACACATTTCTAAACATAATAGTTTTAACAACTCATTTCTAATAGCTGATTTATTTTATCTTTGCCATGATGACAGAAAATAATATTTATTCTGTAGACTATCGAAAAAAATATAGCTTAAAGGGCTAATAATTTTGTCCTTACAATGGTTTTAAAAAATTAAAAACTGCTTTTATCCTAGCCGAAACAAAAAAAATAAGACTTTCTCCAGAAGAAAAAATATTATCAGACATACTGTGAAAATTTCCTTGCTCTGTTAAACATCATTTGGGAAATATTTAAAAAAGAAAAAAAAAGGGGGCTAATAATTCTGACTTCAACTGTAAATAAAATACATTGCTCTGGGTATGTTTTGTTGCATATTTCACATGACAAATCCACCAGAGAGCACTGTATAATTTTTTGCAAATCTGACATATATACGTTACTTGAGATACATTTTGTTGAACGTTTCAGATACTCATCCTTCTTGCACACGTCCACTAGAACCTGGGTCATACAGATCACCTGACAATCCATTGAGCTAAACCCTTTCCTAAGCAAACCAATAATGTTGTCAGAAGAGAAAAGTGCATTACTACCACATAGTTTTATCTTGATTTTACAAGCTTTTATGTCTTTTGTGGAACCATGCTTCACTGAACTCAAACCCAAGTACTCTGCATCACAAGTACAACACTGTACAAACAAAGTGAGCTAAATTACCTCACCAGAAAAGTTGTCTATATGGAGATATCTGGGAATATATGGCAATGTTTTTTGTAGTCTTAGTTTGATGTTTTGCAAAGAACTGCATGAAAATAATTCTTTATTCTTCTAAAGTTTGTCCCTGTAAATACCATTAGCATGAAAAGAAACAATAGCTGTTAGCATTATACCGCCCAGTACGATTAATTTTACCTAGAAACTGCAGTCAAACCATAGACTGTGAAAAATTTGGATGTAGTATCCGTGACATCACCCATAGGTTTCTGAAGAGTGCAAATGAAGCTACAAGTGGGCGTGGCCAACTGTCATTTTGTTCACGCGTCATTGCACCAACCGGTGGTAACCAAAATAAGGCAAAGAGGCAGAGCATGAGCGGAGCTACAGATACCTGCTAGCATTTTGCTTAGACTGGCTTTTCTTTGGGAGAAACGCTTAATCCTTCATTACCTGCGACTTCTTTGTGTTCTGAGCACATGTGCTATAGCAATAAAGTGTTTAATCTTTTAAAAACACTGTTGTAATACACTGAGCCACTAAGCATTGTACTTATGATGTTTTTCTACAGGAGGAAAATGAGAATTGCTTTCAAATACTTGGTATATAAGTATATAGGAATTTCACTCACCTGGGAAATGGAGGCCACTTAAATGCTTTGTGAACACAATTACAGGGAGTGCAGAATTATTAGGCAAGTTGTATTTTTGAGGATTCATTTTATTATTGAACAACAACCATGTTCTCAATGAACCCAAAAAACTCATTAATATCAAAGCTGAATATTTTTGGAAGTAGTTTTTAGTTTGTTTTTAGTTTTAGCTATTTTAGGAGGATATCTGTGTGTGCAGGTGACTATTACTGTGCATTATTATTAGGCAACTTAACAAAAAACAAATATATACCCATTTCAATGATTTATTTTCACCAGTGAAACCAATATAACATCTCAACATTCACAAATATACATTTCTGACATTCAAAAACAAAACAAAAACAAATCAGTGACCAATATAGCCACCTTTCTTTGCAAGGACAAATAAAAGCCTGCCATCCATGGATTCTGTCAGTGTTTTGATCTGTTCACCATCAACATTGCATGCAGCAGCAACCACAGCCTCCCAGACACTGTTCAGAGAGGTGTACTGTTTTCCCTCCTTGTAAATCTCACATTTGATGATGGACCACAGGTTCTCTATGGGGTTTAGATCAGGTGAACAAGGAGGCCATGTCATTCATTTTTCTTCTTTTAGACCCTTTCTTGCCAGCCACACTGTGGAGTACTTGGACGCATGTGATGGAGCATTGTCCTGCATGAAAATCATGTTTTTCTTGAAGGATGCAGACTTCTTCCTGTACCACTGCTTGAAGGTGTCTTCCAAAAACTGGCAGTAGGACTGGGAGTTGAGCTTGACTCCATCCTCAACCCGAAAAGGCCCACAAGCTCATCTTTGATGATACCAGCCCAAACCAGTACTCCACCTCCACCTTGCTGGCGTCTGAGTCGGACTGGAGCTCTCTGCCCTTTACCGATCCAGCCACGGGCCCATCCATCTGGCCCATCAAGACTCACTCTCATTTCATCAGTCCATAAAACCTTAGAAAAATCAGTCTTGAGATATTTCTTGGCCCAGTTTTGACGTTTCAGCTTGTGTGTCTTGTTCAGTGGTGGTCGTTTTTCAGTCTTTCTTACCTTGGCCATGTCTCTGAGTATTGCACATCTTGTGCTTTTGGGCACTCCAGTGATGTTGCAGCTCTGAAATATGGCAAAACTGGTGGCAAGTGGCATCTTGGCAGCTGCATGCTTGACTTTTCTCAGTTAATGGGCAGTTATTTTGCGCCTTGGTTTTTGTTTTGGTTTTTCCACACGCTTCTTGCGACCCTGTTGACTATTTTGAATGAAACGCTTGATTGTTTGATGATCACGCTTCAGAAGCATGGCAATTTTAAGAGTGCTGCATCCCTCTGCAAGATATCTCACTATTTTTGACTTTTCGGAGCCTGTCAAGTCCTTCTTTTGACCCATTTTGTCAAAGGAAAGGAAGTTGCCTAATAATTATGCACACCTGATATAGGGTGTTGATGTCATTGGACCACACCCCTTCTCATTACAGAGATGCACATCACCTAATATGCTTAATTAATTCTGTTTTTATTTTATTTTTTTTTCTTATACTTGTCTTTTTACTCCTGTTTATGTAAAGCACTTTGAATTGCCACTGTGTATGAAATGTGCTATATAAATAAACTTGCCTTGCCTTGCCTTGCTTCGCCTTAATTGGTAGTAGGCGTTTGACCCTATACAGCTTGGAGTAAGACAACATGCATAAAGAGGATGATGTGGTCAAAATACTCATTTGCCTAATAATTCTGCACTCCCTGTAGTTGCACACAGCATGCCATATTATCTGATAATTCATTCATTCATTCATTTTCTTTTCGGCTTAGTCCCTTTATTAATCCGGGGTCGCCACAGCGGAATGAACCGCCAACTTATCCAGCATGTTTTTACGCAGCAGATGTCCTTCCAGCCGCAACCCATATTATCTGATAATTGTAAGAAATAATTTCAAATAGCAACTGACTGTGTAAAGCCACAAAAAATAATAAAAAATATGATGTACAGTTGAAGTCAGAAATATTAGCCCCTCTTTAATTTTTTTCTTCTTTTTAAATATTTCCTAAATTATGTTTAACAGAGCAAGGAGATTTTCACAGTATGTCTGATAATATTTTTTCTTCTGGAGAAAGTCTTATTTGTTTTATTTCAGCTAGAATAAAAGCAGTTTACATTTTTTTAAAAGCCATTTTAAGGTCAAAATTATTAGCCCCTTTAAGCTAATTTTTTTCGATAGTCTACAGAACAAACCATCGTTATACAATAACTTGCCTAATTACCCTAACCTGCCTAGTTAACCTAATTAACCTAGTTAAGCCTTTAAATGTCACTTTAAGCTGTATAGAAGTGTCCTGAAAATATCTAGTAAAATATTATTTACTGTCATCATGACAAAGATAAAATAAATCAGTTATTAGAAATGAGTTATTAAAACTATTATGTTTAGAATTGTGTTGAAAAAATCTTCTCTCTGTTAAACAAAATTTAAGAAAAAAATAAACAGGGGGGCTAATAATGCTGACTTCAACTATATGCCAAGTTCAGCAGCTAATCAGCCGGAATCAGCCCTTAGCTGAAGTGACGGCAACCAGCAAGATCTAGCTGTCACTCAAGTGGCCAGCCCTTAATTATGCAGACTTAATATAACCTAATATAAATGAAACGGATGAGTTATAAAAAAAATTCACCCCCCTCACAGTTGTCATGAAGGGTAATATTAGCTAGATACTCCAAAATAGTTTTGTGTACCAGGCTGTAAACACCATTTTTTTCTGCTGTAAATTTGGCGATTTTAACATTGGGGTCAATAGAAATCTGCTCTATTATGGAGCCAGGATTAGTGGAATTTGAATTGCAGTTTCAGTTACTTCCGTATTAGCTTCATGAGGGAGAGCGGGATGTTGCCGCTTGACAAAAATGTATGTTGAAGTAAGTTTTTGTGGTTTCACAAAAATGTAGGCTGAAGCATTTATTTCCAAAGAGCCTGTGTTGAATTACATAAAAGTAAATAAGCATTTGTTTATATTTTGATTTTAAAAAAAGACATAAGGCTTAAAAAACAACACTACAAAAGAGAGAGAAACCTACAGTACATGTGTTTTAATAGTTGGAATCCTGGTTGAGAGATGATGCAACTTCCTGGAGGTGATGTCAGTATTGTCATTACAGTTTTCCTGATAGTAATATGGCTAAAATGAAATCAGAGGACACTAATAAAATGATTTGAATTCTATAAAAAATAATGTATATACTTATGCAAAAAAACATTGCTTAACAATATGGCTATACTTAAAACCCATTGCTTATGGAATAATTGTAACATTTTGCCTTCGATTTTCAAATTAAAAGTCCTGGTAAAAAAAATAATAGAAATGGACAGACATCCCAGCAGCCACAGGTCGTCAACATGACGTCAGATTAACGATATACCCCAACATTTGTGGGATGTTGCATTTTGTTTGGAAATGAAAATCAGGTTGACGTCAGAACCCAACGTCAGGCCGACGTCAATGTCCAAGCTCAAACAGACATTGTATTTTGGTTACTTTCCAATGCAACCTAAAAACAACAAAAAATAAGCGTCTTATGATGTTACAGCTTGACATTGTGTGGACGTTACCACTATGACGTCTATCAGATGTTGAATTTTGGTTGCCATACCTGAGGAATAAATGTCAGTATTTGACGTCAATATGACGATGGTTTGGATTGGATTTTGGTCACTTTCCAACACAACCTAAAATCATCAAAATATCAACGTCATTTCACGTCGTTATTGGACGTCAAAGTAACATTGTCCTTAGATGCTGGCGACCTAAATCTAACCTAATATTAACGTCCTGTAATGTTGTGTGTCTGCCATCCTACCATTTAATTATTTAAAATAGTGTTTAATTCACGTTTTGATGTCAAAAACTTGTTACTTTTTACTGCAATTCCATGTCTGACTACTTCTTATGGATGCAAAAGGCCCAGATTTCGTGGAATGACCCTTATTCGTTCACTTTCCTCCAGTAGAACCCAAAGGCTCTTTATTATCATGTGAAAGCGCAGTTTCCAGGGTACGGCTCCGCAAGGATACCGCTTGCCAGGCGGAGATCATAAAGAGACTGCCAGTTCTCTTTCAAGTGACTTCTCCAGTACAAAGATCCCTTTATTGCTGTGAATTGTAGACCGCTGCCCTGGTTTAGTGCCGTGTCTAATGCGCCCATAGTTCACACACTAGAATGAGTGTTGGGAGAGGGACAAAGTTTGAGACCTGTACAAGTGAGGGCTCTAAAGCAAGGGTCGTCTGAAGACTTCATCTGCACACTGAGCAGGGTGAAACCATTGGACGTTTGTTATCTCCTACTCGGCTTCATCCAGAGACTCATTAATGTCAATCAAATGCTTCACACAAGGTGTCTTCAAGTTTTTTAGGGCCTGGATTGATTGGGAAATGAAGCTTGACCTATACTATGGTCTTTACTATTGATATACAAAGTCAAATTGCATTTTAATTTTACTTAAAGGGAGAGTTCACCCAATAATAAAGATTCTGTTATTGTTTAGGCCCAATCCTAATTCTATTTTTGTGACCCTCCATACCTGTACGAGGTTCTTTGATAAACTACTACAGGAACGTAAGTCAATGGCTACCGTCAACAAACTAATTGCTAACATATTTCAAAATATCTTGTTACATGTTCAAGAAAGAAAGAGAATCATATAGTTTTAAAACTTTTCCTTGTCATTTTTTAGTTACATATCCTTTACGCCTGATTCACATGGGGCGTCAGTGTCAACGCTTCCCATTAACTTTGAATGGGGGACGTCAAGCATTGCTGAACTGAATTGTGGATCGGTCTGCGCTGTTTCATTGGGGTTGCTCGTTGCAAACGTTAGGAATTTCTAAACTTTTAAAGCGCCAATGGAAGCATCAGCCAATCAGATCGCTTTTTACAAATACCCCAGAGCAGACAGTAGCCAATTGCGCTCTAATTTCATTGGCTGACAGTGCTATGATGATTGTGTTGGACCTAACTTCAGACACGCCCTTCGTCGAGCGTTGATGCTGAAGCCCAGTGTGAAATAGCCATTAATGAGTAGAATTAGTAATGCACTTTTATTTATTTATTTGTTTGTCTACATCAGTGTTTCTCAACCACGTTCCTGGAGGACCACCAGCTCTGCACATTTTCCATGTCTCCTTAACCAAACACACCTGATTCAGATCATCAGCTCATTAGCAGAGACTGGAAGACCTGTAATGGGTGTGGGAGACATCCAAAACCTGGTTCTCCAGGAACGTGGTAAAGTAAAATCCAGCATGCGAATCAAAAAACTCATGTGATTTTGTTTTCAGAACAGATCATGTGATGACAAAAATGAGTGCGATGAGAAGGCATTAATGGGCAAACCAGTGAACTGACCACATTGTAAAATATCTGAAATGTTGTTTTGGACATTCTATTTGTTGTTCATCCCTCAGCCAAAATCTGTCATTAAAGTACCTCCCAGAACTGTTATGAGCTCCCAAAGAGCAGTCTTATGCCTCCAAAAGCCACCGCACATTCATTGCATTACATCTTTGTCTGTTAAAATGCAAGTAAATTATTATAGAATTAAAATGGTCTACAGTTGATTCTCCTACCTCAGCAAATTCCATTTTTCTTTTTGATATTTGTTGCCAATTCATTAGTTCTCTTTTGACTCATTGGATGGAAACGGTTGTTATTCACAAATGTTTTCTGCTATATTTCAGTGTGCGCATACATTTAGTTTGCATCTTTAGATGGAAACATAGCTTCCGCTTCATTTTTAGGTTCATTAAACCTTATATTACTTCATAAAGGAGATGATTTTTCTTATCTCTTTTTATATTTGCGGTTATATATGTTGTTCCCTAGGGGGACAATCTTCCCACTTATCCAATCATTGCTTGGTTTGATCTGTCCACTACTAATCATTTTACCTCTTGGATATACAGAAAGGCCTTAGAAGCTACAGCAACGCCTCCTTTAGTCCTCTCTGTGATAAATGTTCTAACCAGGAACTTGGATCTTTTTTTCATATGATGTGGGAATGTGGAAAAGTACAAACATTTTGGACTGAGGTGTGTGTAATCTTATCTAAAATGATTGAATATCCTGTACCGGTGAATCCTTCCATTCTATTACTGAGATTCTACGTTGAATCTTACCAAGCTTAACTTCTGCAAAAATGCTACTAGCCCAACATTGGCTGCCTCCACATAATTTGGACACGTACAAGTGGTTGGTACAACTTCAGGACATTATAATGTTAGAATCATCCACAGCTCGAGTGAATTTGGTACAAATGAGTACATTACAGATCTGGGGCCTCATGCATCAACGCTGCGCACGCACAAAAACTTTGCGTACGCCAGGTTTCACGCTCACGTTTGGATTTACTAACGATGAAATGAACGTGAAAATGTGCGTTGGTCCACGCCAACTTCATGTCTGGCGTACGTGGCGTTCTTGTGTGTGTTTGTTTTATTTCTATTGGCAACTCCTAGAGGCAATTATGTTAAATTGCACATTACACAGTATCGCACCAACACATGTGAAAAACATTGCTATTAATTTATAATTGATCAAATGGGTTAATTGACACAATATTTATTTTTACCAATTATGTGATTTAAAACATATAAAATTATTTGGAAATGTATATAATATTGTGGCAAGGTGACCTTGGTCTACCCATGATTAATTCATCCTCACAAATGTGCGATGGGAGGCTTCTTGGTGAGTGATGTTTTTAAAGATATTTCGTTTATTTTATTTTATTGAGCGTAATTATTTAACTGCATATCAGGAGACCGCGGTTATCCATTAAAGACGTGGCTCTTAACCCCCTTCAACAACCCACAGAACTGACCAAGAGCGCAGATACAATGATGCCCATTCTCGCACTTGGTCAGTTGTAGAGCAGGCGATTGGGCAGCTGAAATGCCGGTGGCGCTGCCTTGATAAGAGCAGAGGGGTGCTGCTATACTGCCCTAACAAAGTGTTCCTCTAATACATCTGTGTCCCCCACAGAGACGGATACTACTCCAGACAGTAAAGTGTCGTCCACAATTGAGGCAACTCTCTCCTCAAAGGGTCTTAGTGCAGCATCCCCCGTTCCCCCGGTTGTTCGGTCACTTTGACGGTGCGCCGCTGTTCTCCTCGTAACCTGCACCTTTACATCGGACCATTTCTTTTTTAATTCACTCACAGTGCGATGTTCAGACCCCACTGCGTTAACTGCGTCAGCTAAACTCTCCCACTCCATTTTTTTCTTTTCTTTTTCTCTCGTTTTTTTCCGGTCTACCTCCAATAGGAGCACCTCCCATTAATTTTCTGTGAAGTTTCTCTTCTTGCTTGCTTTTACCATTGCTTTTTCGTTTGGTTTTGCCAAAGTGGAGTCATTACCATATTTATACGGGGGAGGAGGCAGGGAGGGGTGTTGCGCTCGTGCATGTTGCGCTCAATTTCATGGTAATTCCAGCCTGATCTCATGAGGAAACGCAAGTATTTTACGTTTTGTCAGTTTAGTGGCTAATTCGTACGAATTCGTACAAGTTCAGTCGTACGAAAATGTACGATTTTAAAAAGGAGGCGTGGCACCTAACCCCACCCCTAACCCCAACCGTCATTTCGGATGTACTAAGAGAATATGGTGGGATTCCGCGTACGCAGTGTTTCATACATCTGATTTTTTTACTGCGTACGCACATTTACAGCTTGGTCCGTACGCAATGCTTTAGTATTAATTCTATGCAAGTCTTTGTACATGAGGCCCCTGGACTTCAGCTGCTGACAAAATCTCCATGTTTATTGCACAAAATGATCAGGATCCAGAATGATTGCATGTATAATTGATAATTGATACTTGATATTGTACTTTGTTTTTGTTTTTCTGTTAACTTCTACTCATTGGATACCCCAGTTTAAAGAGACTGCAGGGGAAGAGGGTTGAGGTAGTTAAATTGATATATTTTTCATAATATTGTTTTTTTCAGCCTGTATGCTTTGTTAATAATAATTAAAAAAAAATTTAATAAAAGTAAAAAATAAAAATAAATAAATAAATTTAAGAAATAAAATGCATCAGTTAAAAAGAAACGCTCATAATAACTTTTTCATTTACCAAATTTCTTTCGTTCTTTCTCATCTTTTAAACGAATCCCGTTTGAACTTTGTTCTCATTCTCAGAGCATTGCAACAGTGGAAAACAAAATCCTCTGAGATTAAACATTTCATTGGTTCTGCTCATAATGAGGAGCAGTGATATATGCCAACTTCAAAGAAGCCAAAGGGAAAAAAATCCAATTACGAGAGAGAGTGGCTCATTCAAGAATGTTTAATCTGCCTCAAGTCTTACTCTAAAACAACAGCATCAACAATAAGGCGGTTGTTCTCGCAAACGCATTTATTTTGTGGCCTAGTTTGGCCACACAGGGCTTGTGTGTTGTAAGAATTAATTTCTTCAAGTAGAGCTTATGCTTCAGTACGCGAGTGAAATCTAGCTCGAGATGTCAGGAATGCAAATCTGCTAGCAGCTGCGTCTCCATCGTCACCTTACAGATGCATTACGCTCTCATGCTCTTTCCAGCAGCAGCTGCACGGTCGGTGACTGATGATGGATGCGGACTGTTGACAGACTGTGATAATCTGCCCAATGAATGGAGCTTGACACTTAGATCCACTGTGGAGGATTTGATAAGAAAGTCAAGCCACAACATGCTCAAGGTTAGATAGGGTCATAGAGAAAGACACAGCAAAATAATAGCTGAAGTAAGCCAATGCAAACTATCATGTAAACATTGAAGTCCAAGTTAAATATTTTTGTCTGCATTCAGTTAACACTTTTATCCACAATGGAATACAATAAAATAATTAATGTTCTTTATTATATGCTGTACACTGTACTTTTTGTGTTTGGATTAAAACAGACACAATTAACAATAAACTAAATACAAATCTTAAGCATTTACATCAATGGCTGAAAGACAATCATTTGACTATACGGTAAAGAAAACAGAATGTACACTCTCAGAAATAAAGGTATGTGAGCTGTCACTGGGGTAGTACCTTTTCAAAAGGTACACATTTGTACTTAAAGGGTCAATATTGGTACCTCAAAAGTATATATTAGTACTTATATGTACCCTTGAGGTATTATTATGGACCTTTTAGGTATAAATGTGTACCTTTTGAAAATGTACCACCCCAGTGACAGCTCACGTACCTTGATTTCTGAGAGTGTACATTCTGTTTTCTTTAACGTATAGTCAAATGATTGTCTTGCAGCCATTGATGTAAATGCTGAAGATTTGTATTTAGTTTATTGTTAATTGTGTACCTTTATTTCTGAGAGTGAACCTAGGTGAAAATTATCCATATCCAATCCCATCATTTTTTCAAATCAAAAACTTTCCATTGTATTTACATATCAATATTTGGAAATCAGTCTGGACTCTTACCATGTTCAAAATTTAAAAAAAAACTGAAACAAAAGCTATTTGTTTATGGGGAAATTAGGACAAATTAGTTTTTTTTTGTTTCTGAAACTTATCTTCATACCATAATTTTGTCCCCCTTCCCTGCAGGTATAGGACATCAACATGATGTCATATTGACGTTGTACCCCAACATACCCCAACATCGTGGGGATGTTGGATTTTGTTTGGAAATGAACATCGGGTTGACGTCAGAACCCATCAATGTCCAACGTCTAACCTAAAATCAGCCAAATATCAACGTCTAATCATGTTACACCTTGATGTTGTGTGGACGTTACCACTATGACATCTATCAGAAGTTGTGTTTTGGTCACTTTCCAACACAACCTAAAATCAACCAAATATCAACGTAATTTGACATCGCTAGGACATCAAAATAACGTTGTCCTTAGACGCTGGCTAGACATTGAATTTTGGTCACCTGACATCATGACCTAAATCTAACCTTATATTAATGTCCTATAATGTTGTGTGCCTGCTGGGTTGTCAAACTGTTTGCCTGTTTGGTCACTCACAACAAATAATATCATGAAGCCAATAGCTAGACTGTACAATAAGGCCTACAGTATAAGATCCACAGTAGATTTTCTGGATGGACACATCATTGTTTTGCTCTATCTCTAATGCTTTATCATTTCAAAATTACATTATAAACACAGGGATTAAACTGTACTTTCAAATTTTAAACAGTGCTACCTCAGCAGCCATTTGTGCTTTGGTACCAAAACTAAATACAAGGACTGATCCACCAGATCTGTAAACAAATGGATGTTTACTGTTACCAGCTTTTAAATACTGTTATGGACAGAGATCTTTCTTTTATGTATTCACAAAAGCCTGAAAGGAGATCCCACAACATTTAAAAACAATACCAACACTGAGACCTTAAAAAAAATTGCATGCTCGTCATCTGACGGTCAACTATCGCTGTAGCCACTGAGATAGTAGCCTGTGTCTCTTTATTTTGTATGTTTGGTGATTGTTTGTACTGTTCTCATGTGTTGACGGATAAAATGTTAAGGCTGTCTGTATGTTTTTATGTTCGGCAGAGCAGCAACCTGCTGAAAAACAGCATTCATGTCAGGCCCGAATATCTTTTAACCTTTTCCTGTTATATATATACAATTGAATATATATATATATATATATATATATATATATATATATATATATATATATATATATATATATATATACAGGGAGTGCGGAATTATTAGGCAAGTTGTATTTTTGAGGATTAATTTTATTATTGAACAACAACCATGTTCTCAATGAACCCAAAAAACTCATTAATATCAAAGCTGAATATTTTTGGAAGTAGTTTTTAGTTTGTTTTTAGTTTTAGCTATTTTAGGAGGATATCTATGTGTGCAGGTGACTATTACTGTGCATAATTATTAGGCAACTTAACAAAAAACAAATATATACCCATTTCAATTATTTATTTTCACCAGTGAAACCAATATAACATCTCAACATTCACAAATATACATTTCTGACATTCAAAAACAAAACAAAAACAAATCAGTGACCAATATAGCCACCTTTCTTTGCAAAGACACTCAAAAGCCTGCCATCCATGGATTCTGTCAGTGTTTTTAACTGTTCACCATCAACATTGCGTGCAGCAGCAACCACAGCCTCCCAGACACTGTTCAGAGAGGTGTACTGTTTTCCCTCCTTGTAAATCTCACATTTGATGATGGACCACAGGTTCTCTATGGGAGTTCAGATCAGGTGAACAAGGACGCCATGTCATTAGTTTTTCTTCTTTTAGACCCTTTCTTGCCAGCCACGCTGTGGAGTACTTGGACGCGTGTGATGGAGCATTGTCCAGCATGAAAATCATGTTTTTCTTGAAGGATGCAGACTTCTTCCTGTACCACTGCTTGAAGGCGTCTTCCAGAAACTGGCAGTAGCACTGGGAGTTGAGCTTGACTCCATCCTCAACCCGAAAAGGCCCCACAAGCTCATCTTTGATGATACCAGCCCAAACCAGTACTCCACCTCCACCTTGCTGGTGTCTGAGTCGGACTGGAGTTCTCTGCCCTTTACCGATCCAGCCACGGGCCCATCAAGACTCACTCTCATTTCATCAGTCCATAAAACCTTAGAAAAATCAGTTTTGAGATATTTCTTGGCCCAGTCTTGACGTTTCAGCTTGTGTGTCTTGTTCAGTGGTGGTTGTTTTTCAGCCTTTCTTACCTTGGCCATGTCTCTGAGTATTGCACACCTTGTGCTTTTGGGCACTCCAGTGATGTTGCAGCTCTGAAATATGGCAAAACTGGTGGCAAGTGGCATCTTGGCAGCTGCACGCTTGACTTTTCTCAGTTCATGGGCAGTTATTTTGCACATTGGTTTTTGGTTTGGTTTTTCCACACGCTTCTTGCAACCCTGTTGACTATTTTGAATGAAACACTTGATTGTTTGATGATCACGCTTCAGAAGCTTGGCAATTTTAAGAGTGCTGCATCATTCTGCAAGATATCTCACTATTTTTGACTTTTCGGAGACTGTCAAGTCCTTCTTTTGACCCATTTTGCCAAAGGAAAGGAAGTTGCCTAATAATTATGCACACCTGATATAGGGTGTTGATGTCATTAGACCACACCCCTTCTCATTACAGAGATGCACATCACCTAATATGCTTAATTGGTAGTAGGCTTTCGAGCCTATACAGCTTGGAGTAAGACAACATGCATAAAGAGGATGATGTGGTCAAAATACTAATTTGCCTAATAATTCTGCACTGCCTGTATGTATGTATATATATATATATATATATATATATATATATATATATATATATATATATATATATATATATATATATATATATATATATATATATATATATATAGATAGATAGATAGATAGATAGATAGATAGATAGATAGATAGATAGATAGATAGAGCAATTTATTTTTAGCTAATTAATTTAACTAAAAAGTAACTTGCATACTTGCATTACGTTTTTTTTTAGCTCAAATGTTGTTAGTTTATTTTTTCAAGTAATGCGTTACTTTACTCGTTACCTAGAAAAGGAATATTATTACGTAACTCACGTTACTTGTAATGTGTTACCCCCAACACTGTATTTTTCTTTTGTTTCATACCAGCCGAACTAAAATTAACACATACCTATTATTGGCAAGCCCAAGGAACCGTTAATAACTTTGAAATCTCTTGAATTTCTCCAGAGTAATAAAACAATAATACTACAATAACATAAATACTATACTTTTAATAGAACAATAATGTTTTATTTTAAAATGTAATTTAATCTTATTGTCAAACCCGAATTTTAGCATCATTCCCTCAGACACGATCCATTAGAAATCATTATATTATGCTGATTTGATGCTATAAAATACATTATTATTATTATTATTATTATTATTATTATCAACAAATACTTAAAATCTGTAATAATCATTTATTTTAGACGTTTTTTTCAATTATTGTTTATAGTTTTTAGGAATTCTCTGTTGAAATGTTACTTAATTTTATTGTCAAATCTGAATTTTAGAATCATTATTCCAGTCCTGTTCCAGAAAGTACTTTTTTTTTTAATTATTGTGTGTAGTTTTTTGAAATTCTCTGATGAATAGAAGGTTTAATGAAATTACGCGTAGATAAAGTACATTTAATTTATTTATTCATCGTAATCATTTATTAAGTCACAGTAGATTTAAACATGCACTTTAGAGTTTGTGAAACAACTGTGTTGAGTAATCTTATTATTAAATCTGGGATGGGCTCTTGATTTAGGTCACTGTCCCTCAGCGGCTCAAAGTGCAAAGTGCATGAAAATGTAAATCTGTTCAGTTTATCTTTTCATTTAGCAACACTGATCACTGATTACACTGCTGTTTTGGGTCAGCAAATGTGTGTCAATGCTAAAAACACACAAACTCAATCACACCACAATATCCTAAAGTGATTTTAGGACAAATGGATCTAATTGTGTCATTCTTGTTGCTGAGGAAATAATGGTGTGTGGTTTGTGTTGAAGTGATTGCCACGATGAGAGACCTGAAGAAGAAGGAGCGTCTGGTGGAGGCGGCAGGTGAAGCATATGGACAGACCCTGACTCTGCTGCCTCTGGACATCTGCAGTGATGAATCGGTCAGGCAGTGTGTCGACAGTGTAAAGGACAGACACATCGACGTACTCAGTGAGTGCTCAATGCCAAACAACTCACAGAATTTGTTCATGATCCAGGGGAAAAATACAGTTATTTTTCTAACATGGGCTGATCAAGTTCTGAGCAGCAGAATCTAGTAAAAGAGGAAAGTCGGATGAGAATGTGCAAGTTGTTTTCTGAGAGAATGACACTTGACATGCTTCATGGCCTTTTACATCCTAAACTTGCCCATTCAACACATTCCCTTGTGTAAAGCTCTTGTGTAATGCTCTTTGACATACTTCTTAATAGAGAACTTATTATGGAAATGATATATTCAAAACTAATACACAACAGAGCTGAAGTTGATGTTTTTAGGCACTGCAGAAATGAAAATGTTTATATTAAATGTGGTGATATGAAAGTAAAGGTGCAACACGGTGGCTCAGTGGTTAGCACTGTTGCCTCACAGCAAGAAGGTCGCTGGTTCAAGTCCCAGCTGGGTCATTTGGCATTTCTGGTGGAGTCTGCATATTCTCCCCGTGTCTGTGTGGGTTTCTTCCGGGTGCTCCAGTTTGTCCCGTAGTGCAAAGACATGCAGTACAGGTGAATTGAACAAGCTAAATTGGCCGTAGTGTATGTGTGTGAATGAGTGTCTATGGGTGTTTCCCAGTACTGGGTTGCAGCTGGAAGGGCATCCGCTGTGTAAAACATATGCTTGATAAGTTGGCAGTTTATTCCACTGTGGCGACCCCTGATAAATAAAGGGACTAAGCTGAAGGAAAATGAATGAATGAATTCTTTCTTTCTTTCTTTCTTTCTTTCTTTCTTTCTTTCTTTCACACTAAACTCTGATGTACTATGAAATACACGCGCAAAATAACCTAAATGGTGCTTGAGTTGTTTAAAATATTTTTTAAATTGAGTTTGTTAATTATTTCTTGTTAAATATCAACGTTTTCAACTGAAGTGGAGAGAGGTTTATTTTAGCTAGAAGAAAATATTAAATGGAATGAAAGTTTGCTCCTGAGATTTGTTGTAGATATAGGATAAATTATAATTATACTAGAATAAAGAAGCCAACAGTGATACATTCAGAGTTGTATTTTGTAACATATATGAAAACACAGACAATAATTAATGGCAATCTCTGCATTAACAGGTGAGGTTTCAGATTATTGGCGTTCTTTCACTTCAGAAAATAATTGCAGAAAGAGCTGAGTGATATGACATAGAGCTACACGATTCTGGCTAAAATGAGAATTGCGATTTTTTTTTTTGCTTAAAATCAAGATCACGATTTTCTCACGAATCTGTAGATGTAAAATAAAGGTTAATATGAGTCGGCTATTATTATTGTTATTTCTCAAACATATGTTAAAACAACTATAATAATAATTATAATAATATTATGTGTAGCTCTACTGTTGGTTAAAATGCTAAATTTTGAATAGACTTTGAATGATGGACTTGAACAGACTTTAAATTTGTCCTGGTCATTAATGCACAGTAAAGTGACGACCTCAGAGTACAACTTTTCATAATTCGGATGTGGAATTATTATCTTTGAGACATATGCTTGCAATCTGTCATTGACAACATTATTAGACCATTTATTGACTGGTAAAATCAGACATTTGTCATTATCAGATACCCTCTTACATTACTGTATATTCAACAACATATAGGCTAGAGTAGTTATACTGACACTGTTAAACAGTTATTTTTAAGCACAACTCTCTGTGTTCACTATGAAAGAAAAACATATTTAATGCTTGTCGTAATCATAACTGTAAAATGCGATATGATTATTTAAATGATGTGCGCGCGCTTTCGGTTTCCTTTTCACTGCTAAGTGCTGTCCATACTTCCCGCGCGGCTTTCAAACGATCACTCTGTGCCACAAACTGAATGTTATTTACAACTTTATTACCTGTTATTCACACCTATGCAAGTTCTGTTCACTAAAGTAGACGCGCGCGCCCGCCCTCTCTGTGGTAACAGCTCTGTGGTCAGCAGCTCACATCACGTGTGATTTCACGGCCGCGAATACATCATTACATGAAGACAGAAATGACATTTTTGGGTGAACTATAACTTATAAATACAGTATGTCACTCTTTCAACATCATTTGGAGGTGTCCATGTCACTGAGCAACGTATGTAAAACAATGAGAAGACTTGTGCGGCCGCCTTGGCTTCTCTCCTGAACTTGAAAATATGATTGGCAGAATCGTATAAATGCTAGATTAAGATCGTCTAGGGGGTCGAATCGAGATCGCGATCTTTTTTCGATTAATCGTGCAGCTCTAATATGACACAATGCATCAGCGGGTATCAAACACTTATATTCAGCAGTCTGCATGTGTTTGTTGCCTCATTACAAAAAAATATGCGGCAAATTTCACAATATACACATTAATCTACAAAAGAAGCAGTTCAACAGACCTTAGGGTAGCAGAAAAGATTTATAACCTGTCTTTCCCAAACTTTGCATTCTGATGACAATCAGATGAGATGAGATGCTCCATGCCTGGTAGCATTACCTAAGAGCTCTATAATAAAAGTCTCCTTTCAAAATAACAGTACCACATACATAGTCAGCCTGATCTCACGAGGAAACGTAAGTATTTTATGTTTTGTCAGTTTAGTGGCTAATTCGTAAGAAATGTACGATTTTAAAAAGGAGGTTTGGCACCTAACCCCACCCCTAACCCCAACTGTCATTGGGTGATGAGCAAATCATACTAATTTGAACGAATTAGATCATACAAATTCATACGAATTAGCCACTAAATCAAAAAGTTTTGCCGTGACATTGCATTGACATAGTAGGTATAATACTATTATTATTACTAATTATAATATAATACAAGTTTAGAATAAAGGAAAAATAATTATCATTGTTGTAATCTCACCAGGAAATGTTGTAGTCAATCAAATCGAAATAAAGCTTTTTAGGTGTTAGAATGAGTATGTTAGTCTTAAGGATATCTATAAACTAGTGTGCTCCAAAATGGTGACCAAATTCAACACACACACACTCACAGTACAAATTTTGATGTGCTAATAAATACTAAATGCAAATATAAATACATGTGCAAAATTATCATGCTTGACTTGTTGAACGTATTGATTTCTTGTGAAATGTCACACGTTTCTATTAAAGTGGACAGAGGTTTATTTTAGCTAGAAGGAGTGAGTGAAAAAAATTAAATGAAAATAAAGTTTGCTCGTGAGTTTTGTTGTAGATATAGGATGAATTATAATTATACTAGACAAAAGGAGCCAACAGCGATGCATTTAGAGTTGTATTTTTTAGTTTTAACATATATGAAAACACAGGGAATAATTAATAGGGGGGCGACGTGGTGGCGCAGTTGGTAGTGCTGTCACCTCACAGCAAGAAAGTCGCTGGTTCGAGCCTCGGCTGGGTCAGTTGGCATTTCTGTGTGGAGTTTCCATGTTCTCCCCGTGTTGGCGTGGGTTTCCTCCAGGTGCTCCGATTTCCCCCACATGTCAAAGGACATGTGGTATTGGTGAATTGTGTAATCTAAAATTGTCCGTAGTGTATGTGTGTGAATGAGAGTGTGTGAGTGTTTCCCAGTGATGGGTTGAGGCTGGAAGGGCATCCGCAGCGTAAAACATGTGCTGGATAAGTTGGTGGTTCATTCTGCTGTGGCGACACCAGATTAATAAAGGGACTAAGCCGAAAAGAAAATGAATAAATAATTAATAGGAACTTCTGCATTAACAGGTGAGTTGTAAGTTTATTGGCATCATTTCACTCCAGAAATAATTACAAAAAGAGTTGAGTGATATGACACAATGAATAAACAGGCATTAAACACTTATATTCAGCAGTGTACATGTGCTTGTTGTAGATAAAGGATAAATTATAATTATACTAGACAAAAGGAGCCAACAGCGATGCATTTAGAGTTGTATTTTGTAGTTTTAACATATATGAAAACACAGGGAATAATTAATAGGAACTTCTGCATTAACGGGGGAGGTTTAGGATTATTAGCATCTTTTCACTTCAGAAATATTTACAGAAAGAGCTGAGTGATATGACACAATGCATAAACAGGCATCAAACACTTATATTCAGCAGTTTGTTGACGTATTACAAAAATGTGCAGCAAATTTCAGAGTACATTGAACTAACAAAAGATACAGTAAAACAGACCTTAAGCTTCTTCAGGGATCGCAGAATAAATTTATAATTCGTCTTTCCCAAACTTTGCATTCTGACGACAAACTGTGGTAAAATGAGATACTCCACGCCTGGTAGCATAACCTGGGAGCTCTATAATAAAAGTTTGTTTTCAAAATAAAAGTCCCACATACATAGTAAATATAATACAAGTTTAGAATAAGGGAAAAAAAATATAATTGTTGTAATCTCACTAGGAAATGTTGTGGCCAATCAAATCAAATAAAGTTTTTTAGGTGTTAGTATGAGTATGCTAGTGTCACGATCACCAGCGATCCAGCCTGTGCAGATCGCTGGTAAACACACAGTTCACTAATGGACTACAAATCCGCCATTTATGGACTACATATTAAGTCATGCACCACACACACACACAACCGGTTCCAAATCCTGTCTGATTGCAAACTCACAGCTGAAGCCGCTCATGAACTAATTACATGGACTATAAAGTCAGCACACACAGAAGTGGCTGAGTCTTGTCTACTGTTTAAGTGACACTACCATGCATTTTCCTTTGTCTTGTTTTGCCGTGCTTTTGATCCTCGCCTCGTTTATTTGTTTATTCCTGTCTACTGCCTGCCTTCTGACCATCTGTCTGTATATTTGACTACGACTCTGGATTGTCCGTATACATCTGTTTGCCCCTGTGTTGACCATTGCTTACCTGACCTCGCTAATGAACCTGCATTTGGATTCGCACCTCCATTGTCATCGTCACATTCCAGGTTACAGTTAGTCGTAAGGATATCTATAAACTAGTGTACTCCAAAATGGTGACCAAATTCAAATTAAGAATGAATAAACAACCCAAGCTTGCAGTTTGTCCCTTCTGTCTAAGTGGATCTACAATTTTTTTGACGTCATCTATACTTTATACTGATCAGCTCTCTAGTATCTGACATATCCCAACACATTCAAAACACAACTGCTTGTTGCACTTAAGCTCAACCACTCTAACTGGCAGAGCTGATAAAATCAAAATGCTATTGGCTAAAGAGGGAGGAGCTACTTTAATCCCACTCTGTTTTCATGATTCAGTTCAAATTGTGTCACACATCAAACAAAAAAATGCGCATTTCAAAGCACTTTATTGGACCTGTAATTATCCTTTATGTGATGTAACAGTCTGTGTATTTTTCCAATTAGCCTGTTTACTGATTTTACACTTGAAAATGATAAAATATTGGTGTTTGTTGCTCATGATATGTCATTTTCATGTACTGAACTAATATTATTCAACTATATTACAAATTTTCATTCTATGGCACCTTTAAGTATATTAAACAGCAGTTATACATTTTTAATAACTTTGGGTACACTAAGGGCTCTATTGTAACGACCTAAGTGCAAAATCTAAAGCGCATGGCGCAAAAGTATTAAGAGCATGTCCAAATACACTTTTGCTATTTTAAGGACAAAAAAAATACCATGTGCGCCCTGGCACATGGTCTAACAGGGTTGTGCTTATCCTCTTAATGAGTTATGGGTGTGTTTTGAGCATAACGTGCATTAAACCTATCAGAGTCTCTTCTCCCATTCCTGTTAAGAGTCAGTTGCGTCGTGCCATGGCGCATTTGCTATTTACATGGCGAACTTTGTAAGCGGAAAAACTGAACGCTTCACTAGCGTGAAAACAGTTAAACAGACCATCTGCAGCGTGAGGATAAAGAACGAGCCTCCTCCATTCGGCCTTTTACTTTAACCTGCATAGGCGCATAACTAACGCGCTCTCTGCTGGACTTTTGACCAGCTTTCACTTGGTCAATGGTGCAGTCTATTTCAGTTCTTCAATGCGACTTAACACACCTCCTTTCTAAACCGGCACACCCATGAGTCCACAAAATGGCGCAAATGGATTTGCTATTTAAACAACGTGGCGCAAAACGTGAAAATTACTGTTGCGCTGGTCTGAAAATAGCAACAAAGCACGCCAAACACGTCTTTCACTTTATTGCGCCAGGTGTATGATAGGGCCTTTAATATGCCTTTAATTAATAAATGTCATATTTTTTATAAGTTAAGTTTATATATATTTATATTAGGGATGGGACTGTTCACAAAATCATCAGTTCGGTTCACATCACGGTTCTGTGGCCTTTTTTTTTTCCATTCCTAATATATATATATATATATATATATATATATATATATATATATATATATATATATTTACACATGGTATTAGGATCTAACATCAGTTCATACACAACACTTTCCTCCGTGTCCAGAGATAACCCAAAATGTATTTGATTTAATTTCTTGATTACAAATTTTCATGTGGTCAAATGTATTCAAAGAGTCACAAAAGATCTCAGTTTACTAACCCAACATGTGATCATTACAGGACATGTTGTGGAAAAAAATTGCACTAAAGCACAAAACGTTCATGCTTCATTGTGTTGTAACACATGGATTATGACTGAATTAGAGCAGCCAGTATCATTTTCATTTTCTTGCTTACTCACTGCTCGTAAGCCACATACAGTAGCATTGTTTCATTTAATCAATAGTACTTCTGTATCACACTGAGCTTTCCTACTAAAAGTGATGCAGAGCATGACGAAATAAGAGATCTTGATGAAATCCGATCACAGATGGTTACAAGGGGCACAATTAAACACATGTTAACAACACCAGGTTTAATTAAGTTCACTACCTGTGCTCCTTCTTGACTAAATGCCTGTTGTATTACCACGCCACATGATGTCCTAGAAAACCCCTCACACATCTAATCAAATCCTATTGGACTGTTTAGACTGAGACGCATTAACAAAAGTCTATAATAGGATTTCAAACCACATTTGAAGGCTTGGATTTTGTGCACACCCGAGGTGGTGATGTGGTCACAAATTGAATTGAAGTAGCCGTATTTGTTTTATTTCAGCTAGAATAAAAACATTTATTTTTTATAAAAACATTTTAAGGTCAATATTATTAGCCCCTTAAGCTATACTGTATATTGTTTTGATAGTCTACAGAACAAACCATTGTTATACAATGATTTACGTAATTACTGTAACTTGCCTAACTGACGTAATTAACCTAGTTAAGCCTTTAAATGTCACTTTAAGCTGTATAGAAGTGTCTTGAAAAATATCTAGTCAAATATTATTTCCTGTCATCATGGCAAAGATAAAATAAATCAGTTATTAGAAATGAGTTATTAAAACTATTATGTTTAAAAATGAGTTGAAAAAATCTTCTTTCCGTTAAACAGAAATTAGGAGAAAAATATACAGGGGGGGGGTAATAATTTAGGAGGACTAATAATTCTGACTTCACTGTATATATATTTAATACAATTAAATATAATTTGTTAATCAAACTTACTTAAGTTTTCATAGTATTTCAGAATATGTGTGATTCTCAAAGATGACCGATGTTGATATAAAACAAAGGGGGAAAGTTTGCATTCATGGACCAATAAATGGATGACCACGCATTTAATACTGTTTAACTCCCATGTTTTAGCAGGTGTCTATTAAAATACAGGCCTGTAGCCAGGGTGGGGGGTCCAAAATTTGTCCCATACATGAGCGAGCTCATTTGTCCTATTTTGACTGCAATTTCATCATAAATTGTGAAAATAACTCATTGACTATAGGCTATAAAACCAAGCGAAATAATCTGTTGGCTGTCGCTTTGGTGTGACGTCGGCTAATCAGTTTAGTCCAGTGCTATTATTTTTCATCCAGTTGTGTAAGAAAACATACAAGCTGACCTCAATGAAGTAATATTTTGCTATTATTGTTAAATAGAGAAACATTTCACAGGTAACTCTTGTTCGAAATTGTGAACCATTCTTGAAACAAAAAATTACAGATAAAAAGGTGTGAAGCACAAAAGTGGCCCATATTAAGATTAATTTAAATACTAATTTGGTTATTGTTGTTATCCATGATTTTTCAATTATACTGTTTTACAAGAGAGGCTAGAAAAAGTTCTACATTATTATTGCTATAAATTTTTATTATTCAAATGGCCAAATTCAGACTGAGGAAAGTTAAATGTGCTGGCCAGTTTGTTATTTTCCTAACAAATGACAATAGATTACAGTTTTTAATTTGAAACTTTAACAGGTTCCTTTTTTTTTTTTTTTTTCTAATAACATTCTGTATTCTATATCTTAAAATAAAGGAAATATTTTGGTATATCAAAAAGTGTGGTTATGATGACCACCCGACTAGCTAATTCAGCTAAAAATACTGCTTAAAATGTCACTAAAATGCAGCATTTAAATTTCACAATTAAATTGCAAATAAGGCAAATAAAGCAAAAAATGTCCACTTTTTGAGAAAAAAAAGAACCACCTCTTTCACCAGGCTAGCCACGGGCCTGAAATACAAACTATGCATCTATATTTACTTTACTTTCTGCATCAGTGCTCTAGATATGCTGGCTTTAGACAGCTAAATGAATATTTTCTTGCATCGAAGTGATTAATGCATTCACAATGGTATGAACTGTTATTCATTCATTCATTCATTTTCCTTCGGTTTAGTTCCTTATTTATCAGAGGTCGCCATAGCAGAATGAACCACCAACAGTTCTGACATATGTTTTATGCAGAGGATGCCTTCCAGCTGCAACCCAGTACTGGGAAACCCAATTCACCTATAGTGCATGTCTTTGGACTGTAGGAGAAACCGGAGCATGCAGAGGAAACCCACACGGACATGGAGAGAACATGCAAACTCCAAACAGAAATGCCAACTGGCCCAGCTGGGGCTCGAACCAGCGAACTTCTTGGTGGGAGGCGGCAATGCTAACCACTGAGCGACAGTGCTGCATGAACTGTTGTAGGGGTGGTCAAATGTATATTTATATCATCTATTATTTTTTGTTTTATATCATCAATTAATAGTAATAAAGCAAACTATTTCTCACTTTTTAAAAAGATGAACCCCACATCTTTTGACGTCTTTCAGGGGGATCAAGGCTTAATTAGGGGGACTCTTTTTATTTACTACGATGAACGATTTAGATATTTGAGTGAAATTACCTTTTTGATTTGATTTGAATTGATTTCACTGTTCAAATGTACATTTGTCGCCAAAGAAAGGGACAGTTCTCTCTTTAATTGTTTTAAACTTGTTTGACTCTCTATCTTCTGTTGAACACAAAAGAAGATATTTAGAAAAATGCTGAGAACACTATAAATAATGGGTCCCACACAATTCCTTCATGTTGTCCCAACGCAAATCGATTAATTAATTAATAATTGATTAATTGATTAACTAAATAATTAATTAATTAATTTAGTTATTTAGTTATTAATTTATTTATTTATTTATTTATTTATTTATTAATAATTAATTTATAAATTTATTTATTTATTTTATTTTATTTTTGGAGTGAAAGCAGCAGCTGTAGACTTTCATCAGTGTTAATTTTGAGAGCAAATTTTTATTTAATTTTTGTCTTATTTTATTCTACTGAATCATTTTAGTTTTAGTCTAGTTTCAGTTGACTAAATTTCATAAGATTTTAGTCGGCTAAATCTATTCTGCTCTTGTGATGTTGTAGTCGCATCCCGCGTCGTGGATCGGTTACTTTTCAAATCACACAGCAAGATTAATTCTGATTGGATATTTTCCAAAAAAACATCCCCAATCACATTCTCGTCTCACTTTTATTAGTCTACAAAAATCAGTATATTTTTATTATAGTTGTAGACATCATCACTTAACTTCTATTTCGTTTTCATCTAATTTTCATCAGTAGAAACTTGTTTGTCACGAAAATTATGACGAAATTTTTCATCAACAAATTCCATAGTATATTCCATAGTATAGTTCCATAGTATATGTTTTACCTAGTATGTTTTTTTCATAGTATGTGAACAATTTTCAGAATATCTTGTTTTGTATTCAACAGAAGAAAGATACTCGTAAGTTTAAACCCTTGAGGGTTAGTCAACAATGAGGAAACTTTCATTTTTGGGTGAACTATCGCTTTAAGAATGATGTCCTGACCTATTATAACTGAATGTTTTGTGCTGGTCACACATCAATACCAGCCTAGTGCCTGAGGAAACATTCAAACCCATGAAACCAACCGTGTTTCCTGCTTTATTTCCCAGTCAATAACGCCGGCGTGGGTTTGCTGGGCCCTGTGGAGAGCATCAGCATGGACCAGATGAAGCGAGTGTTTGAAACCAACTTTTTCGGCACTGTGCGCATGATAAAAGAGGTCATGCCGGACATGAAGAAGCGCCAAGCGGGACACATTATCGTCATGAGCAGCGTCATGGGCCTGCAGGGTAAGCCGGACATGCCAGGCTTTTAAAGGCTGACTGAAACCTTCTGTGTCCAATGGGACAATAGAGGCATTGAGCTGTAGAGCAGAAATGGCACATATGGTTTGGGTGACTGTGGGAGGGCAGTTCTGTTCGCTTGAATCTTATGTTTGTTGAACTCTTCCGCAGGTGTGGTGTTCAATGACGTCTACACCGCCTCGAAGTTTGCCATCGAGGGCTTCTGCGAGAGCATGGCTGTTCAGCTGCTCAAGTTTAATGTCAAGTAAGTGGTTTTGGGATGTATGGAAAGTTAAAAAAGGAATATTTTTATATATATATATATATATATATATATATATATATATATATATATATATATATATATATATATATATATATATATATATATATATATATATATATATATATATATATATATATATATATACAGTTAAAGTGAAAATTATAAGCCCTTCTGTGAATTTTCTTTTTCAGATATTTCCCAAATGATGTTTAACAGAGGAAGCAATTTTTCACAATATTTCCTATATTGTTTTATCCTTCTGGAGAAAGTTCTGTTTATTTTATTTCGGCCAGAATAAAAGCAGTTCTTGATTTTTTTAAGCCATTTTAAGCCATTTATTTTGTTATCTAAGTACTTAAAATTACCAAATAGATCACGCGCATTCCACTTAATGCAGCTTTTGTGTCAGGTATTTAAATAGTCAGCTGTTCAGCAGTACCTGTTTCTACCAGCAAGTGGGAGTGGGACTGTTGTTACACAGCAAGCGTATAAAAACATCCCGCCACTGCACTGTCATCATTCGTCCATTATTTTGAGGAGCTGAAGATGATAAGGTAATCCGCTTGTTAAGTGTGACGTTACGCGAAGCGGGTCCAATCGCTATATCAAACTGCATGGGGAGACTCATCAAATAATAATAAACATTTACAAAGCGATGTAAAACCTTCGAAAATCATGATCACAAAATATAAACAGTTGAAGTCAGAATTATTAGCCCCCCTGTTTATTTTTTTTCCCAATTTCTGTCTAACGGAGAGAAGATTTTTTCAACACATTTCTAAACATAATAGTTTTAATAACTCATCTCTAATAACTGATTTTTTTTTATCTTTGCCATGATGACAGTAAATAATATTTTACTAGATTTTTTCAAGACACTTCTATACAGCTTAAAGTGACATTTAAAAGCTTAACTAGGTTAATTAGGTTAACTAGGCACAATAGGGTAATTAGGCAAGTTATTGTATAATGATGGTTTGTTCTGTAGACTATCGAAAAAAAATTAGCTTAAAGGGGCTAATAATTTTGAACTTAAAATGGATTTTAAAAAATTTTAAACTGCTTTTATTCTAGCCAAAATTAAACAAATAAGAAGAAAAAATATTATCAGACATACTGTGAAAATGTCCTTGCTCTATTAAACATCATTTGGGAAATATTTAAAAAAATTAAATAAAATTCAAAGGGGGCTAATAATTCTGACTTCAACTGTATATATATATCCATGCCTAATAAAGTCCAGAGACTTTTGTGTACACCATGATTTTAATATAACATTCACTTTAATGTGTGATATGACTAAAAAGTAGCCATAAAAAAATTATTTATCTATTCAAATGAGTAGCGGCTTGGACCCAGAAACAATATTCCATACGTCACCAATACGCCACAACTTAACAAGTGGATAATACAACTGTTTCTCGAAACCGAACAGTTCTAACTACTGATGAAGCTTAATATTTGTTTTCACAGTATAAAATGTGTGTAGTTTTGGTGAAATAAAATAACTGTAATCAATACAATGTGTATCATATCAATGTAAATATATGCAAATTATATCTAGATATAGATATGTAGACATATTCATCTAGATATGATATAGCCAGTCACATCTGTTTCTGTGATAGTTAAATCTTTATAGCTATATTCTACTGTAACATGCTATGTCAGTTAGCATCAGATTATAAATCGACTTTATTCAAATGAAAACAGCTAAGATGGCTGGAAGAACACATATAGGCCATTTATTGTCGCAGTCATGTAAATGGTCAGTTAAAGCTTTTTTATTTTTATTCAACTTCTTTGGGACTAAGCCCTTTATCCCTTTCGACCCTAGCAACGCCCCTGCTGTCATCATGGCAAAGATAAAGAATTAGGTATTATAAATTATTTATTATAACTGTTGTTTAGATATGTGTTTTACAAAATCTTCTTTCCATTAAACAGAAATGTGGGAAAAGAAATATACAGGGGGGCTAATAATTCAAGAGAGCTAATACTTCTGACTTTAACTGTATATTGAAGTCTAACTTCAACTTCTTTATTTATATAGCACATTTAACTGCAATTTGAATTGCCCAAAGTGATTCACATAACACATAGAAATGTACAATATTCAACTGACAAGTACAAACATTAAATTAGGAACATTCCACAACATTTCTAAGCTTTTTTTAGAGTGCATCAAATGCTAAACTGAACAAATGTGTCTTCAGCTCTGAACTAGAAATCCTCTAAAGACGATGCATCTCGAATGTACGTAATTTTGGTCCTACCACAGCAAATTCACAGTCCTCTTTTGATTTTTTTGTTTGGACGTTGGAACAGTCAACAATGACTGTTTAAACAAAAAAAAAAAAAAAAATTTGAAACTGAGATGTATACATGACACGAGAGTTATATAATATAAAGAATATTTTCATTGGTGTATGGATTGTTAGTATCAGGCAATATTTGCCTGTGATATTATTTGAATATCTGGAATCTGAGGGTTAAAAAAAAAGTCTAAATATTAAGAAAATTGCTTTGAATTTTGTCAAAATTAAGTTCTTAGCAATGCATACTACTAGATAAAAATTGAGTTTTGATATATTTACAGTAGGAAATTTACAAAATATCTTCATGGAACTTGATTTTTTACTTAATGTTCTAATGATTTTTGGCATAACAGAAAAATCTGTCATTTTGACCCATACGGTGTATTTTTGGCTATTAGGGTTAGGGCTTCATCCCTGTGTAATTTAACCAGTGGTGGAAAGAGTACTGAAAAATCATACTTAAGTAAAACTACTATTACTTGCCCAAAAATGTAGTGTGAGTAAAAGTATATGTTGTAAATATTACTCAAAGCATGAGTAAAAAGTACAGTTAAAGTCAGAATTATTAGCCCCCTGAATTATTAGCCCCCCGTTTTATTTTTCCCCACAATTTCTGTTTAACGGAGAGAAGATTTTTGCAACACATTTCTAAACATAATAGTTTTAATAACTCATTTTTAATAACTGATTTATTTTATCTTTGCCATGATGACAGTAAATAATATTTGACTAGATATTTTTCAAGACTATATACAGCTTAAAGTGACATTTAAAGGCTTAACTAGGTTAATTAGGTTAACTAGGCAGGTTAGGGTAATTAGGCAATTTATTGTGTAACGATGGTTTATTCTGTAGACTATCAGAAAAAAATATAGCCTAAAGGAGCTAATAATTTTGACCTTAAAATGGTGTTTAAAAAATTAAAAACTGCTTTTATTCTAGCCGAAATAAAACAAATAAGACTTTCTCCAGAAGAAAAAAATGTTATCAGAATTACTGTGAAAAATTTCCTTGCTCTGATAAACATCCTTTGGAAAATATTTAAAAAAGAAAAAAAAATCTAAGAGGGGCTAATAATTCTGACTAGTGAGTAGTGAGTATTAAGCTGTAAAAAGCTGATGCATTTACGTGTCATTTGTGGATGTGTGTAAACATAACATTCTAGTGCATTTAGTTATTGCCCAGCAGGCACACAACATCATAAGATGTTAACATTAGGTTCGATTTAGGTTGTGATGTCAGGTGACCAAAATTCAATGTCTAGCCAGCATCTAAGGACAATGTTATTGTGATGTCCAATAATGATGTCAAATGATACTTGGCTGATTTTAGGTTGTGTTAGAAAGTGACCAAAACAACATGTAGCCAACATCCTAAACCAACATCATATTGGCGTCAAATGCTGACATTTATTCGTCAGGTATGGCAACCAAAATCCAACGTGTGATAGACGTTATATTGGTAAAGTCCACACAACGTCAAGCTGTAACATCATTTAACATTGATATTTGGTTGATTTTAGGTTGGACGTTGGACACTGATGTCGGCCTGACATTGGGTTCTGACGTCAACACATTTTTCATTTTTAAACAATATACAACGTCCCCACGACGTTGGGGTACGTCAATCTGACGTCATGTTGACATCCTGTGCCTGCTGAGTCTTTAAGGTCATTTCGGTCATCATACAGTAAACATCTGTCATTTTCTCATCAGTGACATGCATCGAAACAGTCACTGCGTCATTGTGTATATAGATCTTCTTGGACACCAAACAGTTTGCTGCAATTATAAACCGCCCATGTCTTGAGGTAGTTCATTATGATGCGATTTACCTTCTATGTGCGATTTGATTGGACAGAAATCACAGGACTGATTTTTCTATTCCCCATAGACAAGAAATAATAAAGTAGTGACCGCAGGTTGAAAAGTACCGATACTGCACTAAAAATGTACTCAAGGGAAAGTAAAAGTACACATTTTTAAAACAACTTATTAAATTACAGTTTCTGAGAAAAACTGCTCAATTACAGTAGTTTGAGTATTTGTAATGTGTTACTTTACACCACTGGTCTCAAGTGCTAAAGCTTTTAATAACAATAACAACATATCAGTTATCCAACAAATTACAATGACCACAGTTAAAACTGTGATTTTTTTTATTATTATTATTATTATTATTATTTAAAGCAAATTACAAAAAAAAACTGCATCAGACTGAAGCAGAATGTATAAATGTACTCTGCTCAAAACATGCAATGTTGGTTTGCAATGTAACTCCAAGTGTTTCCTTTATTCTTTTTTATCAGTAAATATATACTGTGTGTGTGTGTGTGTATATATATATATATATATATATATATATATATATATATATATATATATATATATATATATATATATATATATATATATATATATATATATATATTTATATATATATATATATATATATTTTTTTTTTTTTTTTTTTTTTTTTTTTTTTTTTAGTTGCATTAATGGTTTAGTGTCATAAAAAATACCATTAATCATTTATTCATTTAAATCATTACAATTCTATACAAAGAAATAGCATTTTGAATATAAAGTCAAATGGCAGTGGTTCCCCACAAGAGGGCCAAAGCACGCTTCCTAGGCGGTCACAAGATGACATAAAGATAAGTAAATTGTTAATAAAATATTAATAGCCAGTAAGGTCTCTTTAGTTGTTAATTCTACTAACAGTTAGAAAATACATTTTTATATTTATTAACCTTTTTTGGTGTTCACATTCACTTTATATGAACTATTAACAGATTCAACCTTTAATCTTAAAATCTATTCGTAAATGTGGATAATATAATATAATATAACATAACATAATATAATATAATATAATATAATATAATATAATATAATATAATATAATATAACATAACATAACATAACATAACATAATATGACATGACATGACATGACATGATATAATATAATATAATATAACATAACATAACATACATAACATAACATAACATAACATAACATAACATAATATAATATAATATAATATAATATAATATAATAATATATAAGCTGTAGACACATTAATTGTTAATTCATGTTAAGTAATTTTTATATAATGAATCATTTATAGTAATAAATTACATTACAACAAATTATAAATAATGAAACAACTTTAATTGTAAAATGTCATCAGTATATTTATAATCTGTCAAATCAATTTTTTTAGTCATCGCATTATTTTTTATACCATTGTCTTTACACTGTCTTTTTTAAACAATACCATTCTTAAAAATGTGTTTGTATATGTTAACATTAAAATTTGTTAAGATTAAAACCCATACACACTCATTCACACACATACACTACGTACAATTTAGCTTACCTAATTCACCTATAGCCGATGTCTTTGGACTGTGGGGGAAAACGGAGCACCTGGAGCAAACCCACACGATCACGGCGAGAACATGCAAACTCCACACAGAAATGCCAACTGACCCAGCCGAGGCTCGAACCAGCGACCTTCTTGCTGTGAGGCGATCGTGCTACCCACTGCACCACCGTGATGCCCTGAAGAACATAAAGTTCTTGAAATTTTCTGAATCTTGTGTCATGGTTAATTGATTAAATATATCAATGATCACAGTTCTAGTAAATAAAAGTTTTAAAACAAGCAGTAGTAACACTGTAGTAACATTGTAATTATCTGAGTTAATATTTGATTATTGTGTTTGACAATGAAGGACTTTACACTAAAGAAATATTATTGAAAAGGTCTATTTTATATATATACTTAAAGATAGTTCATCCAAAAATTTAAATTATGTAATTTACTTATCCTCTACTTGTTTTAAACGTATGTAAGTTTCTTTCTTTTGTTGAAGCACAAAGGAATATATACTGAGAAATGCTGGAAAAAACAGCCACTGCTTTTTCCACAGTATAGTTTTCTTTCAACAATGGATGTCAATGGCTGCTTATTCCCAACATTCCTCAGTATAACTTCATTTGTGTTCAACAAAAGAAAAAACTCATATGAGTTAAAACCACTTGTCTGTAAGTAAATGGTGCAGAAATGTAAAATTTCGAGGTTGAACGTTCCCTTTTATATATTTTTATTTATTTACAAGGCACTTCAACACTCTGCACTTGGCGTAAACAAGTTTTTATAGTCTTCCTGGCAGCGCTAATGTAACATTCCATCTCTCTCCTCCAGATTGTCTCTGATTGAGCCAGGCCCGGTGCACACAGAGTTTGAAACAAAGATGATGGAAGAAGTAGCCAAGATGGAGTATCCTGGAGCAGATCCAGACACAGTCAGATACTTCAAGGATGTGTACGTCCCATCATCCATTGACATCTTTGAGGCAATGGGACAAACACCAGATGACATCGCTAAAGTATGTGCCACCGTTTGACTGTAAACCTTACACTGCACTTTAAACATGTAACAGTAGAACCACCTGGCTAACATTTTCTTGTGATTGTTTTTCAGATTTACTATAAAATATCAAGCCACGTAGTCATTGACTTTCAAACTAAAAACTAAGGCTGATGTTTTTTACAACCCTCTATTGTTAAAAACTATTTAGATACAGTGTAAAAAGTGATTAGTTGGTGTTACTTAAAAATGCGAGTAAACACATTGCTTTCAAAGCAGTTTGTTTACTTTAAAAAGAGGGTAGAAAAAATTAAATCACACTATTTACTCACCCTCAAGTGGTTTTAAAGATTTATGAGTTTCTTTATTCTGTTGAACACAAAAAAAGATATAATATTCCATATGTTGCTTTTTTTTTTAAATGGTTTGGTCACATTTTTAAAGGCAGCATGAAACAGAAGTTAAGATGGTCCTTTCTCCCCATTTTGTGAAATCAAAATGGTCTTGAAATGAGAAAAAATATATAGGGTGGTGCATGATTTTGTTCTTTTGGGAACCAACTGGATTGTGTGAGGATGGATTTTGCTAACAAAATGGAGACAGATTGACAAATGGAGGAAAAGCAGGGCAGAAACAAGATGTGCTGATTGCCCCTCTCTAAAAAACTGATAGCCCCACCCTAAATTACCGATAGCCCCTCCCTAAAGGACTGATAGCCCTGCCCTAAATTACTGATAGCCCCTCCCTGAAGGACTGATTGCCTCACCATAAATTACTGATAGCCCCTCCCTAAAGGACTGATTGCCCTGCTCTAAATTACTGATAGCCCTCTCTAAAGGACTGATTGCCCCCCCTTAAATTATTGATAGCCCCTCCCTAAAGGGCTGATAGCCTTAAAAGCCTAAAGGCATTCCATGTGACTAGAATAAGGGAACCAATTGGATTGTATTAGGATGGGCTTTGCTAACAAAATGGAGACAGATTGACAAATGGAGGTAAAAGGGCAGAAACAAGATGTGCTGATTGGCCCTCCCTAACAAACTGAAAGCCCCGCCCTAAATTACTGATAGCCCTTCTCTAAAGGACTGATAGCCCTGCCCTAAATTACTGATAGCCCCTCCCTGAAGGACTGATTGCCTCACCAGAAATTACTGATAGCCCCTCCCTAAAGGACTGATTGCCCCGCTCTAAATTATTGATAGCCCCTCCGTAAAGGACTGATTGCCCTGCCCTTAAATTACTGATAGCCCTCTCTAAAGGACTGATTCCCCCCCTTAAATTATTGATAGCCCCTCCCTAAAGGGCTGATAGCCTTAAAAGCCTAAAGGCATTCCATGTGACTAGAATAAGGAAACCGATTGGATTGTATTAGGATGTTTTTTTGCTAACAAAATGGAGACAGATTGACAAATGGATTAAAAGCAGGGCAGAAACAAGATGTGCTAATTGCCCCTCCCCTAAAAAACTGAAAGCCCCGCCCTAAATTACAGATAGCCCCTATCTAAAGGACTGATAGCCCCACCCTAAATTATTGATAGCCCCTCCCTGAAGGACTGATTGCCTCACCATAAATTACTGATAGCCCGTCCCTAAAGGACTGATAGCCCTGCCCTAAATTACTGATAGCCCTCCCTAAGGACTGAAAAAACTCCCTAAAAAAACTATTTTTGTGAGGATGGGCTTTGCTAACAAAATGAAGACAGATTGACAAATGGAGTAAAAGCAGGGCAGAAACAAGATGTGCTGATTGCCCCTCCCTAAAGGACTGATAGCCCCGCCCTAAATTACTAGTAGCTCCTCCCTAAAATACTGATAGCCCTGCCCTAAAAGCATTCCATATGACCAGAATATGGGATCAAAATCTGGGCAAATGTGTCATGGTCATGGACATGTGTAAACAAAAAAATTGACATTGTGTGTAAAATATAACTTAAAAAGCGAAAACTAAATGCAACAACGAGGGCACATACAAAAAGATAACGAGCGTGAATTAAAAATGGAAATGCGTTTAGAATTATATTGCACTGAAAACTGAACTCGAATTTTTCCTAATTGCAAACAAAATCTGTTTTTCGGCTCATATTTGAATGTTTTGTGTGTTTTGTTTTTTCCCCTTCGCTCTTGTTCCCACATACTGCACTTGCAATTCCAAAAGATGCAATTGAAGTTTTATTTATATCACGGGCAGGCTTCAGTGTCATCATTGGTTCACTAGTCGACATTGACAGTTGCTCCTCTAGCTAATTAGACAGAGGGGGAGTGTACGTCAGTACAATGCAACTTGTGGCTGCTCAGTGTGGCAGGCGTGGATTTCTTATTCTGCACTTTTGCCTATTATAATTTTACACACACTTTCAATTTTTTTGATTTACGCTTTTAATTTTTCAATCGCAACCACGATACATTTGGCGGGATTTTGATCCCATAGCAAAAGTAAAGAAAAGTTTTTGAGAAGGTTGTGACAATAGATCATGTTTAAGAAGGCAAATTTATTTTTACAAAATAATGAAGTGCATTTATCATTTACTGTAAACACTAATATATATATATATATATATATATATATATATATATATATATATATATATATATATATATATATATATATATATATATATATATATATATATACAGGGAGTGCAGAATTATTAGGCAAATGAGTATTTTGACCACATCATCCTCTTTATGCATGTTGTCTTACTCCAAGCTGTATAGGCTCAAAAGCCTATTACCAATTAAGCATATTAGGTTATGTGCATCTCTGTAATGAGAAGGGGTGTGGTCTAATGACATCAACACCCTATATCAGGTGTGCATAATTATTAGGCAACTTCCTTTCCTTTGGCAAAATGGGTCAAAAGAAGGACTTGACAGGCTCCGAAAAGTCAAAAATAGTGAGATATCTTGCAGAATGATGCAGCACTCTTAAAATTGCCAAGCTTCTGAAGCGTGATCATCCAACAATCAAGCGTTTCATTCAAAATAGTCAACAGGGTCGCAAGAAGCATGTGGAAAAACCAAACCAAAAACCAAGGCGCAAAATAAACTGCCCATGAACTGAGAAAAGTCAAGCATACAGCTGCCAAGATGTCAAGATGCCACTTGCCACCAGTTTTGCCATATTTCAGAGCTGCAACATCACTGGAGTGCCCAAAAGCACAAGGTGTGCAATACTCAGAGACATGGCCAAGGTAAGAAAGGCTGAAAAACGACCACCACTGAACAAGACACACAAGCTGAAACGTCAAGACTGGGCCAAGAAATATCTCAAGACTGATTTTTCTAAGGTATTGTGGACTGATGAAATGAGAGTGAGTCTTGATGGGCCCGTGGCTGGATCGGTAAAGGGCAGAGAGCTCCAGTCTGACTCAGACGCCAGCAGGGTGGAGGTGGAGTACTGGTTTGGGCTGGTATCATCAAAGATGAGCTTGTCCAACTCCCAGTCCTACTGCCAGTTTCTGTGTTTTGATCCGTTTTCAGTGTTTTGATCCGTTCACCATGGATGGCAGGCTTTGGAGTGTCCTTGCAAAGAAAGGTGGCTATATTGGTCACTGATTTGTTTTTGTTTTGTTTTTGAATGTCAGAAATGTATATTTGTGAATGTTGAGATGTTATATTGGTTTCACTGGTGAAAATAAATTATTGAAATGGGTATATATTTGTTTTTTGTTAAGTTGCCTAATAATTATGCACAGTAATAGTCACCTGCACACACAGATATCCTCCTGAAATAGCTAAAACTAAAAACAAACTAATAAAATTAATCCTCAAAAATAAAACTTGCCTAATAATTCTGCACTCCCTGTGTATATATATATATATATATATATATATATATATATATATATATATATATATATATATATATATATATATATATATATATATAAATAAAATCAGAAGAGTACATTTTGATTTCATCCCTACTTTACTTAACTAATTGATTTTTACCCGATTAAAAACTAAGCTTTTATGAGCATCAGCAGGTCAAATTAACCTATATCGCCTTCATTATTGCTGTATTTTAGTGGCACTTATGTTTTAGTGTTTTATGTTGCTAGGCAACACCTTTCACCCGCTGAGATAACAGTAATCAGTTTTACTCTCAATCAATAAAATAAGGATGGCAAACATGTATTAGAGGCAATAAATGCCATGAGTGATGGTGGGTTGATATAAGGGGTGAGTGATCCACCCTGGGTCAGCTCAGTGTCAAAATTAGAGAGTAAAAATAATAATTTTATGACCAGCACATTTTATGACCAGCAAGAGACCAAACAAGAACAAACTTAAACCAGAAACCAGCATCAAAAGGTTGTGAAGAAACTTACATAAAACAGTTACGTATTATGTTTTAGCAACATCTAAATAGCATGCATATGGGTAAAGTTTACCCACTGATGGGTTTTAGCCATACATGTGGGATTTTGCAAAGTAGACGTGATCTTGGATTAACATCTATGTTAATCCTGTCATTTTTGTCCAAAAATGTAATCCTTACCTAATCCCTACCTTAAACCCAACGATGACTGTAAATTATTCCCAAAATCAAAGAATAGCTGGATAACAATGATGTAGAAGTACATAACCCTAATTGTACGCCTAACTGAACATAAACTTATTCCTTAATTCTGATCGCCTGATTGAAATGTTGTTCCAGGATTAACATAGCCTACTGTATGTTGAACCAGGAACATGTCCTACTTGGTGAAATCACACTGTGGTTCTTCTCTTAAATCTATTTAAGTGCATTTTTGTGTGTGTGTAAACACTAAATCTGTTGCCATTATTCACCAGTGCACCAAGAAAGTGATTGAAACCAGCCAGCCCCGATTCCGCAATCTGACCAACAGCCTCTACACACCCATTGTAGCCATGAAATATGCAGATGAAACCGGAGGTCTGTCAGTGCACACCTTCTACAACCTGCTCTTTAACTTCGGCTCGTTGATGCACATAACCATGAGCATCCTCAAATGCCTGACATGCAACTGCCTGCGCAGACGCACCATATCTCCAGACTGAAGAGGGCAGCAGCGAGTCGCATTTCCCTCAGTTAAAGCAGGACTCAACAAACTGGAGAACGCAATACCTCAACGTAGTTTTCCACATTAAAACACACAAATTCTTATCAAATTATCTTTTCAAAAGGACAGCGTGCATGACTTGTGTTAGTGTGAACGCCGCAGTTCATCTAAACATCTCAGTTACTGTCAAACCAGTAGGCTGGTTAAGTTATTACCGTGATGAAGTATTTTACATGTGCATAAAAATGATGAATGGAATCAAACAGTGCAAAATGACAGACCAGTTCAAAAGCTAATTGTGATGCTTATGATGTTCATGATTTAAGTGAGAAGTAATCACATAGCTGCCTTTTTTGTACTAATGATTCACGTGGAAATGCATCTGATGTTTTATTTGTTCATTTTCTTTTCTTTTTAAGTCTTTTTTTAATTTTAACTTGAACTTTTAGGTGGTCTCGAAGCTCTATTTAAAGAAGTGTTGATTCTGAAACTGAATAACTGTGTAATGCAATCAATTTGCTGAAGCCTGGAAGTGTATTAAAGTATAGTTTGACTTTTTTATTATTATATGGCTCTCGTGTTCTAATTGTGGTTTTATTTTCTTGTTTTAAAATAATTTTCTCTCAGATTAGCTCCCTAGACTCTAAGTTTAGAAAGAAACTGGAAGAAATTTGTCACCACCAGTAACCACTAGAGGGCGACAGAATACATTAGCAGATTAATGCATTGGTACACAGGAATAATCTGGGGTCTCTGGTCTCATTTATTACTATGGGTGTTTCACAACTCGAAGGCTGTATTCTAGTCAAGCTGCATCATTATTAGTCCTAAGGTTTTTTTTATGCTGGACTTTTCTTTTGCTCTCGATTTTTGCACAATGATTTGTGGGTAACTGGAGGTTAGCCTAAACTTGATGCTTTCAAAGCAGATAGGGTGAGAATCAAAGGCTGCCTTCATGAATCCTTGATTCATCCCAGCAGGCACAGGACATCAACGTGATGTCAGATTGACAGTGTCTTGGGACGTTGCATTTTGTTTGGAAATGAAAATTAGGTTGACCTCAGTGTCCAACATTGGACAGACGTTGCATTTTGGTTATTTTCCAACACAAATATCAACGTTTAACAGCTTGATGCTGTGTGGACATTACCACTATGACGTCTATCAGAAGTTGGATTTTGGTTGCCATACCTGACGAATAAATGTCAGTATTTGACGTCAATATGACGTTGGTTTAAGACACAGGTGTCAAATCCAGTTCCTGGAGGGCCGCAGCTCTGCATAGTTTAGTTCCAACCCTGCTTCAACACACTTACCTGTTGATTGCAAACAAGCCTGAAGGACTCAATTACTTTGATCAGGTGTGTTTAATTAGGGTTAAAGCTAAACTGTGCCGAGCTGCGGCCCTCCAGGAACTAGATTAGGCACCTGTGGTTTAAGATGTTGGCTCGACGTTGGATTTTGGTCAATTTCCAACACAACCAAATGTCATTTCACGTTGTTATTGGACGTCAAAATAGCATTGTCCTTAGACGCTGGCGAACTAAATCTAACCTAATATTAATGTCTTATGATGTGTGTCTGCTGGAATTGATCATGACATGGCTGCCCAGATCTGTGGACTTACAGTAAAGAAAATATCTATGGCTACATCCAAATATGTGTCCCTTGTAGGTGAAATACAGTCAACAAGAAGAGTATTAGACCATGTCTGAATTCACAGCACAGCACAACACTGATACTGTAGGTAACATGGCAAATGTACCACATTCATATTAAACATTCATACTCAGAACTGTTTTTAATTTCAAGCTCTGCTTTTCTGAAGAGTTTTGCAGCAATTAAGCTTCATAGTAATTCTAGAGATTACTTGAGCTGTAGCTAAAGTGGAAAGGTACAAGTTGAGAACCCATGAACCTTAGTTCTTTTTATACGTAGTAAGTACACAATTCAATTCAAGTTCAAATTTATATAGCGCTTTTACAATGTAGATTGTGTCAAAGCCGCTTAACATAGAAGTTCTATTGAAATCCAGTTTTCAGAGTTCAGTTCAGTTTAGTGTGGTTTAAATTTCATTGTTGAATGTTCAAACACTGAAGAGCAAATGCATCGATGCACAGCTCCACAAGTCCCAATCCAAGCAAGCCAGTGGCGACAGTGGCAAGGAAAAAACCTTCACCAACTGACAAAGTGAAGGAAAAAAAACCTCAAGAGAAACTAGGCTCTGTTGGGCACGGCCATTTTTTTGCTGGTACTTAAAGTACTTATTCCAGGGATGCACCTGGAGGGCCACCGCCCAATAGAGTTTAGTCTCAACCCTAATTAAATACATACGATCAACCTAATCAAGGCCCACAGCAGGGGTGGGCAACTCTGACCCTGGAGGGCCACTGTCCTGCAGAGTTCAGCTCAATCCCTAACCAAACACTTCTAAAATATATAACATATGCCTTCAAGATTGATTTACAAATATAGGCAGGCGGGAGAGTTCAATTAGGGCTAAACCCCTTAAGCAGGGGTGTCAAAACTTGCTGAGTTTAGTAAATGAAGGTTATTGCCCATCCAGAACCACAGCTGCTCACCCCTGTCCTAGTAAAGGCTTTTTTAAAACCTGCACAATGGAGATCAGCTCTGACTTGGACATTGCACCCCTGACTTACTCTTATTAATGTATGAATTTAGGTGCAACACGTGTTTATTGGGTAGAAGCGAATCCAGTCAGGTCCTAATGTCAGCAGAGTATAAGTGTTAAAGTCCATGTGTATAACATTTGCTGTGTCTATCTTTGAAGGCTCATTCCAAAGAATAGAAAACAAGCATAAAATAGTTTTAACATAGTAAAAAAAAGTAAACTGTATAATGATTACTCTTCTGGAATGAGACATCCTCACATGTATACATGAATGTAGCCAACAAATGCAACCTCAGGAGGTCAAAGCCTTCAAAATAAGACAGAACCACTAAGCATGTTTATTCATTACCACACAGAGTACCAGACACCCTTGGCCATGTGTGCTGTTTTAGCTATATAGCCAAGCTATTTTTAGACAAACATAAACTGAGAAATGGCAAAATCCAGAAACTGAAAAAGACGAGCAAAAGTTGAAGGAGATAGTAGTGACGGAGACAGCAAGAGGGGCCAAACGAGTGCATAAGTACATTCCGACGCACTGCAGATTGGACAGCGCACACCCGGCCAATGATATGTTGATGGATATAAGAGGTCATGGCCTAGTCCCCATCCGCCACCCTCCCTTGGCACCCCCAGCCCTCTCACACACACACTGCTTTGTGCGGAGTGAGAGAATGTGACCTGGTTCCCATCCCTGAGGAGCTGTGTTAATGACAACCTCTTCAGACAACATTGAGCATCCCTTTCGCCTCCCCCACCAGCTGTCCCTCTCAGCCGCACCACCTCAGCAAGGCGCAGCCTGCAGATGGGCTGCGCAGAGTCCGTCGAGCCAACCTCCGGAAACGTGCAAACAGGTCCTTGCTTTCCGCATAGCTGCAAACATACCCATGACAGACAAATGCAAGGACATTCATGTAGCACCAATGCCGTCCCATGCAACAAGTCCAAGGTGCGCAAGCGGGAGCGTGCGTTCCAATACATGCATATGTGTGCGTGTGTGTCTTCATCAGAGGCGACAGCTCAGTACAATGGGACAAAGAATCTGTCAATCACAATCAAAAGGGAAATGGAAGGCAGTCCAGAGGGGGAGGAAGGGGCCGCTGTGTGTCCCGAATCTTTGGACGGGATGTGGGCCACGGAGCGCAGGGGGTTGGGGAGTGCTGCGGACTTGTGGGATGTGTCTGATTTTGGGAAACGAGAGCATTCAATAGGGGACCTCTTTACTAATTGAGCGATTGCAAGAGTTACAAATCTCGTTAAACAAGACCTTTATTCTTATAGGGCTATTGTGGAGTCGCAAAACAGTTATGACATAATCAGCTGCAGTATTGTCTTGCAAGGGTTCGGACTGAGCTATGGGAACAGTTCGCAACTTTCACATGCGCAAAACAACAGCAAGTTTAATCGTACATATTTCACAGCAGGCGTAGTTTGTATGCCTGAGATGTTTGAGAGTTGGAACAGTGAGAGTGCGTAGGCTATTATCTTTGGCGTGCTGGTTGTCTGACACATTCCGGCAACATCTGGTCTGTCCATAGCCTGGGTCGTCTCTGGTTCAGCCCTAAAACAAGCTCAGCTTGCCGTGGAGAGGCACAAATTGTCTGAAGGTCGTCTGCAAGTCTCTGGCCTCAGGAGCTCTGCAAGAACAGCAGTCGTCTAGACGCTCTCATCATGCTCATCTCAGGAGAGCTGCTCTTTTGAAGGGCCGCCGGAGAAATGAAAGACCGCCAGTGTGGTGTGGGCTGTGCCCAGATGCTGACGGATCAATAACAAGTTCATGTTTTCATTAAGGTTGTCTTACAGGTGGTTTCCTGATGCTGCTATTGTGATGCGGCTGTCTCTATTCAGTCATTCATACTAAAAAGTAGGCTAAAGTTGGAGTTTTTACAGGAGGGGGAATGAAATGTTGCATATTGGAATACTGTGAGGTCTGAAAGTGCAAGACTACTAGTAAAATACACTATTTTCTCATTTAAAAATGTATTATGTTACATAATACCAGTGAGTTCAATTAAAATACAGTATTAACATACATGTCAGAATGTATTTGGTTCAATCTCCTCTTGATTTAATGACTGCAACAGAGTAACTCTAATGTTAGAGTAAAACCTAATGGTTGAGTTATGGCATAATTTGAGAATGATCCATAGCGTAATTTGAGCTTCAAAGGTGTTCAAAATTTGTGATGAACGTTACAGCTTTATCATTCATTTATTTTCCTTCGGCTTATCTTTATTCCGCCAACTTATCCAGCATATGTTTTACATAGCGGATGGCCTTCCAGCTGCAACCCAGTACTGGGTTCAAACTCTCTCACACACACACTCATACACTCAGCCATTTTGGTTTATCCAATTTACCTATAGTGCATTTCTCTGGACTGTGGGAGAAACCGGAGCACCTGGAGGAAACCCACATGAACACGGAGAGAACATGCAAACTCCACACAGAAATGCCAACTGACCCAGCCGGGACTCGAACCAGCGACTTTCTTGCTGTGACAGTGCTAACCTTATGTCATTTTTTTTCCAATTGTAATACGTTTTCAGATATTTTATCAAATGTGGATATTATTGTATTAAACACTGTGGAGAATCATTATACATCTTGGGAGTTTTAAAGCTCAATGTATACTTCATTCTTTACAGTACATGTATGGCACATTCCCAAAAGGCACACTAAAACCTTATGGTCTTGTTATGATGCTACATTTTAGACCAGGGGTACCCAAACTAGGTCCTGGAGGGCCGGTGTCCAATCAGACACACCTGAACCAGCTAATCAACCTTTTTCTAGGTCTAATAGAAATTTCCAGGCAGGTGTGTTAAAGAAAGTTGGAGCTAAACTATGCAGGACACCGTCCCTCCAAGACCGAGTTTGGGAACCCCTGTTTTAGACAGTTGCACCTTCCACTTGAAAATAACACCTGGAATTCCTTTCCAATCATACTCGTAAACTCAGGCAAATCAATAAATCCTCATCTTAGTAAGACCCAGAAATTATTCACAACTTTTCATTTTTTCTTTCTTTTTTAAAACGTTTATGTTGCAGTAGATCAATTAAATTCATTATTTCCATTATGAAAATGTGAAAGATGTTGGTTTAAAATCTTTGCAAAACTAAAAAGTGAAAAAGAAAAATATATACAGAGACTTTGCTACTCTACATACTTTGTTGAAGCACCTTTGGCATCAATTAAAGGTCTCAAGTTTTCTTGAGTATGATGCTACAATATTGGCACACCAAGTTTGTCCAGTTTCTCCCATTCCTCTTGCAGTACCTCTCAAGCTCCAGCAGGTTGGATGGAGGGAGTGTTGGTGCACAACAATTTTCTGATCTCTCTAGAGATGTTCACAGGGTTTAGGTCTGGGCTCTGGCTGGGCCTATCAAGGAAATTCACGCATGCCTGTAGCCACTTCTTTGTTATATTGGCATTGTTCTGAAGATTGTTGTCCTGTCGAAAGATGAACCAGTACCTAGGTTCCCGGGTTCAGAATGCTCTGGGGCTGGATTTGCTGCACTCATTATTCCCTCAATCCTGACGAGTCTGTCAATTCCTGCTGCTGAAAAAACATCCTCACAGCTGATGCTGATCCTCCATACTTCACTATGGGGATGGCATTGGCCAGGTGGTGAGCAGTGCTTGGTTTTGTCCAGAGAAAGTTAAATCTGATTCATCAGACCAGAAAATTCTCAAGGTCTGAGAGTCCTTCAGGTGCCTTTTGTCAAACTCCAGGTGTTTTGTTATGAGGTTTTTACTGTCCATCTGGACACTCGACCGTTCAGCCCTGAGTGCTGCAAATATGGTTGTTCTTTTAGATCATTTTCTCCACAATTGTTGTTGAATATCTACATTTGCAAAGACTTTTGAACAAACTTCTTTCAGGTTGACATTATTAAGTTTCGTTTGCGTAATTTTGAGAAAGAACAAGGGATTAATTAATTTAAGAAAAAAAAGTGAATGTTTTTTGAATGCACTAAAAGTCACGTGACAAAAAAAAAATATGGCAAATGAAGTATGTCCAGAAAACATTCATACATATATCCATACTATGTAGAGAACACTGTTTTAGAGGTTGTGAAGTATTTATTTACTTATTCAAAGTCAGCACCTGTTCAAAGAGAGCATGTGATTTAGGATCCAAAAATGTATATTAAATTATATTAAACTACTTGCACTTTAAAACATGTGGTTCTTTAGAGGTTCTTTAAACATAGTAACAGTTGTTATTACTATATATAACCATATTATCCGTAAGAATGCTTTTTGAGATTAAATGGTTCATGTTTAGTTTAGTGCTCTTTATTTTTCTCCCTTTTTGATTTACATATCTGTCAAACAAGTCAAAACACCTCTTTACTGCTTTTCTGGAGCTCAACCACTTGCCTACAGACTGATGATTTCATTCTAACTTTCAAACTTTGTATTACTTTACCCACAGTAAAGGGCTCAAATACTACCCATATTTGTTACTTCTGTCCTTCAAAATCATACATGTTTTTACATAAACACCTGGAATTGTACACAAATGCACTGTAATTTTAAACTGAATTGCACTTACCGTCATAGAAGAAAGAAAATGGCATTCAATTGCACCACAAAACACATAACAATGGACCTAAAACCCTCCAAGAGGACTGTGATGATATATCACTAGAAGTTCATTACATCCCTTTGGTTTGGTTTCTCTTCATGTATTCATTCATGTTCCGTCTCAACAGTCATTTAGTAACATATTCAGCTAATAACTGTTGTTAGATCTCTGTTAGATTTTTGCTAAGTTCACATCAATACAAAAACTAATTAATTAAAGTATCCAATTGGCACATGCTGTTGGGTATTTTTATGCATTTTATGTTAACCTACAATATATAAGACAAGAGAGATAAATGAAGGAACAGAATAAATGAAAATGATATTATGACTACAGTTAATACACCATCACACTAATATTAATGAAAGTATATAACAGAATTAATGTTGCATAGCACTTGCAAAGCATTGCTTCCTTGGGAAATGAGGAGTTGGGTTTTATTTCAGGGTTCTTGCGTAACAAGCTGAAGAACCTGTTTAACATTTAGAACCATTTGGTATAAAACAGAACGTGGAATATATATATATATATATATATATATATATATATATATATATATATATATATATATATATATATATATATATATATATATATATATTCATAGTATTCATAGCGCTTCACCTTTTCCAAATTTTTTTATGTTACAGCCTTATTCCAAAATGGATTAAATTCATTGATATCCTCATAATTCTACACACAATACCCCATAATGACAATGTGAAAAAAGATTTTTTTAAAAATTGTTACAAATTTATTACAAATAAAAAAACCTAAAAAAATCACATGTACACAAGCCCCTCCAAACGTAACACCTGGCATTCATTCCAAAGAGTTCAATTTTAGTCTCATCAGACCAGAGAATTTTGTTTATTATGGTCTGAGAGTCCTTTAGATGTCTTTTGGGAAATTCCAGGTGGGGAGTGGCTTTCGTCTGGCCACTCTACCATACAGGCCTGATTGGTGGAATGCTGCACAGATGGTTGTCCTTCTGTAAGGTTCTCCTCTCTCCCCATCAGGTTATTGATCACCTCCCTGACCAAGGCCCTTCTCCCGAGATCACTCAGCTTAGATGACCGGCCAGCTCTAGGAAGAGTCCTGATGGTTCCAAACATCTTCCACTTACAGATGATGGAGGCCACTGTGCTCATTGGAACTTTCAGAGCAGCAGAAATGTTTCTGTAACCTTCCCCAGCCTTGTGCATACCTGCCAACATTTGGTTCATGAATTCCGGGAGGCCGGGGGGGGGGGGGGGGGGGGGGGGGGGGGAGGGGGGTATATGTGGGGGATCTGCGATGGTGTGCGCGAACTGAAGAGCGGGGGGGTTGTTGTAGTGATGCGCGAACTGAAGAGCGGGGATGGGTGCGCGCAAACTGAAGAGGGGAGGCGGACTGAAGAGCACGCGCAAATGTACCAGGTTTCAGGTCTAACTGTACCTAAAAGCTGAGGAGCGGGGGGGTTCCGGGAGTTTTCCGAGAGACAAAACAACATGGGAGATGGGTCTGAAATACGGGAGACTCCTGGGAAAAACGGGAGAACAACGGGAACTCGGAGGTCTACAGACAAAAGGTCTTCATGCTTGGTTTGTGCTTTGACATGCACTGTCAACCCTTGGACTTTATATAGACAGATGTATACATTTTCAAATCATGTCCCATCAACTGAATTTACCACCAATTAAGCTGCTGAAACATCTCAATAATCAGTGGAAACAGAATATACCTGAGCTCAATTTAGAGCTTCACGGCAAAGGCTGTGAATACTTATGTACATGTGATTTTTCAGGTTTTTTACTTTTAATAAATTTGCAACAATTAAAAAAAAACTCACATTGTCATTATGGGGTATTGTGTGTAGAATTTCGAGGAAATAAATTAATTTAATCCATTTTGGAATAAGGCTGTAACATAAAAAATGTGAAAAAAGTGAAGCGTTATGAATACTTTCAGGATTTTATATATATATATATATATATATATATATATATATATATATATATATATATATATATATATATATATATATATATATATATATATACACACACACACAATGAAAGGGGATTGTTTAAAGGGGGAAAAAAAAGTTTATTTTTCAGCCCCTATTGGTCCAATGCTTTTTAGTGCTTTAAGCATGGACGTCACTTAAACTGTAATCAAGACTTAATTTCAGGTCTTGTTCTAGGATGTTTAGAAATTTCCTCTACATTAAGAAAATGATTTTTTGATTAAGAAAATGATTATTGTGAGGTTAGCACAACACCTGGCATACATTACAGAGTATCCGCTGGCTCAAGCACAGCCTGTGCCAGTGTAAACAATGGGCCAGTAAAGCACCCAAGGCCATCTCTTGTCTCTCTCTCCGCATGCCTGCTAAACAACACAGAAATCAACAAGAAATAAACAAACATGTTTTCAGAGCTCACTGTTGGATCCTTCTGTGCGATTCCTCATCTATCGCTACCACCCGTCTCATTTGGCAAATGTGTATAATAGTTTTAATGTCATTAAACACCAGTTGTTCGCTTTCACCTCTCCAGGGATTTCTGCGGACCGAAAACTTCCGGGGGTTCAGATGACCCTGATTAAAAAGACTCAATCTTCTGTTCCGCAATTAACCTCATCAGACCTCGGTGATTGTGCCAGGCTTGGTTGACGAGTACAAGTAAACCGCTGCCACCCAGCCGAGACGACATACGATACCCCTGAATTTAACGCAGACCCTAAAACCGAGCCCCCAACCCAACCCACCCACACACAACACAGACTCCGATAAACCCCTATGCCTCATGCTTTTACAGCCAATCCCGGGATGAAAGGAATAGGAGGAGAGTGGTGTCAAAAAACGAAACTGCACTAATCCGCTGGGCTCAACTGTGCATTCAGGTAACAGGCGGAGATTGTGTTTTCACTGGATTTTAACTCTTTCTTGCTGCATCCCAATTCACCCACACTGTTAATTTCCCGTATAATCTACAGTAATTTACTGGCAGCAGTTTGCCAGTAAGTTACTAAAAATCATTTACAGCAAAAATACAGTATTTTCATTTACAGTCCCATTTATCTTGCCGTATATGTACCTACAGAATTGTATGTATAAATTTACTGTAAAATATACAGTAATTTTCACAATGCAAATTTAAAAATACAGTAACATACTGCATAACTGTCCTACAGTAAAATAGTGTTTATATTACAGTTAAAAAGTCTTGTCGCCTATCCAAGTTTTAAAAGCAACAAATAACAACTTGACTTCTAGTTGATTATTTGGTATCAGAAGTGGCTTATATGAAAGGCAAAGGACTTATTTTACCAAAATAAAATATGATCATGCCTTGATTTTAAATTATTTAATTAGGACAGTAAGGTCTGACTTTGCTTAGACTAAAGTCTTGCCACTTAACAGAAATAAAACAGTATAGAATATAAAGTCATGGTGCAGTGGAAAGCGATTTAATATTGTGTATGACTCCCATGAGCTTGCAGCACTGCATCCATACATCTCTGCAATGACTCAGATAACTTATTAATAAAGTCATCTGGAACGGCAAAGAAAGCGTTCTTGCAGGACTCCCAGAGTTCATCAAGATTCTTTGGATTCATCTTCAATGCCTCCTCCAGTATCTTACTCCAGACATTCTCAATAATGTTTAAGTCAGGTGACTGGAATGGCCAATCCTGGAGCACCTTGACCATCTTTGCTTTCAGGAACTTTGATGTGGAGGCTGAAGTATGAGAAGGAGCGCTATCCTGCTGAAGAATTTGCCCTCTCCTGTGGTTTGTAATGTAATGGGCAGCATAAATGTCTTGATATTTCAGGCTGTTGATGTTGCCATCCACTCTGCAGATCTCTCGCAAAATGTGATTGAAATTTTTGCAGTAGGATAGAGACAGTGTCTATAGAAAATCATACACTAAATATCATATCATCATACACTTACTATCATATAAATCACAATACGCTTAATATCATATCAATCATCATACAATTAACTGAAATAATTACTTCATTTGGAATCAAATCACATTCCAAATAACGGTCACACTTTATTTTGATGGTCCATTTGTTGAATTTAAATTTCAGTGCATCTACATGCCAACTAATTCTGGGTTGTTCTTTTTACAAACATCATTGTATAATGTACAGTGGTGTAAAGTAGCTAATTACAAATACTCAAATTACTGTAATTACTGTAGTTTTTCTCAGGAATTTTAATTTACTGAGTAGTTTTAAAAATGTGTACTTTTACTTCAACTTGAGTACATTTTTACTGCAGTATCTGTACTTTTACTCCACTACTTCCTTTTAACCTGCAGTCACTACTTCATTTTTCTTGATTGAGATTCCTGTCCAATCAAATCGCACATACCGTAGAAGGTAAATCGCATCATAATGAACTACCTCAAGACATGTGCACTTTATAATTGCAGCAAACTGTTTGTAAGTATTAAAAATGTCCTAGAAGATAGTCAAAATCTTTATGCGCATTGACCCAGAGACTGTTTAAATGTATGTCACTGATGAGAAGATGACGGATGTTTACTGTATAATGACCGAAATGGCTTTAAAGTTAAAGAAATATAAATGACGTCTGATTGGCGTTGAACCCTAACATCATGGGGACTTTACATTTTGTTTGGAAATGAAAATCATGTTGACGTCAGACCTCAACGTCAGGCCAATGTCAATGTCAATGTCCAACCTAAAACCAATTAAATATCAACGTCTAATGATGTTACAGCTTGACGTTGTGTAAACGTTATCCCTATGACGTCTATCAGACGTTGGATTTTGGTTGCCGTACCTGATGAATAAATGTCAGTATTTGACGTCAATATGACGTTGGTTTAGGATGTTGGCTCAACGCTGGATTTTGGTCACTTTCTAACAACCTAAAACCAACCAAATATCAACGTCATTTGACGTCGTTATTGGACATCAAAATAACATTGTCCTTAGCTGCTGGCTTGACAATTCATTTTGGTCATCTGACATTACAACCTAAATCTAACCTAATATTAATTTCTCATGATGTTGTGTGCCTGCTGGGCAATAACTAAATGCACTACAGAATGTTACGTTTACACACAGATGCACAAATAACATGTAAACGCATCAGCTTTTAACAGCATAATACTCACTACTCTTGAGTACTTTTGAAAGGGCTACTTTTTACTCATACTTTGAGTAATATTTACAGCAGATACTTTTACTCTACTTGCACTACATTTTTAGGCAAGTAATGGTACTTTTACTTGAGAATGATTTTTCATTACTCTTTCCACCACTGATAATGTACAGTATGATCTGCAGCACTAGCCATCTTTGCACACAAGACAACATATTCACTGGCTTCAATTAATATTTAAATGTATTCATTTTGAGTATCCTTATTATTTACAACAATATTTTGTATTTTTTTCTTTAAATGATCAAGTTAGACATTCTGTTCAGACTTATTTTTTTGTTCCTCGTTTTAAAAAATCTATGGGTAAAAGAGCTTTTATGTTTAAGGGTCCAATAGATTGGAATAATTTACCTGCTAACATTCGATCCATTACATAATTTAAGGTGTTTAAGCAAACTTTGTTATCATATTTTACTTTGGATTGTACTTGTTTTTCCTGAAGATGTTATTATTTATGTGGTGATTTAATTCACTGATCTGTATATATTTTTTGTACTATGTATATATACGTATGTATGTATACAGTTGAACCCAGAAGTTTACATACACTGTATAAAAAGGCACATAACCATTTAAAAAAAAGTCAGATGTTAATGTGACTAAACTTTTTCTCTTTTAGGTAAGTTAGGATTATCAAATTTGTTTCTGTTATGCTTAATAGCAGAATAATGAGAGAGATATTTTTCAAGAAATTTTTCTTGAAAGTCAAGTTTACATACAATAAGATTATTATGCCTCTGAAAAAGCTCAGATGATGGTGTCAAGGTTTTGGAGGTTTCTGATTGGCTAATTGACAACATTTGAGTTAATTGGAGGCACAACTGTAGAATTGTATTTAAGGAAAACACACTGCTTCCTTGTGTGACAACATGGGAAAATCAAACAAGCCAGAATCAACAAAAAAGCCAGATTACAATTTACTAAATTACACTGGGAAAAAGAAAGAATTTTGGAGACGTCCTGTGATCTAATGGAACTAAGATTGAACTGTTTGGCCATAATGACTAATGTTACATTTGGAGGACAAAGGGGAAAGCTTACAACCCTAGGAACACTATCCCAACTGTGAAGTATGGGGGCGGCAGCATCATGTTGTGGGGCTGTTTTGCTGCAGGAGGGACTGGTCCACTTCACAGCATAGATGGCATCATGAAGAAAGAACATTATGTAGAAATGCTGAAGCAACATCTCAAGACATCAGCCAGGAAATTAAAACTTGGCCACAAATGGGTCTTCCAAACAGTCCATGACCCTAAGCATACTGCCAAATTAGTTAAAATGTGCTTTAAGGACAACAGAGTGAATGTTTAAGAGTGGCCATCACAAAGCCCTGAACTCAATCCTATAGAAAAAATTGTGGGCAGAGTTGAAAAAGCTTGTGGGAGCAAGATAGCCTACAAATCTGACACTGTTACACCAATCCTGTCAGGAGGAATGGGCCAAAATTCCTGCAAACTATTGTGAAAAGCTTGTGGAACGATACCCAAAACATTTGACCAAAGTTATACAGTTTAAAAGCAAAGCTAAAAAAATACCAAGGAAATGTGTGTAAACTTTTGACTGTCTGGAAATGAAAAAAAAAAACACATTTAGTATGATTTACCATCAGACATTTTTTTAAAAATGGTTATGTTCCTTTTTTTAGAGTGTATGTAAACTTCTGGTTTCAACTGTATTTACATTACTTCCCCCTTTTTAATTTTTTTATGTTATGTTTTTTTGGATGTTGTGTAAGTTATGTTTTGTTTTTGTCTTCTGGTGTCATTAATATTTGATTGTGATTAATTGTGTGACCCCCTTGAAAATGAAATGGTACATCTCAAGGGGTTTATGCCAATGAATAAATACCATCAATTCTCGTTAGATTATAAGTAGACTGTTTGGGGTTGGGGTTGGGGTTAGTGTAAGTTGACATGTACTTGCAAAGTTTCTTATAGTCAGTTGAATGTCTGTTGAAGGAGCAGTATCAACAGATATTAAGCAGACAGTCTACTAATACTCAAATGTACCATCAAAATAAAATGTTACCCAAATAACTTTTCCAACCTTTGAAAAGTTTTTTGCCTTCTCCTAACCGGTGCCTTTCTACAACCTTATCCCACAGGTCTTTTCAAAGCAGGGTGTAATGTGAGTAAAGGTATAGATTTTCACAGGATAGGATGATTTCTATAGGCACTGTATTATTTTAAAGTCATTCAAATATCTTTATAGAAGCTTCTCTATTTCTCCGCCATGTTTGTAATGTAATGTAATGTAATTTAATTCAATGTAATGTGTATTTATATAGCGCATTTATTGTGTATGCCCATACACCCAAAGCGCTTCACAATCATGAGGGGAGTCTCTCCACACCACCACCAGTGTGTAGCATCCACTTGGATGATGCGACGGCAGCCACAGGACAACGGCGCCAGTGCGCTCACCACACACCAGCTATTGGTGAAGGGAAGAGACAGTGATAGAGCCAATTCGGTGGATGGGGATGATTAGGAAACCATAATGGGTAAGTGCCGATTGAGGGACTTTGGCCAGGACACCGGGGTTACACCCCTACTCTTTACGAGAAGTGCCATGGAATTTTTAATGACCACAGAGAGTCAGGACCTTGGTTTAACGTCTCATCCGAAAGACGCCACCCACTGACAGTGTAGTGTCCCCTTCACTTTACTGGGGCATTAGGACTCACACAGACCGCAGGTTGAGCGCCCCCCTGCTGGCCTCTCTAACACCACTTCCAACAGCAACCTAGTTTTCCCATGTGGTCTCCCATCCAGGTACTAACCAGGCTCAGCCCTGCTTAGCTTCAGTGATGTTCGTAATGTTTAGATTTAATGTTTGTAATTTCATTGCCCTGGTGTTATTTATGTCTACCCTGATCCCAACACTAAGTCTATAATTCATAAGAGCATAGAAATAGCAATTATTGTTGTACAGCGTCACAAAGATAATGCTATAATGATGTGCAGCTGTATCCCTTGTAGGGTTTACCTTCTATAAAGAAAAGGGTTACACCCCTACTCTTTACGGTTTTGTATAAACATGTGCTTATAGTTCTGTCGAATTCAAGTTCAACGTGCAATGTATGAACCCTTTTCACAAGACTGTTATGAAGCGTTTAACGGCCATCAGCATCTCAAATCCTTAAAAGTTTTTAATATTTAGATTTTTTTAAATGTATGAACATTTATATGTATTTATGTATATATTAGGGGTGTCAAAATTAATTGTTTCTTCGGTGCACCGCGATGGGTCACACTTTATTTTGACGGTCCGTTTGTTGAATTTAAGTTACATTGCAACTAATTCTCATTAGATTATAAGTAGACTGTTAGGTTGGGGTTAGGGTTGGGGTTGGGGTTAGGGTTAGTGTAAGTTGACATGTACTTGCAAAGTTTCTTATAGTCAGTTAAATGTCTGTTGAAGGACTGTTAAATGTCAGTGTCAACAGATATTAAGCAGACAGTCTACTAATACTCAAATGGACCATCAAAATAAAGTGTTACCCCGCGATGCAGACACGGACAATTCGGTATTGGTTCAGTAATAATCATAACCGGTTATTATATACTGACGTCCTTTATCTCATATGCGATATGTCGCCGTAGCATACTATAGCAAGGGAGGCGAGCGCGAGTATTTACAACACTCCAACTACTTAAAAACACAGAAACTGTGCACAATTTCACTGCGTGTGTGTTCGCAGGACAGTGTTTCACTTGACACTTACAGCAGAAGCCCCTACTTCACGGCGATTAAGAGAATGAAAGTAATCTCCATTTCTCTCTCTCTCACTGTGGCCCATGAGTGCATCTGTGAAGAGCGCCAGCGTGTAAGAGCCAATCACAGCCCTTTCTGTTGAGCGCGTGACCAATCAAAGGGTTGTAAGAAAGATTTTGTAAACAAGGCTCAAAAAGCGAGCGGGATATTTATATTTGTTTATTTGCTAATGCTCGTGTTGTTTAAAGGTACAGTTTTATATATCTGACTGTTTGTATTAAAGGACAAAATTGTTTTACAAATAGTATATATAAATATATTTATACATTTTAATACAAGAATTGCTGTGCTGTGAAGAAAATATAAAACTGTGTATGGAAAGCATCGTCAATGCATCGTGATGCACCGAGATATCGAATTGAACCGAATCGATGGCATGATAATTGTAACCGAACCGAAGACCGTGAGACCAGTGTAGGTTCACAACTCTAGTGTATATGTATTATATAAAATGACAAAAAACGAATTATCACTTAAGTGAGGTGTTTGAAATGCAGTGTCTATGAGCAGGACAGTAAGTTTGATGATGTTCTGTCGACTGGCTGTCGTTGTCAGTCTCACACAATTTTTTTCCTTTCTCTTAAAGTCTTGATAACACCACTGTGAAGTTTTTATTTTATTATTTCAGCAGACAGGATTGTAAAAAAATTATTTTTTGCACTCTACCATTCACTGCGCTCTACGTTTACCCAACTATGATGACTTCCGCTACTGAAAAACCAAGAAATGTGACAAGGGTCCGTTCATAGTAACATAAAAATAGTAATTGTTGTTGTACAGTGTCACAAAGATTGTGCTATATTGATGTCCATATCTGCAGCTGTATCCCTTCTTGACTTTACCATTTTTACCTGCATTTGTACTGTAGTTCTATCTAATTCACATTCAATGCGCAATGTATTGTGGGCAACACTGTTTAGAGTATGGACAGACCTGCAGTTCAAACCTAGAAATATAGACCATACAGGTAACTAACTATGGAATAGCCTACTCATTATACATACACTCACTGGCCCTTTTATTAGGTACACCTTCCTAGTACTGGGTTGAACCCACTTTTGCCCTCAGAGCTGCCTTAATCCTTCGTGGCATAGATTCAACAAGTTACTGGAAATATTCCTCAGAGATTTTGGTCCATATTGACATGATGGCATATGCGAATCTCCCGTTCCACCACATCCCAAAGCTGCTCTATTGGACTGAGCTCTGGGGACTGTATAGGCCATTTGAGTAGTGAACTCGTTGCTCACTGGATATTTCCTCTTTTTCGGACCATTATCTGTAAATCCTAGAGATGTTTGTGTGTGGAAATCTCAGTAGATCAGTAGTTTCTGATATACTTAGACCAGCCCATCTGGCACCAACAACCATGCCACATTCAAAGTCACTTAAATCACCTTTCTTCCTCATTCTGAAGCTCGGTTTGAACTGCAGCAGATCGTCTTGACCATGTCTACATGCACTGAGCTGCTGCCATTTGATTTGGCTGATAACGAGCAGTTGGACAGGTGTACCTAATAAAGTGGCCGGTGAGTGTACTTCGATTTGGGACATACCAATTCTATTTTCGAATACTATTTAGGACGGACAGACTGCTGAATGGGACACAGCATCTCTCTCTCTCTCTCTCTCCTGTTTTGTCTACTCTAGGTAATTATTGGCTCTCCTCTTGCTCCAGGTGATCAGCCAAACCACAGGCACTGCCAAAAACCCTCCCTACTCAACACCTCGCTCTTTTTACCCCCACTTTTATTCACCTGTAGTTTTTTTCTTTCCTCAGACGGGACACATTCCTTCATCCCACAACTATTCTTTAGTGAAAAACAGTTTCTTGTTCCTCTGCTCCACCCTCTGGGAATGGTATAATTTGTTTTTAATCCTCCCTTTACAAATGTCATATAAAAGCCGCCCTGCATCACACTTAGTCTCACTAGTTTGTCTGTCAGTTTTTAATTAAATATGAGGAAGCACAAGATGGGATGTTCTGTGATTTTCTCTTGTAGAGCATTAAAGCAGTTGCTTTTTTCACATGATTATCAAATTTGCAGGTTTCACAGAATCTCTTAGTTGTTCCGACTGCTTTGGGCCCTTTGTAGCCTGACACTCTTCAGAGTTCAAAGATCCGTGATCATCCGAGAGGATGATCTTGTTGTCAGTGTACTGGAGGTGGATTACATTTCAGTGCTACACTGTAAAAAAACATCCGTAAATTAGAAGTTTTTCGTATTTTGAGATTCATGTTTTGATTTTGTATTTTTATTTATGCTTTTAAATTACATTATAGACCCTTGATCTTCCTTTCAACAACTTTAAACGTTGAAAAGTTTGACAAAGTGACTTTTTTTAATAGTTTAAAGTAGTATGTTATCTGGGTTGATGTTCTATATTACGGTACAAAAACCTTGTCAGAAACTGCCAGTTCATTGTCTGTTATTGCTCAATAAGTCAGTGTAAAATAACTAGTCAATAAAAGTAATTGAATTTTCAACATCAAGAGTCAACAGAGCAGAGATCAAGGTCCCATAGCGCAATTCACAACCATAAATAAACAGAAAACACTTGTCAATCACAAAATATAGAAACTATTAATTAACAGATTTTAGTTTTTTTTTAAAGTGCAGGACCTTAAAAACTGTAAGAAATGCTGCAGTTAAAATTTGTAACCTGGTTAACACCAAGTTTCCTCATTATATTCTGTACAGTGAATAATCATATTGACTTTTTATCAATTAATAATCATATTGATATTAATCAATATAATTGATATCATATTAATAATCATATTGACTTTCAATCAATTTGACTTTTTATCAGTTTTTATGAATAAACAATTGACTTTTCAGAGTTTCCTGCATGACACTTCACTTTTTTATGTTTGGTTGTTGTTGTTGTTGTTGTTGTTGTTGTTTTTGTTTTTGTTGTTGTTGTTGACAATACCAGGGTTCTTTTTAGTCGTTTTTCGTCAGTGATCCACATTAGAGTTTTATGTTACATCTAAATTTGCTAAACAACGTTTATAGCATTACGTTAGTTTCATGTGTGTTACCATAATGGAATTTAGTTGTGTGAATGAAACTAGCCTTATACCTGATAAAAGTCTTGTCGTTGATACCAGTTGTAAGAGCAACAAATAATAACTTGACTTCTAGTTGATAATTTGGAAAAGTGTCAGAATGTAGATTTTTCGATGAATCTGTTGAACTGCTTCCCAATCATCACAAATACTGCAGAAGAAGACCTATTGGAACCCGCATGGGCTCAAGATTCTCAAAGAAATCAGTCAAGTTTGGTGAAGGAAAAGTCATGGTTTGGGGTTACATTTAGGCCCTGTTTACACTAATGCGTTTTCGTTTTAAAACGCATAAGTTTTGCTACAGTTACGCCATCCGTCCACACTACGCCGGAGTTTTCGAGCCCCGAAAACGGAGCGTTTTGAAAACGCTGGACAGGTCGTTTTCATTTTAAAACGCTGCTGCTCCGTCTCAGTGTGGATGGGGGAAAACAGAGACGTCTGAAAACGAAGGCGTGGCTGCTGAGATTCGCTACCTGATTGGGGCTTTTGGGTCATTCCGTATCCTCCCGCTATTTGTCAAGCCCCTATCACATGACTGTAACGCTACCGGAAGACGGCAGACCAGCCTTCAATGTAAACAACAACATTGACACAGAAATGGGAGCGTTGTTTGCACTTTTGTCCGTTTTAGGCGCCATTGTGCAGTTAAACTCTGCCTTTTTTACTACAGCAGCTGCATATATTCGCAAGAGGCCAGCTATTGTTCGAGCACTTGCTAGTCGCTCGCGTTCATCGTTCAACCAGCGTTTGTTGACTAACAATAACCAAATGGCGAGCGAGACACATGCTTCCTGTTTATACTTGAACGCGCATGCCCAGAGTGCGCAAATGGTCACGTGATATACGTTTTTGGTGGAGTAGTGTGGACGGAGATATGTTTAGAAACGCTAGATGAAACGCTAGTATGGACGCGGATCGTTTTTGATCTAAAACGCCATTTCAAAACGAAAATGCATTAATGTAAACGGGGCCTTAGTGTGGGGGCGTGCGAGAGATCTGCAGAGTGGATGGCAACATCAACAGGCTGAAGTATCAAGACATTTGTGCTGTCCATTACATTACAAACCACAGGAGAGGGAAAATTCTTCAGCAGAATAGCGCTCCTTCTCATACTTCAGCCTCCACATCAAAGTTCCTGAAAGCAAAGAAGGTCAAGGTACTCCAGGATTGGCCAGCCCAGTCACCAGACATGAACATTATTGAGCTTGTCTGGGGTAAGATGAAGAAGGAGGCATTGAAGATGAATCCAAAGAGTCTTGATGAACTCTGGGAGTCCTACAAGAACACTTCCTTTGGCATTCCAGATGACTTTATTAATAAGTTATTTGAGTCATTGCAGAGATGTACAAATAGATGCAGTCCTCCAAGCTCATGGAAATCATACACAATATTAATTCTTTCTCCACTGCACCATGACCTTATATTCTATACTGTACATTATTTCTGTTAAGTGAGAAGACTTTTGTCTAAGCAAAGTCAGACCTTACTGTCCTAATTAAATAATTAAAAACCATGGCTCATATTTTATTTTGGTCAAATAAGGGTAATCTAGAGGCTTTGCCTTTCATTTCAGCCACTTCTGATACCAAATGATGAACTAGAAGTCAAGTTATTGTTTGTTGTTCCTAAAACTTGGATAGGCGACAAGACTTTTGTCAGGTAGTGTGTATTAGTATGTGTCTCTGCTCGTGGAAAACTGTTTGTGATGAGTATTGGCTCATCTTGTGATTTTCTCATCAACACCTGCTTATGGTTGTGTTTTTGTCTGTGAAACAAAGGTGCAGTGTGGAGATGTTAGTACTTCAAAAAAACACATTTTTTGAGCTGTTGACAGTCATATATGTGCCCCACGCTGCTATAAACACTATTAGGACACATATATTGCACTAAAAAGTGAAAATTGGTTGTTTTTGCGCAAATTCGTTCTTCCGGTTTGAAACTAATTTTTGAAGCTACGTCACGGCGATTAGATACAGTACTTGTGTGTAAATCCAGCGTGGAGAGTGGCTGTCTGTACCTGCGAGTACATTGTGACGTCTCTGAGTGTACGGCATTAATTCATGAAAAAGACTTGGTTCAAACCAATCAGCGCGCTCTGTTGTGTATGCGGTGCAACTTCATTAATATGCAGGATAGCTTCAAAGACTGTTTTACCTGTTACAGTGTTCAGATGACAGAAAGACGCCACGTTGTGTCGCCAAAACAATTGAAAGAACAAGAATTTGGAGACACGGGTTGTCAGTGTTGCATTTATTAGTGTGCTGCGTTTATTAATGTGCTGCAACAAAGGTTTTGTTTTCATTTTCCCGCTATGAGAGCGCAGCTGGACTCATATGTGGATTACAGTGCACGCGACAGAAATGCGTTTGTAAAGAACATTTTTTACCCGAGAGCTTTTTGCATCTGGAAATAATGAAATCTGGATTTGCCGCTCGTCTCCTTTTAAAAAAAGACACAGTTCCAGTGTGATTGTCCTGTCTCTACAGATTTGGTAAGTGTGTGAGAGCAGTGCCCTTTGTTTGTTAATTCAGATGGCAAAGTTACTTCGTATCGTCAGCAGTGCTCTTTCAGTTTTTAAAGACATACCATAGTCAAAATGATTTAGTTACTGAGTTTACAGTATGTTAATATCACTGCAATATTACAGTACAATATTATAGACTGAAAGATCCGCTGTAAATGCTGCTCTCAGAGTGTAAACATGTAAACACCACAATCAAACTATTCCCGTCGTGCAGGATTTTCGCCACATTTTGTAACAGGATAGTCTATACACACACAGCTTTCTGACGTTACCTACCAAGTGCGTCTAAGTTACCTAGAAATGCGAAGGATTTTTTTCTCCCATTCGCCGTGCGGTATCAAACATACCATTAAAACTCCACTCTCCAGCAGCTCCTTGCTTTTAATATCTCGTTTCTGAATAAAAAGTGAAAGTGCCAAACTGCAGTTAAAGTCGACAATTTAATAATTTGGCAAGTAATTCGATTACTGATGTCCATGTAAACACAGTCACTGTCTTTCTCCCCTGCGTCTGCGTGCCCAAACGGAAACTCCCATATTTGCAAATCCTTCCCTCGTTCCCTCCCCCGACACTCCCACCTAAACAGAGCTGGACACGCCCACTTTCCTGACTTTTTCCAAACTAGAAGTGTGGAAACACCCTGCTGAGACAGGGGGGTTTCGTGGCCCTTTAACACTGTAAATTAAAAAAAAATATTGTAGTTTACCATAAAATTTAGACATGCCCTTTTAAGGTGTCCACCATATTTTAAATGGTAAAATTCTGGCACAGCTGCCTTTTTTACCATACTATTTATGGATTTTTTACAATGTAGAAAATAATTACAGCTTTAAAACTCCATCATTTTATTTTATTTGAATTTAGACAACAACAGCAACAAGTTTTCTGTGGCCTCAACAAGACAATGTGGAAGATATGATGAGGCTTGTTTTTTTCATTCATTCATTTTCTTTTTCGGCTTAGTTCCTTTATTATTCTGGGGTCGCCACTGCGGAATGAACTGCCAACTTATCCAGCACATGTTTTACGCAGCGGATGGCCTTCCAGCCACAACCCATCCCTGGGAAAGAGGCTTGTTTTTTTTTAGTTTTGAATTTTAATAAGGTTTCTAAACTAGTGAGATTTACACTTTGTTACACAACTTTGTACAGGGTTTGTTCATGTTGTCACAAAATGTTTTGTTGACTTTTTTCAAATAATACTAAGTTCTATTCTTTTAAATGATAATAATGATAACATAATAATGTAAAAAAAAAATGAGAATACACTGATGGAAGATCATGAGACATTGAAAACTTTTAATTGCTAAAAATTCATGAATGTTACAAATATTTCAGAAATATTAAATAAAAACATTTAAATACAAAATATGTATATCCTAATCTAACTAACAAATCCCAGTTCATAAGATCAAGTAGCATACAATTATTTGACTGATAGCTGATTTTATTGAATTTACATGGATAGTTCAACAACAATAAAAATATTGTCATCATTTACTCACCTGTCACTTGTGACAAACCACTTTGAGTTTCTTTCATGTTGAACAGAATGAAAAATATACTGAAACATTCTGGAAAAAACAGCCCTTGACTTCCATGGTATTTGTTTTTCATAAATAAGTGATTACCAGTTTCTAACATTCTTCAAAAGTGTCTTCTTTTGTGTTCAACAGGAAAAAAACTCAAACAAGTTTACTAAAGTTTACATTACAAAATAAGTAAATATGTACATAAAACATCCACAAAAGCATGTATGACATTCTGTGGAATGTGGAAAATGCTGGTTTTCAACACAATGCATTGTGTTGTAAAGCTATCCAGATATTTGTACAAGGGAAAAGAGGTCTACTGATGTAGAGAATTATTTCCCTGGACAGCGCATTAATTCTTTTAGGTGTGTCTTTGACATTTTCCGTGGCTGTGCAGGCAAACATCCAGAGTCTATGAGAACGTGTGCCAAAACTCTGAGCTCAAAGTCTCTCTCTCTTTTTCTTTCTCTCTCTCTCTCAACTCCCGTCATTGCTTCTTTAGTTTCAGTGCATCCATTTATTGCCAGTGAATTCTTAAAATCAATCCACACTCCACACTTACAATCTATAATCAGGCTGGAGAACCAACATTTAAGGTTTACCAACATTTAATGTTTTAAGCAAAAAAAGGTTTGCTTTAAAATACAGAGTATGTAATAATAATAATAATTCATTCATTTTCTTGTCGGCTTAGTCCCTTTATTAATCCGGGGTCGCCACAGCGGAATGAACCGCCAACTTATCCAGCACGATTTTACGCAGCGGATGCCCTTCCAGCCACAACCCATCTCTGGGAACATCCACACACTCATTCACACTCATACACTACGGACAATTTAGCCTACCCAATTCACCTGTACCACATGTCTTTGGACTGTGGGGGAAACCGGAACACCCGGAGGAAACCCACGCGAATGCAGGGAGAACATGCAAACTCCACACAGAAACGCCAAGTGACCCAGCCCAGCCGAGGTTCGAACCTGCGACCCAGCGACGTTCTTGCTGTGAGGGCGACAGCACTACCTACTGCGCCACTGCAAGAGTAATTTAATACTATGTAATTATAATCATGAGGTGATACTGTGCTTTTATCCTTGCTTTCGCACTCAAACCAGGAACATGGGATTTTATCTCATGGTGCAATAAAATGAAACTAGACCTGAACGTGTCAAAAACCAAAGAAATGCTCATTAACTTTGGCAAAAACAACTGCTCTCCAAAGAGTGGTTATAAATGACACACATGGGTGCATTTCCCAAAACCATCGTTAGCCAACTAAGGTTGCAAGTTCCATCGTTACAAAGATAGTTTGTTGATTTGCCGTTTCCCAAATCCATCGCTCCAACAAACATTCGCAAACTGTGTCGCAAACTTGAGCACTTGAAACTACACCTCTGGAGCTGTAGTTAGAAACATAGTTCCTGGCTGTGTCCTATTCCCACTTATCCCCCCTATGCCCTATTCATTTAGAACATTCTAACATTCAAAGTTGGAATTATTAAAAATAAAAAAGCATTAAGTTAATCTCTCTTAGGTGTAATTTGCTTTCAAAGTGTTTTTACAGTTCAGTTTTAGCGATCTTCATGTTTACAATTGTGCTCCCTTCACAGTGCACTTTGAAAACATTGATATCATTTTGAACACAGCCTCATGGCGAAAGCTATAGGTGACCTATTATTTAAAATCAGAATTGTTACATCCCCAAAGCTTGTGAATACAAAAAACATAGCATACTTTAATTCTTTTAATTTATAGTGGGTTATTTATTAAGTATCTGTACTGTATATGACAAGGGCCTGTTGGTTAGAACTTTTTGCTGTGGTTTACATGTGTCAAATTGTAAAAGTAGACTTTTCAAAAAATAAATAAATAAATAAATAAACAATATCCTTCTAAATAATGATAATAATAATAATAATAATAATAATAATAATAATAATCATCATCATCATTAATATTATTATTACTGTAAAGTAAATATATTTATAATAAATAGCCTCATTTTTTATTTATTTATATGATTTATATATGATATTAGAATAGTGTTAGCTTTTGTAACTGATTTTATGTTTTAGAATAGAATGTGTAATGTTCAACTTTTCAATAATATTTGTAAAGGAAGCACAGGCCCTATATGTGCCATTTACATATATTTTAATGAATATGGAAAACGAGTGCATGTTTTTACCAAAACTAATATTGGATTTTATTTTAAATGCGTGTGCGTGTAAAACAATATAATTTGCACAAAGAAATGATGGGGTTCTTCTCTAAAGAAGTTGTTACTCCACCCCGTTTAGAGCATCATTATGGGCGTTTTACGCTATAACTAACGTGGTTCAAGCGATGGATCTGCGACAGAGAAACTAGGGGTTTTGGGAAACACTCGTCACTACATCGTTCTTTTCCCAAACTATCCATCGTACTATGATAGTTCAGCCGCGAGTTATGCCGTTGTTTGGGAAACGCACCCCAGGTCGAGGTTGTGGAGGAATAGAGGTACTACAGTAGGAACAATTATTGACAACAGGTTGAAATTTGTTTAAAATTCAATTATTAGTAAGGCTTATTAAAGACTGTTTTTATTGTGGAAACTCAACTCTTTTATTGTACAGATAGTTATTCTTAAGACCTTTTACAATTTATTTATTGAAAGTATTTTGTCCTTTTCCTTTATATGTTTGGTTCTCCTCACTGTCTATAAAAAACAAGAAAAATTTTAGGAGTTCCCCTACCAAGTCTTGCATAGTATTACGAACAGCAGGTGTTGAGGATGGCACATAAGATACTAGGAGATAGCACACACATCTTAAAAGTATTTTGAGTGGATGCCCCTAGGGCGACGTCTAAGGACAATAAGATGTTCCACATATCGTTATAAATTTACTGAACCAAGCAATTCTGCTACATAATAAATGTAGTTAATCGATGGATTATTATTCATTATTATTAGTTATTATTATTTTCTTTTAGGAATTATTATTATAAATTATTATTGTTTTTTTTTCCAGTTTTTTGTTTGTGTACTTGATGTTAAGTGCTGGTGTTTGTTGTGTTAAGTGTGACTTTTAGTTATATGTGAAGCACCACCATGTCAGAATGAATTGCCCCAAGGGGATTGATAAAGGTTTAAACTAAACTAAATTAATGCGCTTTGAGCTGGACTTTAGACCAGCTATTAGTTGGTCAATGGCGCGGTCTATTTTAGTTCCTCAAAATAGCAATAAGTCAACAATGCGCCTTAACACACCTCCTTTTTAGACCGGCACACCCAGGAGTCCACAAAAAGAGACACAAATGGATTTGCTATTTAAACAATAGGCGCAAAGCATGAAAATTCCAGTTGCGCTGGTCTGAAAATAGCAACAAACACGTCTTGCGTCTTATTGCACCGGGTGTATGATAGGGCCCTATAAGTATATATGATGTTATGTATAAACTGAGAAGTTTGTATATGAATGGTCTGCACAAAAAAAAAGTGAATAATCTCAATATTAATGATAATTAATGTTGTTTCTTATCAGACAAAGTAATAACTCACAAATGTTTATGCCTTTAATATTTGGAAAATAATTAATTTTATAGATTTTTTTGGTTCCACTTTGTATTAAGTGTATTAAGTTGTATTCATTAAAACAAATAACTACATAGTGCTTGATTCATGTTTTATTGAACAACACTTATGGTGTTATTAAAGTGGGATAAGGTTAGAGACAGGTTTGGTGGTATGGGTTTAGGTGGGTTAAGATGGGTTAATTATAAATGTAATTACAGATGTACCATGTAAAGACGTGTATGTACAGAATGTACCAAATGATTAATTTTAAAGTAAGTACACAGTAATTAAGGCCACTTAATATAAAGTGGGACTTGTTTTGAAAACAAAACAACAACAGTGGCATTAAGCAAAAAAAAAAAGGTAATTTAAAAAAATATTAAATTACATAAAAATGAAACTTTGGAAATAAACTGAATGGCTGATGCTAGTAGACTTAAAACTACATTGTCTTTGTATCGTCTTCCATATTAATGCACAAGGGTTAAATATATCATCATTACATCTTCCCTCATAAATTCCCCTCTTTTTTTCCACTTTCTAGCCGCTTGATTTTGTATTTTTTGCCATCTCAGATTTCCCTCCATGTTGTCATTCTGTTAGTGATCTGAACAACACTGTCTTATTTATTTTGTCCAGGGCGGACCAGAAACTCTTACAGCTGTTCTACAGGGACCAGAGCCATTTATCTGTGAAGGTCATTTCCTGCCTTTGTTGAAGAACAACAGAAAGCCAAACATCTGCCAGGTTCGGAATACATGATATCAGCCTCATTTTTGGCACAATCCATTTGGCGTAGAGTAACGTAGTGACTCATAAACGACAATGGGCATAGGGATGGAGGAATCCATAGTTTTCTGACAACCAGTGCTGTGTCTATGCTTCACAACGTACCAACAAAAATATTAGCACGCTTCATTTTTTATTCCTCCATTGCCACATCTGTAATTTTGACCAATACAAGCACAGAACCAAGCCGTTTGTTGTTTACACTCTTGTTTCTGAAAATCAGTCACTAGTTCTGCCTTCTTGATGACATCAGGTGTGTCAATAAAGACATCAAGTGATGATTAGTTAAGCAGAAATGTGTGTTTCTTGTCCATGGCACAATAAAACGGGCCAAAATTGCATCATCTGAGTCAAAAGATATTGAGTAGTCTGAATCCAGCTTAAGTCTTATCTAACAAAACCTACAAAAGCAAAAACATATCTCTCACAAATATATGAATGACAACAGGAAATCTTCTCTCGTTTGTAGACATACCACATTAAGTCTAAAATCCATGCGTGGGTGTTTCCACTGGAAAGAAACGATCACGAATAGCATATCTTTAATATCTTGTTTTTGCTAGGCAGTGTTGAGAAGGTTTCCTGCTTCTTTGCAGTAAATTTCCACCGTACTGCGACGTTTCAAACTGGTTCTTATTTCACAAGATAAAGTCTGACTATCAGAAATCTGAGATATGGAAAGGTTTAAGCACTGCAAAAAAAGCTGTCTAAACAAAACATGTTTTACTCTTAAAATAAATTTATGTTAGAAAGATTTATGTAAACATTTTAAATGTCATTAAATAAAAAAAATAAAAAAATAAAAAAAATATATATATATATATATATATATATATATATATATATATATATATATATATATATATATACATATATATATAATAATCAGTGCATCCCAAAAGTATTTATAGCGCTTCACTTTTTCCATTTTTTTTTATGTTACAGCCTTATTCCAAAATGGATTCAATTTATTTATTTCCTCCAAATTCTACACACAACACCCCATAATGTCAATGTGAAAATTTCTTTTTTGAAATGGTTGCACTTTTATTAAAAGTAAAAAACCTGAAAAATCACATGTACAGAAGTATTCACAGCCTTTGCTCAATACTTTGTTGATGCACCTTTGGCAGCAATTACAGCCTCAAGTCTTTTTGAATATGATGCCACAAGCTTGGCACACCTGTCTTTGGGAATGTTTGCCCATTCCTCTTTGCAGTACCTCTCAAGCTCTATCAGGTTGAATAGAAAGCGACGGTGTACAACCATTTTCAGATCTCTCCAGAGATGTTCAATAGGATTTAGTTCTGGGCTCTGGCTGGGCCACTCAAGGACATTCACCGAGTTGTTGTGAAGCCACTCCATTGATATTTTGGCGGTGTGCTTTTGGGTCATTGTCCTGCTGGAAGGTGAACCGTCGCCCCAGTCTGAGGTCAAGAGCATTCTGAAGCAGGTTTTCATTCAGGATGTCTCTGTACATTGCTGCATTCATCTTTCCCTTTATCCTGACTAGTCTTCCAGTTCCTGCTGCTGAAAACATCCCCACAGCATGATGCTGATGGTATTAGCCTGATGATGAGCGGTGCCTGCTTTTCTCTAAGCATAACACCTGGCATTCACTCCAAAGAGTTCAATTTTAGTCTCATCAGACCAGAGAATTTTGTTTCTTATGGCCTTTTGGCAAATTACAGGCATGGAGTGGCTTCCGTCTGGCCTCTCTACAATACAGGCCTATTTGGTGGATTGCTGCACAGATGGTTGTCCTTCTGTAAGGTTCTCCTCTCTCCACAGAAGAACACTGGAGCTCAGACAGATATTAGATAATTTAGTTATCTAATATGTTAATTAGTTATCTAACATAACACACACATACATACAGATATGGGTCTGATTGGTGTATGACAGAGTCCAGTGTGTGTTCCCTGGCAGTGGGCCTGCTGGGTGAACTGGCTTGTGGCCTCACATGTGGGGTCACCAGCAGCATGAGCAGAACGCTGAATCCTCTCATGTGAACACCCACTTTTCCTGGTCTTCTGCCAGGAAAGAATAGAGTTGTGTGTTCGGGATTTGGTGGGAAAAGTGTCCCTCGGAATGTGGCTCGGTGCGGGGCGTGGGGAGGCTGGCTAGAAGGCCCTGTATTCCTCGGCTCCTGAGGCTAAAGCATAATCCGGAGGGTCAGGGGTCGAGCCGCACTCTCTCCAACCCATGCCCACTCTCTCAAACATACAAAACCCACTGCTGACACAACACATACTGTACGTCCAGACCGAGCCCTCAGGCGCAGCGAGAACACACAGAGAAGCCACTCAGCTCCATCGATTCCCCCTCACAAATACTCCACGCTGGCATTTCAGGGGTTGGACAACAGATGCTTTCTGGTTCAGTGTCACACCTCCAGATGACAAATCTGCCTGCTGAGAAGTCCGGAGACTCACCCATCCGTTCAGTGAATGGAACAGAGTGTCACCTGATGACTAAACTATATCAAGTGTAGAAATACTGTGGCTTTTTGGCTTCGTTGTGCATTTATTTATGTTGAATCATGCAGCAAATGTCTTGATCACAGTGTCTTAGAAGTAATCAAACCAACAAAAGGGGAATAATATAAAGTCTCAGATTTAATAGTTTAAATGATCACGAAACACCAAAACACATTTTTTGAGATATTGACAGTCATTTATATGTCCCACGCTTCTAAAAACACTATTAGGACACATATACAGTTGAAGTCAGAATTATTAGCCCCCTGAATTATTAGCCCCCCTGTTCATTTTTTTTTCCCCCAATTTCTGTTTAATGGAGAGAAAAAATTTTCAACACATTTCTGAACATAATAGTTTTAATAACTCATTTCTAATAACTGATTTATTTTATCTTTGCCATGATGACAGTACATAATATTTGACTAGACATTTTTCAAGACACTTCTATACAGCTTAAAGGGACATTTAAAGGCTTAAGTAGGTTAATTAGGTTAACTAGTCAGGTTAGGGTAATTAGGCAAGTTATTGTATAATGATGGTTTGTTCTGTAGACTATCGAAAATAAATTCGCTTAAAGGGGCTAATAATTTTGACCTTAAAATGTTTTTTTTTTATTAAAAACTGCTTTTATTCTAGCCGAAATAAAACAAATAAGACTTTCTCCAGAAGAAAAAATATTATCAGACATACTGTGAAAATTTCCTTGCTCTACTAAACATCATTTGGGAAATATTTAAAAAAGAAAAAAAAATTTAAAGGGGGGCTAATAATTCTGACTCCAACTGTATTTCATAAAAAAAAAAAAAGAAAGTGAAAATTGGTTGTTTTTGATTTATTTTGAGCAAATTCGTTCTTCAAGTCTGAAAAGAAATTTTGAAGCAACGTCACGGCAAATTCCAGTGTAAATTCCAGCATGGAGACTGAATGTCTGTACCGGCTAGTACAACGTGATGCTTTGAGTTTCAGCATTAATTCATGAGAAAGACTTGGTTTAAACCAATCAGTGCACTCTATTGTGAATGAGGTGCAACTTCATTAATATGCAGGATATAGCTTCGAAGACTGTTTTCACCTGTTACAGTGTTCAGACGGCAGAGAGACGCCACATTGTGTTGCCAACCGTAATTTAAAAAAGTGGAAGTAGAATTGTTCGGAGACATGGGTCGTCAGTGTTGCATTTATAAATGTGCTGCAACGAACGTTTTGTTTCCATTTCCCAGCTTTGAGAGCGCAGCTGGACTCAAAAATCCAAAAGCGACAAAAATTATGTTTGTAAGTAACATTTTTTACCCGAGAGCTTTTCAAATCTGGAAATGGTGTAATCCGGATTTGCCACTCGTCTTCTTTTTTAAAAATACGCAGTTTCAGTTCGTGTTGATTGTCCTGTCTCTACAGATTTGGTAAGGGTGTGATCTGTGTTCTTTGTTTGTTCTTGGTCTGTTCTTTGGCCTTCCCAAAAAGACAGTCAGACAGTTGCAGCTCATCCAGAACGCTGCTGCCAGGATTCTGACCAGAAGCAGAAAATCAGAGCACATCACACCTGTCCTCAGGTCTTTACACTGGCTCCCAGTTACATGCAGAATAGATTTTAAAGTAACTTGTCTATAAATCACTAAATGGCCTAGGACCTCAATATATTACAGATATGCTCACTGAATACTGTACAAACCTAACAGATCACTCAGATCTTTAGGATCATATAAACTAGAAATTCCAAGGGTTCAGTCAAAGAAGGGTGAATCGGCCTTCAGCTACTACACCACCCTCTGCTGGAATCAGCTTCCAGAAATGATCAGATGTGCTCCAACATTAGCACATTCAAATCAAGACTGAAAACACATCTGTTTAGCTGTGCCTTTACTGAATGAGCACTGTGCTGCGTCCAACAGATCGCACTATTGTGCCTTTCTTTTCTTTTTCATTCTTTTATAACCTGTTTAACACATTTTAATCTGTTTTGATCTGTTTATATATTATTTTTTTATACTTGTCTCTTTTATTCCTGATTATGTAAAGTACTTTAAACTGCCACTGTGTATGAAATGTGCTATATAAATAAACTTGCCTTGCCTTGCCGTGTTTATGTTTATTCAGAGTTAGTATCGTCAGCAGTACTCTTTTAGTTTTTAAAGACATACCTTAGTCAAAATAATTTAGTTACTAAGTTTACAGTACGTTAATATCTCTACAATATTATGGACTGAAAGATCTGCTGTAATTGCTACTCTCCAAATGTAAACACCTTTATTAAACTATAACCGTCGTGTAGGACTTTTGCCGCATTTTCTGAAAGGATAGTCTATACACACACGACTATTCTCTGCACCTACCAAGTCTCTGCATCTAAGTTACCGAGAAATGTAGAGGGTTTTTTTTTTTCTCCCATTCAACGTGCTGTATCAAAAATTACATTAAAACAACACTCTTTCAGCAGTTCCTCGCACCCAATATCTCGTTTGTCACGGGGGACATGCATGAAATGTTCCTAAATGAAAGTGAAAGTGCCAAACTGCATTTAAAGTCGACAAATTAAGAATGAAACCCGAAATTACACGAAACTCTGGATGAAATGTAAATAGCGTGGTGATGTTAATCAATCTGTGTGCTATAACATGTAAAACGGGATCATGAAAGAAACATTCATAAAGCAACTCATGTCATACATAAAGCAACACCTTAATCATACTGTTGTCTTATTCAGATTACGGCAAATAATTTGATTACTGATGTCCATGTAAACGTAGTCACTGTCTGTCTCCCTTGCGTCTGTGTTTGTGTTGCCTCTGTGAAAATCAGCATGTGCACGTAATGAAACTCCCCTTTTCATGCAAACCCTTCCCTCTTTTGCCACTCGACACTCCCACCTAAACAAAGCTGGACTCACCCGCTTTCCTGACTTTTTTCAAACTAGAAGTGTGAAAACACCCTGCTGAGACAGGCCCTTTAAAAAACATAGATATAAATATTTAATAGAAAATGCTAGTATTAATGGGTTTTATTTTTCAACGTAATAAAGAAAAACTTTAAAAAATTATAAAAATCAAAAACGCAACTTGGATCAAGACCTGCTCTTTATACTGATCATGAATATTTTGATTTAAAATAAATATTGTTTTCTATTCTGTTTTTTATTTATGTTCTTGCGAAAAAAGATAATTTTAACTTTTTTTTTCTCAAGTAAATAAATTGGGAGATGTAAACTCTTTTAAACCAGAACATTTGCTTGCTAAAAAAAAAGACTTTTTTTCTCTGAAAAGTGAGTTTACATCTCACAGACTTGACTTTTTTTCTCGAAATTGCAAGGTAAACTTTTTTAAATATCCATACATAGTTAGAAATGTTAAGATACAAATTCACAAACTTTGAGGAGAAAAAGTAAACTCAGCAAGACATAAATTTAGAATTCTCAAAATTTTGAGTCAATTTCAATAAACTCAAAACTCAACTGCAGAAGGTAAAAAAAAATCTGAATCACAATTATAACTTTATTATTATACAAGGTATATAATTATAACTTTTCTTTTTTGAATTGTGACTAACTTTCTCATACTTGTGAGTTTAGGCTTATCACAATTCAAAAAAAAAATTCTAAATTGTGAATTAACTGACATAATATCTCACAATTCTGAGTTATAAACTTACAGTTGTGAGATACATTTTGATTTTGGAGAAAAAGAAGAGTTTGTATATGAAATATTTACTCAGTTTATATAAATATTAAGTGGAGCTTCCACAAACTATAAATCTGCATAAACTTTCTGAAAGTCATGAGGAATATAATGACTGTACCATGCCAGTAAAATAAATGGACTGAGTTTAAAAAAGTATGCAAAGGCTCCTAAAAAATTTATTTGACACTAGCACAGTGTTCTCAGTCTTCTGAATTTATGCTTAAATGGTCCTGAGTGATAAACAAACTTATATTTAGTTTATTGCTCACTGATATCCATTGTCTGCATTGAACCAGCAAGAAGATCACCGCAATCAGATTCATGATAGACGCAGTAGTGTCTGATTGATCTGAATTGTTAAATCTAAACTAAAAATCTAAAACTAAAAACAGAAATACTAACAAAATAAAAAAACTAAATAAATATCAAAAATAAAACAAAAAATCAAAAAATAAGCTAAATCGGATGGATCAACATGATTTTTATTTTCTGAAAATAATAATTCAGAAAAAATCTACTTTTCTCACAAACTCTTATGAATTCTAATCATAGTACCAAACAGACTTCTAAATTTTTGCGTGTAAATTATGTATTTATGGTCACACTGTATTTGAATATTTTTTAACATGGACTTTTTTTTTTTTATACTAATCTACAGAGAGGCGACACAGTGGTGCAGTAGGTAGTGCTGTCGCCTCACAGCAAGAAGGTCGCTGGTTCGAGCCTCGGCTGGGTCAGTTGGTATTTCTGTGTGGAGTTTGCATGTTCTCCCTGCATTCGCATGGGTTTCCTCCAGGTGCTCTGGTTTCCCCCACAGTCCAAAGACATGCGGTACAGGTGAATTGGGTAGGCTAAATTGTCCATAGTGTTTCCCAGAGATGGGTTGCAGCTGGAAGGGCATCCACTGCGTAAAACATGTGCTGGATAAGTTCGCGGTTCATTTCGCTGTGGCGACCCTGGATAAAGGGACTACGCCGAAAAGAAAAATACAGAGAAAAAAATATCTATAGAAAAAGGGACCCCACAATCAGTCTGCCCCTGTAAGCCACTAATTAATAGTGACAATTGGTAAACTTAAACTAAAGTGTTACCGTATTTATTTATTTGCATACAAAATAAAAGCATACAGCTCAACAAACCGAAAAGATAAAGATAATAAACTTGGATTACAGGTCACAGACAGGCTCATATCATTCATATCAATCAAACCCTGAGATAAATATATCTGATATACAGTACGTGTGTTTTCTGGCTGTTTTTTGAAGCGTGAAATTTCCAGTTCCTATTAATCGTAACTGCATTACGAACAAAGACCAAAACATTCTCCAGAATGTCTCCTTTTGTGTCTCAGCGAACAAAGAAAGCCGTATATACTGGTCTGGAACAACATGAGGGCGCATAAACGATGACAGAATTTTCATTTACTGCTGAACTTTTCCCTGAAAATATAAATCTAAATGTGATAAACGGCCTCAAGGACAGTGACAAAACAAAAAGCCAAGCACTGCATGTTCTGGCAAAGGCCTGTGTAGCAGAAGCACAATGTCAGAGTTTGTTCCAGTGACATTAAACAAATACTTCATGTCAGTTCTCTTTACCACAGAAAAGACGAATATTCATGCATCTTAAAAAGCTGCATACTTTTGCCTTTTTCTCAGAATATTGTTTAGGAAATATAAGAGCACTTCATCTTTTTTTACAACCCCCTTCCTTTCCCTCGCCCGTCCCCCACTTTTTTTTCCCCTTTTTTCTTTCTTTGCAACACACAAGTCCACACAGGAAAATAACAAACATGAAATGGATGGGAAAGGCTCCCAAGTGTGAGTGGAGAGGCAGAGGCACAGCGGTGAGCTCGTTCCCAGGCTCTGGGAGGAGCACAGAGGGCAAGCCGTCGCTTGACTGCCTGAGTCCCAAACAGGGAACCAGAAAAACTGGCCGGGCCTCACCGTTATCCGTCATCCGTCCTCCATCACTTTACCGGCACCTTTAATCACAACACGCGAGCACATGATACTTACAAGTCTGTACACACACCGACACCGACTCATCACTCCATACTGACTTTACAGGGTGTTTGGAAAGAGCACGGCGACCATGAAACCTGAATGTTCACACACACACACATACAGTTGTGAAAGAGTGAAGTTTGCTTGCTCAATAATACGCTCATCCATGGGCCATTACTGTAGCAGTTTATGCTTTGACGTGCTCTGGCACAGTTGAGTAATCTTGGAACGAGAGGTAGACTCTCCCAGGGTTGTGGGCTATGGATGAAGCCAAAAAACTGCAGGATAGCGCACACACACACACACACACACACACAAATTAAATCATATATCACAGATCGACCGCAATACAACCGCTCGCTGCTTTCACTACTCGCTCACATGGAACTGTTAGATATAAGTTTGTAATTACAATCAACCACACAGCTTCCTCTTCTTCTTTTCAATGACTCACAACTTTAAAGCAACACTCCATTTTCTTTGGAAAAAGCTTGATTTACTACTCCCCTGGAGTTTAACTGTTGATTATTACTATAGGTGGGCATAGATTAATTTTTTTAATCTAGATTAATCTAGATTAAAATGGCTCATTTGAGTTCTGCCGAAGGCATTCAGAATATGTGTGCTACCCAAATAATAAGTCTTTGAGAACGGGTTTCTCAAGCCAGGTGGCGCATTAGACCAGGGGCTCATCTGCGGTTTCCAAAATGCATCACAAACTGCTTGAGAAACTGTTCTACTATGATAATTGGTGAAGATAATAAATGATGTTCAATAAGATGTACTTGTGTTTACTAACTGTTTATTCAGTTAAACATGAATTTTGACTTGTAGGCCTACATAAGCTCCAAACAGCGATTTTTGATTACCTTAATCTGACTAAAGTCATAACTGATCTAAACAGAAATGGAATTAAGACATGTGGAGTATGCATATATTAGTGGCATTATTGAAGTAAACACCGCGGTCTTTAGGACCTTAAGCCATATTTTCCGACAAGATCCACACGCGGCTGTCAGAAAAAGAACCGCACACACACACACACAAACACACATCGCGAAATCTTTCCATTTTCTTTTCATTTGACGTGCGTTATTAAATTCCATAACACTCTCACCAGTCCTTACTCCTTATTTGTGTCTAATACCCCAGTTTGTCATGAGGGCATGAATGAAATGTTCATGAGTTAAAGTGAAACTGCCGAACTGCAGTTAGAGTCAGGCATCCTGCTGATTTGATTCAGAAGGGCGCTTTTTTGTCAGACGGCTCACCGGTCAGGTATACATCCGCGCTAAAATATCAAGGTGAAAGTCATCACAGCATGCATAGAATAGACCCAGCTCCCAAACCAACTTTGAGAATAGATTAACGGCGATATATTTTTTATCGCGCAATAAGAGTCTCGTGTTAATGCAGCATGTCAACGCCGATAACAGCCCACCACTAATTATAACAGTTAGGGATGTAACGATTCATCGTGAGTCGATTGAAAATCGATTCAAATATGTGATGACTCAAACCGAAATGTTGAACAAATTGTGATACATGTTTTGAACAGAGGGGGCGCTGTGTTTACAGGCGCAAACTCGAATTACCTGCACATCAGCGAGGAGCAAGAGGTGGTGCGGCAGAGTGAAAACTGTGTCCAAATACTGCAAAAAGACGTTTACTTACACTAACAGAACACTGAATATGATGCACATAAACCATCAGCAGAGTGAAAAAACTACTGTCAGAGACGTCTATATGCAAAAAAAAAATATTAATAAGCCAAACCACACAGACCAGAGGATTTGCAGCTCTGCTTGCTCTGACAAGCACTACGGAGATCACACGGTGAATCAGTGTTTTCATACATTGTAAAAACCAAGTTAACTTTATCAAATGAAATGAGTGTAGTTAACTCAAAATTGACTGAAAGGGAATTCTACTCATTTAAAAAGAGTTTTGAACTCAGTGTTGAAGGTAATGACTTCATTAAATACCTCATTACTTCAGCTTACAGTTTAAGTCAGACATATTAGCCCCCTTTGAATTTTTTTCTTTTTTAAATATTTCCCAAATGATGTTTAACAAAGCAAGGACATTTTCACAGTATGTCTGATAATATTTTTTCTTCTGGAGAAAGTCTTAATTGTTTTATTTTGGCTAGAATAAAAGCAGTTTTTAATTTTTTAAAAACCATTTTAAGGACAAAATAATTAGCCTCTTTAAGCTATTTTTGTTTTCTATAGTCTACAGAACAAACCATCATTATACAATAACTTGCCTAATTACCCTAATCTGCCTAATGAACCTAATTAACCTAGTTAAGCCTTTAAATGTCACTTTAAGCTGTATAAAAGTGTCATAAAAAAATATCTATTCAAACATGTTTTACAGTCATCATGACAAACATAAAAGAATTAAGTTATTAGAAATGAGTTATTAAAACTATTATATTTACAAATGTTTTGAAGATATCTGCTCTCCGTTAAACAGAAATTGGGAAAAAAATAAATAAACAGGGGGCTAATAATTCACGGGGCTAATACTTCAACTGTAAATGGAGTAAGTTCACAGTCCTCATATAGATTAGTTTTTTAACTCAAATGGTTTGTAGCAATCGGGTTTCTCAAACGGTTTGAGTTGCTTTAACTTATTGGGTTTTACAGTACTCAGTTGGTTTGAGTTCTCTTCATTTATTGTGTTTTACTGTGCTCAAATTGCTTCGTGCACTCAAATGGATTAAGTTTACAGTACTCATTAGAATTAGTTTTTGAACTTAAATGGTTTGTAGCAATCGGTTTCCTCAAATGGTTTAAGTTACCTTAACTTTTTGAGTTTTACAGTGTAGCGAAACTGTGAAGATGTTTTTCAGACTGAAAGAGAAAGTTGTTCTGTTACAGAAGCAGGTATTAGATTATTTTTACCCTCTCCTCTCCTTTTTCGTTTATGCATATTTTAATAATTTACTTATTATTATTGAATATTTAAAAACGTTCAAGATGATCTCTTCCTAAGTGTATCACACTGATACATATACTAAATAATTATACAAGTAATATTAATTATTCACCTTCATAATCATGTTCAACTCCTGTCTCAATCCTACTATATAATTAGTCATTTTATAATCAGTATTTTATGCCAGTGGCCAGTAGACATGGGCCCTTATAAGATTCTGACGGTATGATAACCTTGGATAAAAATATCAAGGTTTCACGGTATTGTGGTTACTGCTCTAGTATACAAATAGTATAGTATTATAGTATACTGCTCTGAATACAAACCTAATAGATCACTCAGATCTTTAGGCTTATATAAACTAGAAATTCCCAGGGTTCAGTCAAAGCAGGGTGAATCGGCTTTCAGCAACTACACCCCTCGCTGCTGGAATCAGTTCTCAGAAATGATCAGATGTGCTCCAACATTAGGTACGTTCAAATCAAGACTGAAAACACATCTGTTTAGCTGTGCCTTTACTGAATGAGCACTGTGCTAAGTCCGACAGATCGCACTAATATGTTTTTCCTCTTCTTTTTCATAGTTTTATAACCTGTTTTAACACATTAATTTTTATTATTAGTTTTTATTTTTCTTATATTTGTCTCTTTTATTCTTGTTTCTGTCACTGTGTATGAAATGTGCTATATAAATAAGCTTGCCTTGCTCTAAAATAAGTTCTTTTAAAATGTCTGGGCAAAAAACAAAAAACTTTTTTCCCTTTTGAAAACTGTAATTTTTTATTTTGAGAAAGATTTAAAATATTTTGGAGTATATAAAATATACTTTATATATTGCTTTATATATTAATTTATATATTCCATATTTATACATGGAATATATAAAGTCCTAAAAAAAAATTGTACACATACCTTAGGAACGGTATTGCAGAAAATTTTGACTGATTTAAAATCTTGGCTTTTCCAAACCGAGGTACACCTTGAAAACTGTTATCTTCCCAACGGTCATGGTCAGTCGCCTGGATCAGAGGGCCTATTGACCTCCTGTACACACTGCTCTCTGGTTTAGGAAAGGCTTTCCTCTCCACACCAGCCATCTCAGTCGCCAGTAAAAGAGTTTTTTTTCAGCAGGGAACTTTGTAAATGTGCAAAGATCTCAGCTTATGCCAGAAAACATAGTTATGCTGATATTTCTTTTAAAAATGTCAAATCCCAGCAGTCACAGTCACAGTTTGTTTATGCTGATCTTTAGGGGTTCTAACATGGCGATGAGCTAGACAGACGTACAACTCTACTGAACTTTAGGATACTTTGAGATATTCAACTGACGAAATAGCCTCCGAGTTCAACCGTGGTCACAAAGAATATTGCTTCGCCATGGTAAATCGAAGAATTACAAGGTAGAATCCAGATACAACTGAGGAAAATCCTGACGGCGGCGAAGCTAACAGTAGCGCCAAGCTAACAGGTGATGCTACAATGAACAACGGAGAGAACGAGGTGATGAAGGCTCTTGCAGATATGAATTTTTTTTTCACATCTCAATTAAAGGTGTTCTGAATGCTATTCAAGGAATTAAAAATGAAATATCTTAATTTGGAGGCATTTTCAGAGCCTGAATTTGCATAAGCGAAACCGAGGATAATGTGGAAAAGCTACAGAAAACGGTGAATGTTCTGAAAAGTCGAGTTGTAACACTCAGCGCAGACCTGGATGACTAAGAAAACCACAATTGCCATTGCAATCTCCGCCTAGTCAACCTACCTGAAAAAGCTGAAAGGGACGGATGTGGCAAACTTTCTGGAAAAGTGGATAACCAATGTGTTTGGACCATCTATTTTTTCGAGCCCAATGATTATTTAAAGAGCACACAGAAGAGCACTCCAGGCAAAGCCTCAGCAATACCCACGAATACTGATCATGAAATTCCTTAACTTTCGTGACCAGCAGAGAGTGATACAGGCAGACAGAGAGATGGGAATTGTGAAATTTCAGGAACACAGTTTGTTTATATTTAAGAGTTTTCTTTAATTTGCATTATTATTTATTATTCTTATACTTATTATTATTATTTTTTTTTAAATAGCAATTTAGTTATGGCAGAAAATGTATTATTTAGCAAAAAATGTGAAGCATTTAAGAACAAAATGAAAGTGCTCTTCACCTTAAATTTGTTTCAAATAATTTAGTTAAAAAATCGTGACTAAATCGTATTGTGAGATTAGTATCGTGAATCGTATCGAACCGTGAGTCAGTTGAACCGTTACATCCCTAATTAAAAGTTTTTAATCCATTCAGACGATCTAGTTTTGGACTATTTTCAGGGGCTGCATAATATCATTGTGCCTGCTGCAGCCATGGTACAGCAGCAAAGCTCCTTGATTATTACGCCATGAGTATCTTTCCTAAACCTTAAATTCCTAAATGGCAACTTTTCATTTTCTGTCAGACTTAATACACGATGTACCAATCAAGTCAACTCTTTTTAGAAAATTTTGAGTAAGATGCTAATGGTCTAATCTGATTCAATTATTTATGCTAAGCGAAGCTAAAAGTGCCAGACCCGGAGATTGGCTGAATGGATTCAAAAATTATAAAACTCATCTGTTTAACTCTAGGAGAGTTTTACAATATGCTACCCCCCACCCCCAACCCTTTTCTAAAACAACCAACCAAGCTCTGCTTTAAAACAGCCACAAAAGGCTGTCCTCCCTCTGCAACGGTCCGTTCCTCTCAAACAAATTAACCACAGCTCTCCTATAGTCCTGCAGACTGACAGATCTCGCTACATGCCAGCACTCTTAAACCTTCTAAAGGTCCCATAAGCCAAGAACACGGGATTAGCCCAACTGGCTAAGAACAGTCAAACAAGCCTTCGGGACTGATGCTGTTCTGGGCTCTTTTTTCACACTGTAGGGATCCAACTTGGCAGTGGCACACAAGAGAAGCAATTAAAGCAGCCGGCTAACAGTGCTGGGGCCCATGATGTAAAGCCTTCCTCGGTGAGTCATGGACGTGAATTCTACCCGAAAGAGGACCTGCTTGGGATAGGAGAGTCTTTGCGTTTTTACTTTCAGACACGGAGAGCGAGAAATAGGAGGAACTTTGTATAAACAGAGTCGAATAACAACAAACTCTTTAAAAGTAGCCAAGAGGAAGCTAGTAAATATGAGCTTAAGGTTGAGTGTGGCATACCACAAGGATCAGTTTTAGGGCCAATATTGTTTATAATATTCATTAATGATATGTAAGATATCAGAGTTGTTAAAGTTTATTTTATTTGAGGATGATACAAGTATCTTTTTTTCTGGGAATAATTTATGGATCCAGATCAGTCTCAAAAATAATACATTTACAAAATGAAATTCATACATGCACAGAACAATTCACGTTTACAAAATTTGTAAATTCAAAACACAACTCACAAATACACAAAACACAATTCATGAATACAACACCCAACTTGTGAATTCACAAGGAAAAATCAGGAATATTTTCACCAAATGAATTGGTTTTGTGTATATTATTAATTGTTTTGAATTGACGAATTGGATTTGTGTATTTTTGAATGATGTTTTGAATTTATGAATTGGATTTGTGTATTTTTGAGTCATGTTTTAAAATTGGATTTGTGTATTTACGAATCGTGTTTTGAATTTACGAATTGGATTTGTGCATTTTTTAAATGTGTTTTGAATTTACGAATTGAATTTGTCCATTTTTGAATTGTGTTTTGAATTTACGAATTGGATTTGTGCATTTTTTAAATGTGTTTTGAATTTACGAATTGAATTTGTCCATTTTTGAAATGTGTTTTGAATTTACAAATTGGATTTGTGCAATTTTGAACTGTGTTTTGAATTTATGAATTGGATTTGTGCATTTTTGAATTGTGTTGTGAATTTACGAACTGGATTTGTGTATTTTTGAATTTTGTTTTGAATTTACGAGTAGGATTTGTGCAGTAACAAATCATGTTTTGAATTTACGAATTGGATTTGTGTATTTTTGAATTGTGTTTTGAATTTACGAATTTGATTTGTATATATTTGAATTGTGTTTTGAATTTACGAATTGGATTTGTGCATTTTTGAAATGTGTTTTGAATTTACGAATTTAATTTGTCCATTTTTGAAATGTATTTTGAATTTACGAATTGGATTTGTGCATTTTTGAATTGTGTTTTGAATTTACGTGGATTTGTGCATTTTTGAAATGTGTTTTGAATTTACGAATTGAATTTGTCCATTTTTAAAGTGTGTTTTGAATTTACGAATTGGATTTGTGCATTTTTGAATTGTGTTTTGAATTTATGAATTGGATTTGTGCATTTTTGAATTGTGTTTTGAATTTACGAATTGGATTTGTGCATTTTTGAATTGTGTTTTGAATTTATGAATTGGATTTGTGCATTTTTGAATTGTGTTTTGAATTTATGAATTGGATTTGTGCATTTTTCAATTGTTTTTTGAATTTACGAATTGGATTTGTGCAGTTACAAATCGTGTTTTGAATTTACGAATTGGATTTGTGCATTTTTGAAATGTGTTTTGAATTTACAAATTGGATTTGTGCATTATTGAATTGTGTTGTGAATTTACGAATTGGATTTGTGTATTTTTGAATTGTGTTTTGAATTTACGAGTAGGATTTGTGCAGTAACAAATCATGTTTTGAATTTGAGAATTGGATTTGTGTATTTTTGAATTGTGTTTTGAATTTACAAATTTGATTTTTATATTTTTTAACTGTGTTTTGAATTTACGAGTAGGATTTGTGTATTTTTGACTTGTGTTTTGAATTTACGAATTGGATTTGTGCATTTACAAATCGTGTTTTTAATTTACGAATTGGATTTGTGCATTTACAAATCGTGTTTTGAATTTACGAATTGGATTTGTGTATTTATAAATCATGTTTTGAATTTACGAATTTGATTTTTGTATTTTTGAATTGTGTTTAGAATTTACGAGTAGGATTTGTGCATTTACAAAGCGTGTTTTGAATTTACGAATTAGATTTGTGCATTTACAAATCGTGTTTTGAATTTACGAATTGGATTTGTGTATTTATAAATCATGTTTTGAATTTACGATTTGGATTTGTGCATTTACAAATCGTGGTTTGAATTTACGAATTGGATTTGTGCATTTACAAAGCGTGGTTTGAATTGACAAATTTGATTTGTGTATTTTTGAACTTTGTTTTGAATTGACGATTTGGATTTGTGTATTTACAAATCGTGTTTTGAATTTACAAAAAAATATTTTGTTAACGTGAATTGTGTCGTGGACGTATGAATTATTATTTGAAAATGTATTATTATCAGGACTGATCTGGCTTCATAATAATTTACTAAAACTTATGAAGTTGATTAAAACAGAAATTAATAAATTAAAATTGTGGTTTGACGTAAACAAATTGTCATTAAATATAAGTAAAACAAAGGTCATGTTTTTTGGGGAATTAAAAAGTAGTCATAATATAGATTTAAAAATTGATAATGAAGTTATAGAAAGAGTATATGAAATTAAGTTTCTTGGTGTTGTATTGGATCATAAAATGAGTTGGAAACTGCAAATAAATAATGTGATATCAAAATTTGTAAAAACTGTAGCAATAATGTATAAAGCAAGATTTATCTTGGACAATATATTAATGCATGTATTATAGAACACACAGTTGAAATCAGAATTATTAGCCCCCCTTTGAATTTGTTTTTCTTTTTTAAGTATTTCCCAAATGATGTTTAACAGAGCAAGGACATTTTCACAGTATGTCTGATAATATTTTTTCTTCTGGAGAAAGTCTTATTTGTTTTATTTCGGCTAAATTAACAGCAGTTTTTAATTTTTTTTAAACCATTTTAAGGTAAAAATTATTAGCCCCTTTAAGCTATATTTATTTTAGATAGTCTACAGAACAAATCATTGTTATACAATAACTTGTCTAATTACCCTAACCTGCCTAGAAAAATATGTAGTGAAATATTATTTACTGTCATCATAGCAAAGATAAAATAAATCAGTTATTAGAAATGAGTTATTAAAACTATTATGTTTAGAAATGTGTTGAAAAAAGCTTCGTTAAACAGAAATTGGGAAAGAAAATTAAAAGGGGGGCTAATAATTCAGTGGGACTAATAATTCTGACTTCAACTGTATGTTGCCATATATGAGTTATTATGTGTAAATTTGGGGCAATACATATAAATCTAACTTACGATCCTTATGTACAATACAGAAAAAAGTAATAAGAATGATAAAAAAATGTGGGGTATCTAGAGCATATAAATCCTTTATTTATCCTTTATCTGGAGCATACAAATCCATAGATGCTTAAGTTCAATGATTTGGTTAAATTTAAAACAGCACAATTTATGTTTGAAGCTAAGAATAAATTACTTCCGAAATGCATAAAAAAGTTTTTTTTTTTAAGAAAAACAAGGAAGATTTAATCTGAGAGAAGAACAAAATCTTAGGAGGTTGAAAAAAAGGACAACTTTAAAAAGTTTGTGTATGTCTGTATATGGTGTGAAATTAAGGAACAGACTCTCAAACAATGTCAGGTGATTGAAAAGAACAAAATGAGAAGAGTGTGATGAAATTTCAATTAATGGCTGTTATTTTTTTTTTTTTTGGGTGGGTCTATGTTATATAACGTAAATGTACAAATGGAATCAAACATATAATATGTCAAAGATGCCAAAAGGATAAATTATGTCTCATGCAAAGCTCATATGCCTCATGTAAAAAGAAGAGATAAGTAAAAGGAGAAATAAGTTGAATAGTCGAATGATGTGTGTGGTAATGGGGTGGGGGAAACAATAAGCTTGTGCTTCATTCCGCTCCATTTCGACCATGTTGAAATGTAATCTGCTTAAATTTGAATTGTTTTGTGTATCTTTTTGAAATAAATCAATCAATCAAATCACTTCCCAAATGTATTTTATTTGATTATCTAAATAAAAATATAATTAATCTGATTTTTAAAATATTAACCAATTATCAATGTTAAAGTTATGATTGCAATTGGTGGACACGGGCCAAAACCAGCATTTAAAGCTGTGCTAGATAATA